>JAXCLO010000057.1:1201230-1239271 GCA_035583995.1 Arremon aurantiirostris | reverse complement strand
GGGATGTGTAATGGGGAGGGGGATCTGTGATAGGGAAGGGGCTGTGTGAGTGATGGGGAAGGGGCTGTGTGATGGAGAGGGGGATGTGTAACGGGGAGGGGGATCTGTGATAGGGAAGGGGCTGTGTGAGTGATGGGGAAGGGGCTGTGTGATGGGCAGGGGGCTGTGAGATGGGGAAGGGGATATGTGAGTGACGGGCAGGGGGCTGCGTGAGCGATGGGGATGTGTGGAGTCCCCAGAACTCACCTGCAGCCAGGCCAAACCCCATTTGACCCCATCCCAGCCATGTCCGTGCAAGCCCTGCCACCAAAATCCCGATGGATGAGGGGGGACACCTGTTCCCAGCAGCTGCACCTCCCTCAGCGCTGGTTCGATGTGGAAATGCAGAAATCCTGGGAATTCCCTGCCCAGGTCAGCTTTGTCAGTGACACTTTGGGTGCTCAGAGTGGCATCTGAAACGTGTCCCCGCTTTGCTGGGATGGGGATCAGGGGCTGCAGGTGAGGGATGAGGGGTGTGGGGCGCTGCCACCACCATCCCAAAGGCCACCAAGGCAGGATGGAGCAGGGCAGGGGCACCTGGGAGCTGCCAGGGCTCTCCTTGGCCACCTCTCCACAGCTCACCGAGGAAAAAAGAGCAGGAGAGCAAAACGTGCTGGGAGGGAGCTGCAGCCAGGGCCCAGCGGTGCTGTAAAAGCAGCAAAATAAAACCTTCTGCTGTTCATTGCTGACTAATAAACATCAGCCCCGCCGCTGCTGCTGCCGCCGGTAACGAAGTTTTCCTTGCCAGCCACTTGATTTTAGTGGGAACTTGACCTCAGATTGGATCTGCTCTGCTCAGGCTGCTGCTGGTGGGATGAGGAATCTCTGCTGGTGACTGCAGAGCCAAGAGGCTGAGCCTGCAAGTGCTTCACACCCAGGCTGGGATCAGTGACAGCTCCTGCCTCGAGAGGCAGGGAGGGCGTTTTCCCAAATGCCAGGGGTTGGCAAGCACGGATTGGGGTGTGCCACAAGCTGCCTGGGCTGCCTGGAGCAGGGTCTGGATCACTCCTGAACCAATTCCCCTTTTCCTCGGTGTGCCACAAGCTCCCTGGGCTGCCTAGAGTTGGGTCACTCCTGAAGCTTTCCAGTCCCAGCGTGGCCTCCCCAAAGCCCGGGAGAAACAATTCCCGTTTTTCTTCCTCACCACTGCCTCCCCAGAGAGGCTCAGGGGTGGCCCCACAGCTGCCCAGTCCCACGGATCCACCTGCATGGGGACATCCCTGCTGTCCCCTCCGTCACCCCCGTGTCCCCTCGGAGCCAGCCTGGCTCTGGGCACTCTGCTGTGCTCCAGAGCCAAATCCTGCTCGGGTGAGCAGGAAGGGCTGGGGCTGCACCTGGAGCCTTCCCAGAGCAGCTCTGCAGCTCCTCGTGCTGGCTCCACGCTGCCTTGGACTGAAACCATCTCCTGAGCTGCACTGCTGTGTGTCTGAGGGTTCCCCACCCTGCCATGGTGGGAAGAGCTTGGTCTTTGTGGGACACCTCACTGAGGGCTCCAGAACTGCCCAGCTCCCCGTGCCAGGCAAGGAGAGCTCCCAATCCAGCCTCAGAACTGATCCCAAACTGCTCAGGGAGAGCCTCCATCCCCTCCCTGTTGCTGCTCCCAGGGGGAATCACCAGCAAAGGACACAGCAGATGCCAGAGCTGCCTCCCTGCTGCTCAGTGTGGAACAGACTGCTGCTGCTGCCGCTGCTGCCCAGGGCAGCCCTGCCCTTCCCTTCCCAGCCTGGCACCTGCCCGTCCTGAGGTGTTCCAGCTCCCCTCCCTGCCTGCTGCAGGGCCTGTGAAAAGCCAGGAGAGGAGAGCCAGCCTGGGAGGATGCTCCTCCTATACAAACATTTCACACTTCTAAAAATCGAAACTTAAAATTCCAACGCTCCTCCAGCTGTGTCCTGAGCAGGAGATGCTGAGGGATGCAAAGCTTGGCCACTCCCTCTATCCATCCATCCATCCATGGATTTTATCCACCCATAGATTCCATCCCTCCATCCATGGATTCCATCCCTCCGTCCCACCCCACGCCGTGTCTGATTGTAAATACATGTAAATTGTATATTCTGGGTGTGCCCGGGGGGGTTTCTCTTCACTCACACAGCCCCACAGGGCACCCTTGGCCACCTCCCCGTGTGCCAGGGCGTTGGTGGCACCAGGAGGGACCACGGAGGCTGCTGCCACTCTGCCCAGTGATTTCTGCAGCCCCCAGCAGCCCTGTCCATGCCTGTGTCCCTGCCCCGGCAGTGGCTCTGTGCCACCAGGACGTGCCCAGGCCGTGTCCCTGCTCCCAGCCCTGTTTTCCTCCCTGGCAATCATTCCTCAGTGTCCTGATATGGGACTGAGCCTCCCTGCAGCAAAGGCTCCTGACTGCCACGGTCTGTGCCACAGGGAAGGAAATAAAAGATTTTCCTACAGTTTCTGGTTGTGTGTGTGTGTTGGAGCAGCGGGATACGAGCCAGGCTTGGGCACCCCCCTGTGAGAGCAACCCAGAGTTGTTCAGGATGGAAAATCCCTAAAATATCACCGAGTCCAACCTCGGCACTGCCCAGGCCACCACTGCCCTTGTCCCCAGGTGCCACATCCTCATAGCTTTAAATCCTTTATTTAGGGATGGGAATTCCCCCACTGTCCCTGTCCCCAGATGCCACATCCTCACAGCTTTAAACCCCTTAATTCAGGAATGGGGACTGCCCCACTGCCCTTTCCATGCAGAAATTCCTCCTGATGTCCATCCTGCCCCTGCCCTGGCACAGTTTGAGGCAGTTTCCCCCTGTCCCGTCCCTGGGAGCAGAGTTTATCAACTCCTATAAACAAAAAGTTCAGCTCTGAGCAGCCGGGCAGCCCAGCAGCACCAACACTGCCCACAAAAATAAAACAAAACACCTGGGATTCTTTTTGTTCCCATCTCAATTTGCAGCACAAACAGGATTTTAATAAAATACCTGAGTCCACCACCTCTGCTCGCAGAGCATCTCCAGTGGAGCTGGATCCCGCCTGGCTCTAGATCTGCCTCCCCCTTCAGGGCTGGAAGGGACATTAAAGCTCAATCCCATTCCACTCCATCCTGGATGGATTCTGGGGGAATATCCCGCTGCTCAGAGCTTTTGGAAGGGGAGGATGGGCAAACACCCCCAGCCCTGTTGGAACCAAGCAACCCAAAGCACCCTGAGGGCGAAACATCCCGGTGTGTGTGGAGTGACAGCGGCACCCGCAGGCCGCGGAGCCCGACCCGTTTCCCGGGAAACGGGGAAGAAAAAGAAGACGCAATTAAATAAACAAACAAACTATAAATAAAATAAACAAAGCGGCGTTTGCTCCCCTCTGGCCGCGTCGCTGTGGCAACGCGGCTGTGCCCGGCACAAAGATGGCGGCGGCTCTGCCATGGAAATTACACCGGGGGTGGGACTGTGCCCGGCACAAAGATGGCGGCGCTGCCGTCAGCATCTGGGGCCGGATGTGCCCGACACAATGATGGCTATGCTGCCACCGTAACGGCACCGGGGTGCGGCTGTGCCCGGCACAAAGATGGCGATGCCGCCGCGGTCACACTCCCGTGTGCCCGTTACAAATATGGCGGTGCTGCCGTGGCCACATCCCGTGTGCCCGTTACATATATGGCGGTGCTGCCGTGGCCACATCCCGTGTGCCCGTTACAAATATGGCGGTGCTCCCGTGGCCACACTCCCGGTGCCCGGCATAAAGATGGCGGCACCGCCCCGTGGTGACGCCCGGAAGCGCCGTCCCCAAGATGGCGGCAGCGGCGGCCCCGCCGGTGCGGGCCGGGCCCGGTGCCGGTGTCGTGGCGGCGATGGCGGCGCGCGGTGCCGAGGCCGAGGCGCTGTTCGAGGCGCACACGGCGGCCGAGCTGCGGGCGGTGGAGCGGCGGCTGCGCGCCGGCATCGAGCAGAAGCGGGAGGAGCTGCGGCAGATGGTCGGCGAGCGCTACCGGGACCTCATCGAGGCGGCCGACACCATCGCCGAGATGCGGCGGAGCGCCGAGCGCCTGCTGGGCGCCGTCAGGGGGCTGCAGCGGGGCGGCACCGCCCGGCCCGGCCCCGCCGGCACGGTGAGGGACTGCGGGGCGGCCACGGAACCCCGCGGGGCCTCTTTCCCCCTTGGACCCGTTCTTTTCCCCCCGCTCCATCTCCCTGCCTGGCCTCTTGTCCCGCTCCTTTCCCACCTTCCCATCCCCTATTCTTGCCCCTCTTTTACCCCCCTGTCTATTCTCCTAATCCTTCTTTCCCCCTTGGACCCGTTCTTTTTCCCCCCACTCCTGCTTGGCCCCTTCTCCCACTCTCACCCCTTTCCCACCTTCTTCTCTCCACCCATCCCATATTTTTGCCTCTCTTTATCCCCTGTCTATCCCCTCACCCCCCCGTGTTCCCCCTCCAGGTTCGCCCACCGGCTCACCAGAGTTTTTACGGGGCTGCAGCCCAGCTGAAGCTGCTGCTGGAGGTTCCCGAGCAGGTCTGGGGGGCGGTGGAGGGCGGCCGGTACCTGCCCGCGGCCCGGCTCCACCTGCTCGGGGCTCACCTGCGCCGCCAGCTGCAGCTCGACACCCCCCGAGCCCGCTCCAGCGCCGGGCTCGCCCGCTTCCCCATCCTGCTGCGGCAGGTGGCGGCGGCCAGCCACCTCCGGTGAGCCGGGAACGGGCACGGAACGGCTGGGTGGGCTGGGAACGGCGGGGTGAGGAGGGGTTGAACCTCTGGCACAAGTTACACAGAGAAGTTTTGGCTGTCCCATCCCTGGAAGTGTCCCAGTGCCCCATCCTGGAAGGTGGATGAGATTTGGTTTAGGGATTGGGAAGGGCTGGATGAGGAGGGGGAGAGCCCCTGGCAGAGCCCCCTTCTCAGGTTACACAGAGATATTTTGTCTGTCCCATCCCTGGAAATGTCCCAATGCCCCATCCTGGAAGCTGGATGAGATTTGCCTGGTTTAGGGATTTGGAAGTGCTAGATTCTAAAGTTCCATCCCAGCCCAAAGCACTCCCTGTCAGTGGGACTTGCTCAGACACAGCCCAGGGAAGGCAGGACAGAAATGAGCTGCAGCAAGGTGGGAAAAGAATTCTTCACCTGTGCCAGGAGGCTCTGTCACCTGGATCCCACAGGAGAGCCCAGGGCAGGTGCCAGGCTGGTGGCACAGTGCCCCAGGGGTGCCCTGCAAAGCTGGCAGGCAGGGACAGAGGGATGTGAGGGAAAATCCCATGGCCAGCAGCACATCCTGGGGGCTCCATCAGATAACGGGACAGGGCTGACGGGGATTTAGGGAGATCCTTTCCAACCCAAAAAATTCCACTTAAAACATCTCCTCAGCCCTGTAACACCCAGATACCAGTGGGAAGAGTCCCACACAAGCCATGGTGTGGCTCGGGCAGTGACTCCCAGCTGGTTCCCGTGGCAGATCCACCATCCTGCAGGAGAGCAAGGCCCTGCTGCGCTGCCCCACGGGCTCGGAGCAGGCGGTGGCAGAAGCGCTGTGTGCCATCATGCTGCTGGAGGACAGCTCCCCTCGGCAGGCCCTGGCTGACTTCCTGCTGGCCAGGAAAATGGCCATCCAGCAGCTGCTGAACCAGCCCCACCACGGTCAGTGCCACCGGGCTGCTCCCTGGGAGCTCGGAAGGGAGCCTGTCCCCACTGCAGGGAGGGGAATGGGGAGATGGGAGAGTCACATAAGTTGGGAAGATGAGAGATTCCCATAAATTGGGAGGATGGTGAATTGGAAGATTGGAGATTCCCATAAATTGGAAAGATGGTGAATGGGAAGATGGGCAATTCCCATAAATGGGAAGATGGGAGATTCCCATAAATGAGAAAATGGTGAATGGGAAGATGGGGGATTCCCATAAATTGGGAAGATGGTAAATAGAAAGATGGGCGATTCCCATAAATCTCATGGTGACAGGGACGCTGCAAACAGCACCAAAATTACCAGTTCTCAGGGGCTTAGGCCAAGCCCACCTGTGCTGGGGAAGCAGGTGGGGCATTGAGTCCTTGGCCCTGCAGCCCTCCCTGGAAGGGATCCCAGTGCCACTGAGCTGTGCTGAGGGGCTGCCCTGGCTCAGTCCCCTCTCTGCAGGCGCAGGTATCAAGGCCCAGGTGTGTTCCCTGATGGAGCTGCTCAGCACCACGCTGTTCCAGGCCCACGCTCTGTTCTACACCGTGCCCGAGGGGGTGCCCCCGGAGCCAGCCCTGCCCTGTGGGCTGCTCTTCTCCACCCTGGAGAGCAGCACGGGCCAGAACCCCGCAGGTGAGGCCTGCACCTGCCCAGGTGTGCGGGCAGGAGGGGAGGGTGCCCGCACTGGGCTGAGCCTGGCTGTGGTTGCAGGGAGAGGAGGGGTGCTGGAGGAGGATCTGAAGCTGAGCAGCTGGTTCAAGTACCTGCCTGAGTCTGTGGTGGAATTCCAGCCAGCCCTGCGGACCCTGGCACACCCCATCAGCCAGGAGTACCTCAGGGAGACCCTGCAGCAGTGGATCAACATGTGAGTGGGACAGGGCAGTCCCAGCCTGGCTGCTTCCTCCTCATCCCCTCACCCTCCTCATCCATCACCTTATTGAAGCAGCCAGAGGCAGCATAGCACACCCAGCACCCTGTGCCAGGGCCTCACCCACTCACAAAGGTGAAACTCTGCCTGCAGGTGCAGTGAGGACATCAGGACGGGGGTCAGGACGCTGCTGGTGTACGTGAAGAGCATGAAGGGGCTGGCAGGGATCCGTGATGCCGTGTGGGAGCTGCTGTCCAGCGAGTCCAGCAGCCACAGCTGGGAGGCCGTGTGCCGGCGCCTGCTGGGCAGGCCTGTGTCCTTCTGGGAGGAGCTGCTGCAGGAGCTCTTCCTGGACAGGCTGCAGGTGGGTGCTGAGCCCCGGGGAGCCTTGCTGTGCTCACCCAGCTCACAGTGCACTCAGGGTGGGTTTTAGTGGCGCACTGAAATCGGTTTTTCTGCTGATTCCGTTGCAGACTCTGACCAAGGAAGGCTTCAACTCCATTTCAGACAGCTCCAAGCAGCTGCTGGCTGCAGCCTTGCAGGAGCTGGAAGTGAAAGGTGGCAGCGGTGCCCTGAGCAAGCAGATCCAGCTGGAGCACAACGTGTCCCTGTTCCTGTGGTCGGAGAGCCCCGGGGACCTGCCTGGGGACGCGGCGTGGGTCAGCGTGGGGCAGCGCGGGCCCTTCGCCCGCAGCGGGCTGGCCATGAAGGCACAGGCGCTCACCCCGTGCGTGCAGAGCTTCTGCTCCACGCTGGACTCCAAGCTGAAGGCCAGGCTGGAGGATGTCCTGTCCTACCTCCCCGGGGACGACTCTGTCCCCAAGGAGCCACCGCACTCCGCCTTTGACCGCTTCGCCGACGCCGGCACTGTGCAGGAGCTGCTGCGTGACAGCTGTGTGTCCTGCATCCAGCACCTCCTGGCCTGCGTCCAGGAGCAGCTCCAGAGTGCCCAGAGCCAGCTGGATGCCCCTGGGGATGCCAGGCTCAACACCGTGCTCTTCATGGCCAGACTGTGCCAGGCCCTGCCCGAGCTGTGCCCGCACCTGCAGCGCTGCGTGCTGGGCCGGGCGGGCGGCGCCGAGCCCAAGGAGCCGCGCTCTGCCAAGAAACTGGGCAAGGGCAAGGCCCAGGAGGTGCCCCCCGAGCTGGCCAAGTGGCAGGGCGTGAAGGCAGAGCTCCTGCAGCAGAGCCTGGTGGCTTACCAGCTCTGGAGCTCGGCTGTCACCAAAGTAAGGAGCAGTTTCCCTCCTCAGAGGTGGTTTTGGGGAGGGTTCTGTGACCACTGTGTCACAGGGGTGGCTCCAGGGGCTTCGTGTCCATGAGGGTCACTTTGGGGGATGCAGGGGTGCAGCAGGTCACAGGCTGGCTGCCCTTGGCCCTGTTAGAAGTGTCCTGTGATTGGGACTTTCGTTTTGCTCCAGGGTCTGGTTCAGTGCTTCACCCACACGTTGCTGCTGGACACAGCTGGCTCTGTCCTGGCCACGGCCACCAACTGGGATGAGATTGAAATCCAGGAGGAGACGGAGTCTGGGAGCAGTGTGACATCCAAGATCCGGCTGCCAGTGCAGGTACGAGGGCAGCCTGAGGGAGGAGCCCAGCACTGGCTCCAGAACCACTTGCTGAGTGCTGGGCAGGTGTTCGGTGTCACCAGCAGGGGACAAACACTCTGTGGTGCTCTCTGAGACACTCACCTCGTGAGGACAGAGGTCAGAGGAAGGAAATAGGTCATTATTGCTGTTTATCTCTCTGAGGAAGGTTGGCCCAGATCCTGTAAAACTGAGCCAGAGGAGGACTTAGGCCTGGTTTAAACACAGAGGTTCCATGGAAGCTGGGTGCATTGGAGGACAGGGCTGCAGCAGTGGGACTGTGGAATCCTGAGGGAACTGAGGCTTCCCAAGGGTGTGGTGGTGGCACAGGAAGGGCCTCACAGGGACAGAGCAGGTGACAGAGGGGAGGAGAGCCAGGCTGGAGTGAGTTCTGTGTTTGCACAGCCTGGGAGGGGCTGGACAGGGAAATGCAGTGAGCCTTATGCAGTGAATTCTGTTACCTGAGGGGAAAAATGGCTGGGTGAGAATGCAGGAGGCCCAGGGAGTGGGTGGGCAGAGCAGGGTCTGTGCTGACACAAGATTAACAGGCAATTCTCTTCTCACTGCACTCAATTTCTGGTAAAGTCTTCTGGGGGCTTTGGGAGCTGCTGTAACCCAAAATCTGGGGTGTCAGTAACCCAGAGCCTGTGAGGTGTGTGACAAGCTGTGGGGCAGAGCTTTGTGGCTGCTGAGGAAGGGGCACACTCCCACCAGGCAGCAGAAGGGATGTGGAGGGGAATGGAGTTCACAGAGCAGCTGCAAATAAACTCTGTTCTCTGCCCAGCCCTCGTGGCACGTGCAGTGCCTGCTGTTCAGCCTGTGCCAGGAGGTGAACAGGGTTGGTGGGCACACCCTGCCCAAGGTGACCCTGCAGGAGCTGCTCAGGAGCTGCATGGCAGAGGTGCTGGCTGCCTATGGGAAGCTGGTGGAGCAGAAGCAGGAGAAGGTACCTGGCTGTGGGATGGGAGGCAGAAGGTGCCTGGGAATGCAGGGGCACATCCAGCTCCTGGAGCAGAAAAGTTACAGCATTACAATGCCTGTCCTGCCAGCTGGAAAGGGAACACCCTGGAAAGGCAGACACCAGATTTCACACTCTGGTTGTGCCTTGGGCTTGGTGTTCTCAGATGTTGCTCCTTGGGCAGCCTGCCCTGTGCCAGGGAGGAGCCCCATTCCTGCCTGTCCTGTTTGCAGAGGCCAGACAGCTTCCCCCTGACCCAGAGCAGAGCCCTGCAGCTGCTCTACGACCTGAGGTACCTCAGCATCATCCTGACAGCCAAGAGTGAGGACACAAAACCCAGCAGGATCAAGCAGGACTCTGGGTATGGCACATTCTGGGGCTCACATCCTCCAGCAGGGCTTTGGGGGGCCCTGAACCAGTGCAAGCTCTGAGCTCTGACACTGCACAAACACTGAGCTCATCCTCAAACCAGAGGAGGGTTCTGTGGCCAGGGGCCAGGTGTCCATAGGGTACCCTCAGAGGGTGGCCCTGGACAGAGCAGTTGAGCTTCCAGCCAAGAGTCAAAGCCCTGGGAGGTACCACGGGGAGCAATTCGGGTTGTGCAAGAGCTGGAAAGCCTTGGGGCAGCTGCCCTTGTGCTGAGTAATTCCTGCTGTGCTCAGTCACCCCAGACAGGAAATCCCTGGCTGCTCCAGAGCTGGCATCACCACGATGTCACCCTGACAGGAGCTCTCTGCTCTGCCTGCAGGATTGAGAAGGTCATCGACTTCCTGGAGGGACACATCGATCCCTTTGACCTGGATGTCTTCACCCCACACCTGAACAGCAACCTGAACCGCCTGGTGCAGAGAACCTCGGTAGGGAGCAGGGCTGGACAGCAGGGAACTGCACAATGCCCTCAGCAGGGCAGCTGGGCTGGCTTTGAGCTGTTTAGTGCCTCAAGATAAGCACTGGCACTTGCCTGCAAAGGGGAAGAGTGCTCAGTGCCAGCTGGAGATAAGAGGAGCTGGCTGAGCCGGCTGCACGGCCCCGCTGCTGTGGGGCTGCCTGAACTTTATCTAACAGGATTCACTGGGGCCTGTGCCACACTAATTGGGTTAAGTAGTGCTGAAACAGGTCTGGGACTCAGCTGTGGGAATGATTAAACACCAGGGTTAAGAGGGGGGAGAGAGGCACTTCCTGTTCACACTCAGTGCTGATGGTGTGCAGTGGATTTACCACGTACTGTGGGGTCAGCTCTGCAGGAACCCCAGATCCACACAGCTCCTGCTGCCTTCCAGCTTCTCTTCCCCAAATCCTGGTGCTTTTGAGCTTCTCTTCCCCAAATCCTGGCACTTTTGAGCTTCTCTTCCCCAAATCCTGCTGCCTTCCAGCTTCTCTTCCCCAAATCCTGGTGCCTTCCAGCTTCTCTTTCCCAGATCCTGGTCCCTTCCAGCTTCTCCTCCCCAAATCCAAGCCTCTGCTGGTGCCTTGCAGGTTCTCTTTGGGCTGCTGACTGGGACAGAGAACCAGTACACGAGCAGGGGCGGCGCTCTGAGCTCGCAGGAGCTGCACAACATCCTGCCCTTAGCATCCAGCCAGATCAGGTGAGGCACCCAGCTCTTCCAGGCATCCTCCTGCCTCTGGGAAGCTGCTCTGGAATTTGCTGCTTCCCACCTTTCTTTCTTCCATCTCTTAAGGTTTGGACTCCTGCCACTGAGCATGTCAAGCTCAAGGAAGAGCAAGTCCACTGCCAGGAGCACAGAAAGAGTCCAGGTTGGTGTTTGAAGTGAGCTGTAAAAACAGGAATATTTTCCCAGTATTTATTGTCCCCCTGACACTGGAGTTTATGGGCAAAGAAGAAAGCAGCCAAACATTATTTCACCTGATTTTTATTTTCAGTAAAATGAATCATTACGGCAGCACAGCAGGGGATGGGGTGGATTTCTCCAGGACTGTCCAAACCACACCCAGCCTTTGCCCCTGTGGTTTTGGGGCCACTGCTCTGTGGTGGGCAAAAACCACTGCAGGGGCAGTGAGGGTTGACAAAGATGAGGGCAGTGCATCAAAGCTCACGAAAGAGGGCTGCAGGAGAGGCTGAGGGACAGCAGCTAATGCTTGAACTCCTTTGCAGTGGGATGCTGCCCTGTAACCTGAGGAGGCCTGGCCAGGTACCCCAGCTGTGTGAGGCTGTCCTGCTGCTGCTCCCCTGGTGCTGAGCTGTAGCAGCCAATGTTTCTGTTGCTCCATTTCCCCCAATTGAAAACCTCTGCTTAGATGGAGCTCTGTGTGCTGGGTGAGAGCCAAGGAACACCTCACTGCTGTGGCAAGCAGCAATTCATGTTTCCTTTACTTACTACCAGCCCAATCTATCCCTGCTGGTCTTGGCAGCTGGGACAAGTTGAGTTGAGAAGAGCCAAGACAAAGAGGTCAAGGCCTGGTTTTACCAGTGTCATTTGAGATGATGTTCAATTTCTCAGAGCCCTTAAGGACCAGACCAGCAGAAGGAGTGTTTAAAAGCCCAAAACTTCCCAGCAAAGGTATTCCTTACCTCTCACAGCTCAGCTGGACTAGAGCATAGCAGTGTGCAGTGATGTCTGCCTCGTTCTGTCACTCCCCTCAGCTCTGTGCTGTGCTCAGCACACCCGTGTCCTGTGCTAGCCACACTTGCCAGCATCCCTGACAGATGCTTGCTCCTCCTTCAGTGCTAAAACTCTTCTGGAGAGGTTCAAACCTGCAGTTCTGCAGGAACAGCTCCTGCAGGGGCACCAGCTGTGCTTCTACCACGCTGTGTGAGGGTTTTGCTGAGTGTTCCTTGGGGTTTTATGAGCATTGAGTGACATCTGCCAGGTGCCCGTTGCCAGCAGCAGCAAGGTGTGTGTGTGTGTCAGTCCCCCAGCAGTGCCACTGCCCTGTGCTGCTGAGGGGACAGAGGGAGCCCCAGGGGTGCTGTGACAGTCAGAGTCACTTTGTGTCCCCAAAGGGCCCGGCTGCAGCTGCTGTGCTGCCCAGGGAGGACGAGGCCCGGCCGGGCTCGCTGTTCCGGCAGCTCCTCACCGACGACGAGGACGCGGCAGCCCCGTCCCTCTTCAAGCTGGGCTGGCTCTCGGGCATGACCAAGTGAGGCAGCAGCAATAAAACTGCTCTGGCTGTTTGTCTCCACTGAGATCTGTCTGTCTGTCTGTCTGTCTGTCCCCTCGGTGACACCTCCGGGATTGTCAGGATTCCCATCCTCAGAGCAGGGCGTGGCACGGGAAGCAGGCACAGCTTGGATTGTCCTTGTCCCCTGGCTGCTGCAGCAGAGGTGGAGCTGCTCTTTCACCTCCTAGCCTCACATTGTTAAATTAAAGGGAAAAAAAAGCCAAAACAACCTACACACTAACAGAAAACAAAACATTTCACAGCTGGGAAGGGGTGCTGGAGCAGGGTGAGATGCCTGTGTCCTGCAGGCACCACCTCCCTGCTCTGAGAGGCCCCTGCAGCACCTGCCCGACCTGTCCTGCTCCAATTTCACATTTCCCTTCCAGTCCTGCAGCACTGAAGCCTCATCACCCTGAGCTGGGTGGGAGCTCACAGGCCTAAGCACCTGCACTCGCTGCTCCTATTCTCACTAACTCTAAATGCTCAAAAAATTATGTTGCCAAATCATTTTTTAACTAGTTTATTGAAATTAAAAAAAGACTTATAAAACTGAAGAGGAACGCTTAAGAGAACTTTACAGAAAGCAACAACTTGCTAACAAACAGATTAGGCAGTCGATTGGAATTGGACAGTTTGCAATCCTATAACACACGTGTGGACTCCTCAGTCTCCTCTTGCCACGTACTTTAGAACCACCCCAAAAAGAATCCTATAAAAATTGCTTCAAAGCCCCTTTTGCATTGCAATAGTGCAGCAAACCACAAGTAAACAATCTCCTGTTAACCTGTTATTTCAAATATAGACTGAAAAGGCAACAGGCAATTTTGTGCAATTCCATTTTAACAAACTTTGAAGTTGAAATATCAAATCTACACAGTGCTGTCCCTTCACAGAAGGCAGGGAGCTGCTGGGTCATCATGTAGGGAGGCGTCCCCGGCTCTGTAGGCTGTGGAAGTGGGCTTCCTTCAGGATCTGGTTGATGTGGAAGTAAGGACCTTGGCTTAGTGCAGACTGCTCGTGGAAGGGCTGGGAGGAGACAGGGCTGGATCCTGCAATCCTGGGGTTGAGGCTGGACTCTGCTCTGTCAGGGCTGTTGATGCTGCTGCTGCTACAGCTGCTGCTGCTGCTGCTGCCGCTGTCACTGCTGGAGGACTGGGACACACAGAGGGTGAACAGCAACATCAGACACTTCCTCCTCACCCCACAGAAGCAAGCCTTTAGGATAAACCCCTCCCTTGCACACTTCCAGCCCGATGGAGTGATTAAATCCACCTTGGCACAGAGGTTGTTGTTGCCCACGCCGGTGTCACAGCGCTGAAGGGACAAGCCTTCACCCGGGGTGCAGTGACCTCCAGGGTGTTGGATTTCAATCCTCCCCAGTTAAAGCCCTCAGCTCTGCCCCCAAGCCCCCGTGTGCACTAGTGAAGTTTGCTGGGGTGATCCGAAAATTGGAAAATAAAGAACATTCCCAGGGAGCTGCAGTGCCAGTGCAGGCAGGGCAGGGTTGGCCCTAGAGGTTTGAGGGAACACCATGCAAAGCACTTTCCTACAAGGCAACCCCAAAGTGAGATCTGAAGCATCCAAAGCAAGAGCTGTGAGAAACAAATGCACACAAGACCCACTTTAAGTCTTTGAATACCCTACCATCAATACTCTCCTCCCAGTTAAGCACTCCATGGCAGAGTTAACTGGAAGTGTTCCACAGCAATTCCACACCAATTTACTCAACATGACAGTGAAAGAGCAACAGGCACTGAGGAATTGCTCATGCAGGGAAAAGAACTCAGCACTGACTGGGATAAGAGGCCAGGGCTCATTTGCCAGCATTTAGGACAACCACATTTCATGGGAATGGCTGGAAGAGCACTTGCCATCATCATAAGGGATTCAAAGACATAAAACACCATTTAAGGGCTGCTAAGGAAAGGTTCCATTAGTTCCAGTTTTAGTTTGTGTGATCTGCTGGTCAGGACCTGCAAATATCTGGGTGAGTCAATCAGCAAGTGGCTACTCTGCCACCCCATAAATGATTCATAAAAGCAGACAGAGTAAGTGACAGCAGCTAAAAAAAAATCGTTATTTTTGTAAGGATTAAGCCACACAAGTCACAGCTTTGTGGCCACATCAGAAGAGGACTAATTTCACTAAATCCTCAGGGATTTACCAGTCAGCACCACTTCCAGAAGGGCTTCACCTGGAGTAAATCAGGAATGGTGCAAACTGCACCCAGCACTGTGTGTATAAATCAGGAATGGTGTAAGCTGCACCCAGCAGTGTGTGTGTGTAAATCAGGAATGGTGCAAACTGCACCAAGTAGTGTGTGTGTGTGTGTGTGTAAATCAGGAATGGTGCAAGCTGCACCCAGCAGTGTGTCAGGAGTAAATCACACACCCAGCAGCGTGTGCAGTGCCCAGGGAGGCACTGTGGATGTTTGGGTTGAACACAACCCTCCCCCCGGCCCTGATCCACCATCGATCCTGACCATCCAACCCTGACAAATTCCTTTGTTTTGCTAAGCACCGAAAACGCTTCAGCTCTGTGGGAGCATAGCAAGCCAAGCCAAGGGCCCCGGGCTGCAGAGGGGAGAAAAACACAGCGGGGTCATTGCCCAGGGAGCAGAGATGGAACCACGGGAGCCAGCAGCCCCTCTGCCCACATCAGAGAGGGAGAGAGCCCCGGCAGCACAGGGAGGAGCTGGGCTGTGCTGGGCAGCGCAGCTGCTGTGGCAGAGCAGCACAAAGAGTCACACGCGATGCTGAGGGGTCACGGCAGCCTCGGAGAGAAACCCACCGCACAGGACACTTTGTTTCCTTTTAGTCTGCGCTCCTTAGTGGGCTTCGTTACAGCCACCTTCTGCAAATCAAGGTAAAAATCCAAATGAGAACCTGGCCTGGCTCGCTGCTCACGCCTCACATCTCAACAAACATTTTCCAGCTGTTAGCAGTGAGTGTTTTGTGCATCTCAGAGCTGGCAGCGTGTCCTGGGACGTGCTTCTGACACCTCAGGCTGGTGACAGAGGGGGCTGCTCAGACCCTCTTTATTTCCAGTTCTCTAAGGCAAAGGTTCGCTAGCACTGGCACCCCTTCATCACTGCCCACGTCACATGGAGCACCTACCATGTCCCCAGGCTGTGGTGCACACTCTGAAACGCATTTGGACTACAATCAGACAAGAAAAGAATCCTTAAAGTCATCAAGTCAGCAAGACAGGCATCAACAAAGCTTTACAGGCCCAAAGGAAAGCAGCCCAGTGATATTTATGAATACTTCAGTTATCAAAAGGGCATCTTCAAGGTTTACTGGGTTCATTAACCCTTAACATCACACTTCAAGTTTTAAAACAAACAAATGTCCTGTTAAATGTGCAGATCTGGGACAATCCCTTGGGACAGGAACTGCAGAAGGAGCCACTCGACCCCTGCTGCTCTCAATGCCTTCCAAGAGGAGTTTAACAGAGCCACGATCTGGTTTTAGCCAGAACTGAAGAGCAGCTCTTCCCTGGATAGTGGGGGACAAGAACTTTGATTTGATCTGTGCCAAGAACCCAGCAGTGTTTCACTCCTGCCCAGAACAAAGAGGAACTGTGAGAAATTGGGGTTTGCAGAAGTTGTTCAGGAAGGAAAGGGTCAGCCAGAACGCTCAGACTCGCTTCCTTCCCTGGGAAAACCAGAGCAAAGGGTTTGCACTGGGGACTGCCCAGGCTGCAGAGCTCAGCTGGGAACCCCAGCACTGCCCTTGGAGGATCCACTGCAACCCCAGCACTGCCCTTGGAGGATCCACTGCAACCCCAGCACTGCCCTTGGAGGATCCACTGCAACCTCTCCTGGCCTGATCTGGGGACAAGCAATGGATTTCTGACCAAGCACAGGGCAAACAACACAGCTGAGCTCCTGGAAAAGGGAGGACAGGCTGAACAGGAAGGGAAATTCCATGGCAAAGGCTCTGCCTTGCTAATGTTTAACCCTGGCTGCAGCTGCAGCGCTGTGGCTGTGCCTGGCCATGGACTGAACCCAGGGTAGAGGTTTCTGTCACCTGTGAGTGGCCTCTCCAGAGCACCAGGAATGGCACATCCTTACAGCAAATGCCCAAAAAGCAGCACTGATGGAGACTGAAGAGAATCTGTTTCCATCCTGTGGAAGCTGGAAGTGCTGCCTGTCCTGGGTGAAAGGACAATGCAGAGGCAGAAAACAGCAAATCCTTTGGAACTGGATGTGATGAGGATGAGCAAAGTCAGGGACTGAGGGGTAACATCACAGAACAGCCCAGGTTTGAACTGCCACTGAGGAAAAACCTCCCTTCACCTCATTCTCCACATGCAAGACAAAAATAATGGGAAGAGATCCAGGTGAAAAACACTGCCTGACTGCCATCAGGTTTAAACACTGCCTGACTGCCCATCCTGAGGCTGTGCTCTAAGAGGCCTCACTCTGCAAGACAGAACAGTGAGTTTGAACCAAAACAGCCCACAGGAATCAGGACTTTGGGTAATGTTTCACAAAAGCAGGTGTGCAACGCCCTGTGATGAAAAGCAACTCTCCCCTCCTCTTGGAAGTCCCAGATTGCTCCCACTCCCCTTTCCCAGGCAATATCCCAAATCCAGGGGGATTTTAACCAGCTAGAGGTGTCTTTGCACACAACAAACTAAATGCAAGTGTTGCAAAGTGGCTGAGACTTTCCAAGCAGCACCAATGGGAAGCACTCCTGCACAATGAGCACAAGGATTTCTCCCTTTGGCACAGGAAGTCCTTAACCAAATGTTGGAATAACACAGATTTCATCTCGTGGCTTGAATTTCTGGGCATGCTCAGCTGAGGGATCTGACAAGAAAAACAAGCCAAAAAAAAAACAAAAAGCAAAAAAAGCTCCATTCATCAGGAGAAAACATTGGGAATTCTGTTCAGTGCTGTTTGAGAAGCTGTGCCCACACTCCTCAGCAGGGAGAGCTCCTCCCTGCCTCACACCAGGGTTCAATGAGTGAAAACCAGGCTTTACCAGGCAAGTGCATGCAAGAAGCAGGGTCTGTGTTAGGCTGAGCCGTTCCCTGGCAGGAGCCAGGCCAGGGCTGCTGTCCCCCCTGGTGTGTGGCACTGCCAGCCCTGCCCCATCACCAGGTGCTCACGCTGCAAGCAAAGGTGCTGCTGCTGCCACTCACCATTTCCTGATATCCTTAATTTCATTAGTGCCACTGCAATCCCTGGTGCCACACTAAATCCGTGCCAAAGCTGCTTCAGCTTTACCTACCCTACACACAGCGAGGGCTCTGACCTGTGGGACAAGTGATCCAGGGTCAGCTGGCACAAACCAGGCTGCTGCTCCCAAAAATCCCCAAAATGCAGAGTTTCCCTCCTGAAACACAGCAGCTTTCATCCCAGGGGATTCCTTTGTGATGGAGAGCAGCTCTTAGGGCATTTCCAGCATTCCTGTCACTTAATCTACTTGTCCAGGTCAACAGAGAGTTTCCCTCACAACAGGAATGTAGAAATATCCATTTCCAGATTGTAAAAGAGCTCCAAGTTACACAGCAACTAAATGTTTTCTGTGAAGTACAACTAAAAGTTAAATAATTGAAATAATTCTGTAATAATTCAGATTGCTCATTACAATCCACCTTCAAAGTGAGGAGGCTTTAAAAAACTGAGGATATTTCCAAAACCTTCAAAGAAATGAATTTCATTAACTGCAGAGAGGGAGCCTGTGCTCTGCACCCTTTTTCCATGAATGTTTTACAACACAAGGACGTGGCTCACAGTGAATTTTCAGGTGATTCACCCAGGTGACATCTGGCAGCAGTTGGGAAATCAGCAATTTATTTTTTTTTTTGAGAAAAGAAATCTCAAATTGCATTGAGACAACACCTGTCTGGTGAGGGGTAAGAAAACAAGAGTTTATCTCACATCCAGCAAAAAAAAAAAAAAAAGGAAAATATGAGAAAAAAACCAATGAGTTCTGAGTTTGTCTTGCTTAAACTGAGCAGCTCTACCAGAGCATTTGTTGCACATCAGATAAGGCTTGCCTGGAATGTGTTTTGTCTTTGTACCACTAATAATCACCTCCCTGTGAGCAAAGGCAAAGCTGATGGTCACGCACAGTGAGCACAGGGACAGCCCCTCAGCTCTGGGCACAGCTCAGCCCAAACCAAACCCAAACAGCTGCAAATTCTTTCCTTTCCCTGGGTGCTGCAAGGCAGGATTTGAAATTTCTTCCCAGAAATATTCAGGCCAGGCATAACCAGGCTCACTGGAAATGCTGATTTCCAAACTGATTTCAATCTCTGATGTCACCAAGCCAAACCTCACGACCTCAAGCACAAAGCTGTGAAATAAAAATGAAAATAAATGCACAGGTACTGAAATGCAGCCTGGGTTTGGCTGGGAAGGCTCTCACCTCAGTGTCCCACGAGTCCTGCAGGACAGAGCTCCTGGTGCTACGTTTGCTCTGGGGAACGTGACCATCCTCTTCAGTGCCATTCCTCCTCCTCTTCCTGCAGGGGAGAAGAAATCATTAGCTCACTGATGCACTCCTGTTTGTCCTCTGAATGCACCCAAAAAGGGCAGGGACACCTGATAAATGAATGCAGGGTGTCCCCAGCCCCCTGAGGTGCTGTGGGCTCCCACATTCCCCAGAGAAAGGATCCTGCTCCTCACAAGATGTTTCCTATCAGTTTAAGGGACCTGGATTAAAACCATCCTTCTAAATAAACTCATTTAACAACTGCCAGCCTTGCAGATGTAGAAATAATCCCTGGGCTCAGAGTGACACCTGACAGGCTGGGGACAGCCCTGGGACGAGTGGCACTGAGCACATCTCCAATTATTCACCTGCTCTCACCACCCCACAAGGGCTCTTCAGCCTCTCCCCTCTGTTTGGAGTCACATTCCAAAGCAACCACATTTCCCAGGTGGAAATGAGGTTCTGTCAGGAAACATCTTGTGCAAAACAAACTCTTCCCTGTCTCTGATGCATTTCCCACCCTCTCATGGCACCTTGCACTGTCTGGCACGGTGGGTGCAGGTTTTAACCTCATTTTTATCCAGATCTTTGCAGGCATCGAGGCCAAGCAGAGCTGGGAGGAGGACAGTGCTGATATTCCCAGATTGCAAGAGATAAGGGAACACCTCAAAGACCAGGCTGGACAGGAGCTGGGACAAGCTGGGGCAGTGGGAGGTGGCACTGGATGGCACTGAAGGTCACTCCCAGCCCACGATTGGTGACTCTGTGCCACCAACACAGCAGGAGCTGCTCCCCAGCAGCCTTCCAGAATTCCCACACAAACATCAAACGATTCCTCCCCGCCCCACAAACACGACGAGTCAGCCAGGATCCAAAAAAACACGGGATGGAGCCGTTTTGGTGTGCCTAAAATTAACCCGTGCTCGGATGAGTCAAAACACACTCGAGGGAGGCATTCACAGGTATTTATAACCGGCTCCTCTCTGTGCAGCAGGCTCTGGCCCACGCCTACAGCCCGGAGCTGCCTCGCTGCTCCCCATCCCTCAGTGGCAGGCACCGAACGCTGTCCGTCTGTCCGGAATCGCTCTCTGGGGAAGGGATTCTCCTCTGGAGCCTCCGGCTCCTTCCTTCCCCAACCCCTGCAGTGACCTCGCAGCTCGGACGGGGCTTGGGGCACCCTGGGTGTTTGTGCCCATGGCAGGGGGAGCACGGGATGGGGTTTGGGGTTCCTTGCACCCCATTCCCCAACTCCACAATCCCCCACAGCTCCCACCCGCCCCACGATCCCTCAGCTTCATCCCCCGCATCCCCTCACCCTCCGGAGCGCCCCCAGCCTCCCCGACCCCCGCAGCCCCACTGAACCCTCCCAGCGCTCGGTGTCCGCTCTCCCCTTCCCCTGAGCGCGGCCGCTCCTTCCCCCCGCTCCCTCAGGCCTCACCGCCCTCACGCACCTCTGTCTCGCTCCCCGCTCGCTCGGCAGCGGCTGCCGGCAGCTCATGGCGGGCGGGAGCGCGGCGGGGCGGGCGGAGCGGCCGCGCCGAGCGGGACAGGCCGCGCCGAGGGGCGGAGGCCGCGCTGAGGGGCGGCAGCGCGGCCCTGCCCGGCCCCGAGCGCCGCTTCCGCCGCGTCCGCCGCTTCCGCCGCCTCGCCCCCGTGACGTCACGGCGTGCGCCGGGGCGGGGGCCGGGACCTTGTGACGTCACAGCGCCGCCGCGCGGGCGGGCTTTGTGACGTCAGCGGGGCGGTTCAGGTACCGGTGATGGCGGCGGGGACGGAGCTGTGCCCGCACTGCGGGCGGCCCTTCAAGCGGCTCCGCGCGCACCTCCCGCACTGCAAGGCAGCGCCGGCAGCGAGCCCCGGGCCGGGCCCCGGCAGCGCCGCGCGGCCCGTCCCGAGCAGGGACCGAGGTGCCCGCCCGAGCCCCGCCACAGCACCGTGATCGGCGCCGGGATCGAACCCTCAGCCCTCCGCCGCCACCGGCAGCGCCCCGGAGCCGAGCCCTGCGCCGCGTCCCCGCCCGGTCCCCGGTGGCGGCCCCGGCGCGGTGCAGGACGTGGCCCGCAGCCTGGACCTGCACCCCGAGGAGGTGGAGGATGTGCCCCAGAGGCTGAGGGAGGGGGTGAAGGTGGTGATCGAGAAGCACCGAGCCAGGGTGGTGCGGGAGAAGGAGCCGCGGAGCCGCGGGGAACGCACGGAGCCCGGCCCCGCTCCCCGCAAATCTGCCCCGAAATCCCGGAGCAAGGAGGCGCCGAGCCGGGGAGCGGCGGGGAGCGAGAGCTCCAAGGGAGGGAAAAGCGGCTTAAAGGCGATAAAGACACTGCGAGAGCCTGCTGAGAGCAGCGACAGCCCCGGTGACCTCGTCCAGAAGAAGGGAAGAGACAAACCCCGGGCAGGAGCGGAGCGGGTGCAGATGGAAGCTGGGGAGCGATCTGAACCCCCCGTGTGTGCTCTGCACCCCCGGAGCCTCCGGCTGGCACCGGCGGAGCCCATCGGAGCTCACGGCTGGGGGACAGCCGGGAATGAGCTGGGGCTGCGGGGGGCGGCAGTGCCCGAGCCCACCGTGAGCACAGCCCCGGGGCTGGCTCTGCAAACCCAACCCAGCCTCAGCCCGGGCACAGCCCCGGGGCTGGGTCTGCCCCAAACCCAGCCCAGCCTGAGCCCA
The DNA here is from genome assembly GCA_035583995.1 of Arremon aurantiirostris. NCBI lineage: Eukaryota > Metazoa > Chordata > Aves > Passeriformes > Passerellidae > Arremon > Arremon aurantiirostris. Next base: position 1,217,985 of record JAXCLO010000057.1, on the reverse strand, counting down.
GCTCTGCCCCTCACACCCCAAACTCAGCCCCCCTGCTCTGCCCGGGGCTTGGAGTGGTTTCCAGAATTGTATCCCGAGTCAGGAGGGCTGAGGATGTTTCCAGGGAATCGTTTCCACGAGGATGTGAGGATCACGGTGGAGACAGCCAGGGGTGGATTGGCACAGGGGCAGCAAGGTAATGAAAACCTCCCTGCTGGGATGTGCTGGAATGGCAGAGGGAATGGGAGAAGAGGGGTAGGGATTGGGAAAGGAGGGGCAGGGAATGCTGGGCTTGCCCAGGGAAGGATCCAGGAGAATCCAAGGAGCTTTAACTGGGCCTCCTCCAGCCTGCAACAGCAATGGGTGATGTTTTTATGGAGTGTTGGGCTGATGGAGCCCAAACTGTGTGGGAGGGGTGATTCCCTCTCCTTTTCCGAGCCCAAATGGCACATCCCATCCCATCCCACACAGAGCCCTCGTGGCTGTGACCAGGCTGTGTCACCCTGCAGGTCCCCTCGCCGAGAGGCCCCTGATGGAGGTGAGGCTGGGCGAGCTGCACACCTGGATCAGCACCTGCAGCTTCTCTGCCCAGGGGCTGCTGGGAGCAGTGCAGAGAGGTGAGAACTCCTGGCTTTTGGGGCACATCCATCCCACTTCCCTGGTTTACTTTGTTCAAATAGCCAGCCTGGATCTCTACAAAGCACAAATCATGGAGTGATGGAAGGGACCAGAAGGATGATCCAGTGCCATCCCCTGCCTTCCACTGTCCCAAGTGGCTCCAAACCCCATCCAGCCTGGCCTGGGGCACTGCCAGGGATCCAGGGCTCCTCTGGGTGCCCTGTGCCAGGGCCTCACCCCTCACAAGGAACAATTCCTTCCCATCCATCATCCCACCAATCCCTGCCCTCTGGCACTGGGAATAAACAAACAAACCTCCCCAACACTTTGGCTAAGTCGCAGGGAAGCAGTGAATTCCCAAGAGCAGCCCATGATTTACCCCTCTCCTTTCTCTCCCAACAGCCTGGGGCAGTTACTGTGCCAAGTACATCCACGTGAAGCACGGGGGGCCTGCTGGAATCTCCATGCTCCTGGCTGGCTACTGCCTGCTCAGCTATGGCTGGAACTATCAGCACTTCAGTAAGGCTTCCTGTTTCAGGAATTCTTCCTTTTGCAGCACTTGGAAAGTCTGTTTAGCATCCCTGTTAATTAAAGCTCTGAAATAATTGAAATAATTAAATTGTTTAAACACTCCCCATTTAATCCCAGAGCTCAGAGAGCAGGATTCTCTAGGTGGGCAGAGGAATTTGCTTAATAAAAGTGCTGATAGCAGCTGCTGACTCACAGCTTCTCCCTGGAGAGCACCAGGATTGTCAGGAGCACTTGGAAAAGCCCACACGGGGCAGAGGGAGGAGAAGTTCCACCAGGAGCTGCATTTCCTAACAAATTACGAGGAATTTGGTGGTGTTCAGGTGGCTCCAAACACAGAAACAGAAGCTGCACTTGGGCTGGAGCCCCCAGACAAATCCCTGAGCTGACCCTGGAATTTTTTCCCTCTCTGTTCTTCCAGAGCGGCACCGCTGGAGAAAATACCACTGAAGGAGCTGGAGCAGCAGCCAGGGAGCAGCCCCAGCTCTGGGGAGGCAGCAGAGCAGCCAGGAGCAGCATCCCAGCAGGAGTTCCCAGCTGCAGGGGCCTGGCTGGGGCTGCAGCTGAGGAGGAGCTGCTTTGCAGGTCGGCTGGTGTGGCACAGAGGTGACAGGGACAGCCTGTGCTCACCCCTCCGTGGTCAGGCAGCTTCAGTAGTGAAGTGAGAAAGCTGTAGAGGGATCTGTGGGGGCAGGAGAGCTCCTGGAGCCTGCAGAGTCCCAGATCCCCTGTTTGGGACAGGAGACAACACCTTGTCCTGAGCTGTCATTAGAGAGTATGTGACAATTCTGCTGTAGCTGAGTGCACTTCAACCCCAAGAACCATTCCCTTTCAATTCAGAGCTGTGCCTGGCCCAGCCCAGTTTGTTCTCACCCAGTTTGTACTGGTGGGACTGGCCAGGACCTGTGTGAAGGCACTGGAGCAGCAGCTCAGACCACAACACCCCAATTCTGGGGAACAAAACTCCATAGGATGAGCTGCTGTGCCCAAAGGGCAAACCAGGACAGTCAGCAGTGCTAGTTGGAGCCTGCCATCCCCAGACATGTCTGGGAAAGGGTTGCTCATGTTCCAGGCATGAAGAGCAAAAAAAAAAAAAAAAAAGCCAAGAATTAAAAGTCTGAGCTCTTTATTCTGCAGAGTGCAGTAGTGCTGTGACAGAGGTGCTGCACCAAAAATTCTCTCACCAGCAATAAAAACCTGTGTGGATTTTCCTTTCCTGCTTGGGTTGTGATCTCAAACATGGTGCTTTGTGCCCCTTTCCCAAGGGATGAGCACATCCCACCCTCCCTGTGCCCAGGATCCTGGCCCCAGCCAGTCCTGCACCCTTCACACCTTGGCAGAGCTGCTGCTGCCCTGCCTGCCCTCAGCCAGCTGTGCCAGGGGAGCTGCCAGCTGTGCCAGGCCCTGATTTCCATCGCATGCAGTGCTTTCTGTGCTGTGAGCTGTGCTGGGCAGACCCTGCTGGCTGTCCCAGTGCTGTGTCCATGGTGTGTGTCCTCCTCATCCTCTTCCTCCTCTCCTGAGCTGTGTGGAGCACTGGAGTCACTTTCCCAGCAGCATTTCCAGCTGAGTCCTCCTGCTCTGGCTGGCACAGGGTCTGGCTGATCCTCTCTGGGGGCACAGGGAAGGGGTTTGTGCTGGATCAGCCCCTGCCACATCCCCATGTGTTCATTTTCACCCCATTTCCAAAGGAATGGGATTGCGGAAACAGCACCCTGAGAGTTCCAACCACACCAAACCTCTGAGCCACAGGGATTTGTTGTTCCCAGTGGTTATTACCTCTGAAATCCCTTCCCCTGCTGGTTCCCACCCCAGCTCCAAACACCACAAGTTAAAAACACATTTCCAGTCCAAGAGGCTGTTTGGGAGCACTCTGAGCATCCCCACAGCACCTGCTGCCCCTCATCCTCCCCCCAAGGTGACACCGCTGCTCCTAGCCCTCCCACTGCCCCAAATCTCTCACCTTGGAGCAGGTGCCTCCCTCCAGCAGGCTCTGGGGGCTCGGGGGGCAGCCCCTGGTGTCCCACAGCTGCTGGGTGCCACGCGCAGGTGGCTCCTCGGCTGGCACGTGCTCACCTCCCCTGTCCTCTGCAGCAGCCAGGTCCCTCTGTACCAGCCCCCACGGGCATCCAGCTCCCTGGGGAAAGGGGGCAGGGGGGGCAGTTGGCATCTGCTGCCCCACAGGAGCTGGGGGGCACCTGGGGCATCACCCCCATGGGCACAGGGACAGCAGCTTCACCTTGGATGGGTCTGTGCTGCTCGGCATCAGCCCGGCCTTGAGGCTGGAGGGGACACACAGGACAGGCAGTTACTGCTTGGGGTGTCCCCAGACCCTCCTGAGGGTCCCATAGCCCCTCAGGGATGTCCCCAGACCCCCTTGGGGCTCCCCCAGCCCCTCAGGGCTGTCCCTAGACCCCCCTGCCCACCCACCCCTGCTGTCAGCAGCACAGCTCAAGTGTGGCGTTTGGTTAATTCAGACCCTTTGTGTCCTTGTCCCTGACCCTGCAATGGCCACAGCCACCTCAGAGAGGGGATTTTACCCCCCCCCCCAAACCACATTCCAAGCCCCCCCAGTACGTACTGCACGAATTTGCACTTGGGTCCCTCGGGGCAGAAGCCCACCAGGTAGTTGGCACACATCACCCTCCTCGTGTGCTTGTACTTGCACAGGGGACCTGCCAGGCACAGGGGACACTCACAGGGACACGAAATTGTGAGAGTTCTGCTCTCCCTGCAGCCCTGAGCCCAAATCCACCCCCTCGGGTCTCAGGCACCATCCCCATCGGGCACCCCCTGCCCACCCTGCCCTGTAGCCATGATATTTTATGGAAAATCCTTTCCTTAGGGTTCTTCCTTCCTGAGAAGCTGACAGGCCTCAGGAACAAATGTAAACATTGATTATCTGCTGCTGTGGAATGCAACAGGTGCATCTGGGATTGGTCTCATGTGCTTGTTTCTAATTAATGGCCAATCACAGCCCAGCTGGGTTGGACACAGTTTCAGAGACACAAAACTTTGTTATCATTTTTTCCTATTCTATTCTTAGCCAGCCTTCTGAGAAACTTTCCTTCTGTTCTTTTAATATGGTTTTAATGTAATATATATCATAAAATAATAAATTAAGCCTTCTCAAACATGGAGTCAGATCCTCGTCTCTTCCTTCAACATAAGACCCCTGTGAACACCGTCACAGTCCTGAAACCCTTTTTTTTCCCCAAAAAATTGTCAGATTTTTTATTTACAATCCCACTGACCCCTCTGTCCATCCATCCCTGCAATGCCATCACCAAGCTGGGCTGTGACACCACGGGATCTTGCTAGATAAACTTTCTGCAGCTTAGAGAGCTGTTCAGACAAGTGTTAATACAAAGGCCATTGTTCTTAATTTTTGATTTTATTTGTCGTTACTTTTCTATTTTTGACATAATTTTTCTGCTGACCTATCTCATGGCTGCTGCTTTAGCTCTGCTCATTGTTCTGCTGTCTCTGAGGCCTGCCTTTTGCGGCTTTCCCAAAACCCTCTAATTATCCCTCTAATTTTGTGGATTCCCACAACCCTTTTTTCCCCAAAAAAATTGGCATATTTTTTGTTTATAACAAGAGCAGTGGGTTTGTACCCCGTATGACAACTTTTGGGTTTTCCAGTCTTAGGGTCTTCGTTCCACCTGAGGTCTTTGCATTAAAGTTTGTCAGCATCTCTGCAGGTTCAGCACTCTGTTCCTCACGTCCAGACATCACTCTGATCTCTTAATTCTGCATTGGTTCGTTGTTTTGGGGCTCTTTTCAGTGAGTTTGGTGGGGTTGCTTCCCATGGCATGCTGGTCATGAGGTTATTTCGCATTTTCTCTGATGCCCCCAGTGACTGTGTTCACAGGGGTTCTTGGATTGGGGAAGAGATGAGGATCTGACTCCATGTTACAGAAGGCTTGATTTATTATTTTATGATATATATTACATTGAAACTATGATAAAAGAATAGAAGAAAAGGTTTCATCAGAAGGACTAGCTAAGAATAGAATAGCAAAGAATGATAACAAAGGTTTGTGGCTGGGACAGATTGTGTATTTGGCCATTAATCAGAAACAACGAGACCAATCACAGATGCACCTGTTGCATTCCACAGCAGCAGATAATCAATGTTTACATTTTATTCCTGAGGCCTCTTAGCTTCTCAGGAGCAAAAATCCTAAGAAAAGGATTTTTCATAAAACATGTCTGTGACAGTCTGCTGTGTAGCCCTTGATGAATAAAAGCGATGGCTGAACTGTTGATAAAAGTGTAAACATCTTAATAAAAAAATAAAAACCTCAACAAGCCTGACAGAAGGGATAAACAAAAAAAAACCACAACAAAACTAGCTGTCCTTGTAAGTTCAGAGACCTCAGAAGCAATGTGGATGAACAACCCTGGGATGGGGAGTTCACCTTGCCATCACTCACCTCTGATTGCAGTCAGACATTTGTGTTCCTTAACACACAACGAGGGTAATTCCTGTTGTCAGCTTTTTGCCTGAAGAGTGCTGGTTGTTGAGCCTGCTGTTGAAGCCTCCTCACATGTGCTGTTTGTCCCATCAGGTTTCCCTGGCCCTGCCCCTGACCAAGGTGTACTTTGACGTGTCCTCGCTGCTGGCGTCGCTGGCGCGCAGCACGGTGATCCACGAGGTGAAGGGCATCACTCGCTGCCTGCTCAATGAGAGCACCAGCAAGGAGGGACAGAAGGAAGCTGTTCTCCAGACAGAAGGGATCAACCTGGCAGAGCTCTTCAAATACTCTGATGTGTGTAATCTGTTTCTAATCCCAGCTTCAATGTTCTTTTGTGTCTGGGGGAGATGGTGGATGATGGATGTCATTTCAGTTTCTCAGGGGTGATGTGGAGCCTTTCAGCTCCTGAACTGTCTTCCTCCTCCTTTTCATCCCCAGATGTATTCAGTGGAGCCTTTTCTCAAGGGCAGCTTGCAAATCAGTGTTTGTGCAGCAGCCAGGGCCTAATGACAGATGATTTCACACCATTCTTCTCTCTCTGTCTCTCTAAATGTTACTTGAGGGAGTTCTTCATCTCAATGAATTGCAGTGGTTGGAGATGAATAGTTCTGTTATCCCATCCAGGCCATAGCTCTCCAAATACAGGATTGTTTTAATCTGCATCTTCTCTTTTGCTAATAGTTCTGGCTGTCTGAGCCACACTGGGCATTGCATTGTGTTGTTTGGAAGACTTTAACTTGTTTTCTGTTAAGTCTTCTTTTGGAAGGCTTTAACTTGTTTAACTTGTTTTCTGGTGTATTTTGTTAGCTTGCTTTTTGTGATTTCAGTTAATTTTCTCCTGTGGTGAATTTTGACTCCAGTGCTCCTGTTCATCTATTTAATGCTGCTAACACAAATCCTCAGAATAGTTTTTCTCTGTGTTTGACAGCTAGGCTGCTGCCTAGTTATTCTGTAACTGTTGGTGCTGCTTAAGTGCATGAAAAAAACATAGGAAAAAAATCTGTCTTAGCTTAAATTATTTAGAAATACAGAGCAACTGTTGTCCTAACTTGTGTCTCTTTTTTTTCTGCTTTCAGATTTTGGACCTGAACAGACTTTATTGCAATGATATCCATTCCATGGCTAAGAATTATGGAATTGAATCAGCCCTGAGGGTGATTATAAAGGAAATAAAAGATGTATTTGCTGTATATGGTAGGATTTCTTTGTATTTTTATAGTCTTTAATAACATTAAGATAGGAAAATGCAGCCACATGCTTTCAGATATGGTTTTGCATGATCTTTTCATTTATGTGCTTATTTTTAGGTTGCAGGTTTTCATTGTTTTAATTATTGTAGAGTATTCTGCGAAGACCTTGCTAGTTAATTATCAATTTTCTTTTAATCAGTAGGAAATAGGTAAGATTAAATTTATTCCCCTTTCACAGGGTTTTTCCATTTTGGTACATTTTTTGCAAGCTGCAAGTTTCAGACCAATTAATTATAAATGTCTGAGGAAGCCAACTGTTAGACTTGTGCAGTGGCCCTGAGAAGAGGCTCAACCTTGCCTCACTTTGCCTTTTTAATGATGGGAACCCAGGCTCCTGAGTCTTTATATCTTTGCTAAAACAGCTGCCCTGCATTGTCTGAGTGTTCTTCTCTCAGATGATTCAGAGAGCCCAGCCTGGGGAGCCTACATGGCTTCAGAGGCACTCACTGCAGTGGAGTCTTGCTGTGAAATGAACCATTGAAAACAGGGGAGATTAATACAGTGGGAATTTTAGCAAGCAGTTATAGCAAACAGATTTGCCAGCTGGCAGCCCAGAATGGTCTGGCCTTCAAGTTGTTCAAGAACTGCTCAGTAAATGTTGACAGAGCTGTTAATGACCCCCATTACACTGAGTCCACAAGTGTTAGTAAGGAATAAATGCATTTTTTTTTAGCCTGAGCAGGGTTTTCTGTGAATGCCTGATGTCATGCACAGAGGACATCAGAGCCTTTGTGACTCTGGGGCCCAGCTAATCCAGGCCACCAGGTGAGAGGCAGGAGCTCTGTCCCTCCTGATGAGTGTGTGAGCTCTGTCCCTCCCTGATGGGTGTGTGAGCTCTGTCCCTCCTGATGGATGTGTGAGCTCTGTCCATCCCTGATGGATGTGTGAGCTCTGTCCCTCCCTGATGGATGTGTGAGCTCTGTCCCTCCCTGATGGATGTGTGAGCTCTGTCCCTCCCAGGTGGATGGATGTGGGACCCCCTTCTGTGCAAACAAGGATGATGCAGACATTTGCTGATTTCACACAGAGAAACTCTGCTGCCTTACAGCACTCCTGACATTGCAGTTTCCCATTCTTTGCATTTCAGTTTGGAGAGACACTGGTTTGTATTAGAGTGAGTCTGCCTCTCCTGGATGTTTGAGGGGAGCAGTTAAACCAGAGACACACTGAAGAATGTTAATAGAGATGTTCTCCAAGCTGCCTGGATTCAAAGGCTTTGTTTTAGACCTGATTTGTTTAAAAAGCCCCCAGATTCAGCCCTTGAATGCTCTGCTGATTGGTCTTTATTGTGTTTTAAGGAATTGTGGTAGACCCTCGACACCTTTCACTTGTGGCAGACTACATGTGTTTTGAAGGAATTTACAAACCACTGAATCGCATTGGAATTCAGTCCAACTCCTCCCCTCTGCAGCAGATGACGTTTGAAACCAGCTACAAATTCTTGAAGGATGCAACAATGATGGGTAAATGCTTTAGTTTGAATCTCTTGCTGCAGCATTTCACATATGCTTGGTTTCTGTCATAACTTTCCAGTATTTTGAGTAATGCATAATTGCATTAGAAAATATGCCAGAAGCAGATATTTAAAATAAGGCTTTGCCTGGGAAAATGTTCCAGATGTTTTTAGTAAAATTCTGTCAGCTTAAATAAAGCCAGCTCCCACATGTAATCTGTGGGGTCTGTGAGTCCTTTCTTTAAGAATTAGATGGGCATTTTTACAACAAACCTTAAGGTTGTTTAGATTTGTTATAGCTAAGCTTTATAACAGACTACTAAATCTTCCTTTTTCTGTCTCTACCATTAAAATTGTCTTCTCTGCTTTGTTTTTGTGCATATGTTGTAACTTCTATATATTTCCCAGCCTTGTTATTCAGCATTTTATTTTGAGAAAAGAACTGGCTGATTTAGCAGTTTATCTTTGCTTTTTCCCCTCAAACACAGACAGAGTCAGACTCATTTGTCTGATGGTAGGTTTCTGGTGCCATTTGAGATTCCTAAGAATCTCAATGAAAGAATCTCGATTCTGCCCTCAGTTGCCTCTCTGCAAGGTGTAGAGATCACAGGGCTGTGTGGATCATTTGGGATGTTTGGAGCAGCATTAGCATTTACATTTAAGGCCTTCTATCAAAAAACCTCATGGTTTTAGTCTGTCATGACAGCTTTTGTGATCTCAGCCTTTGGATACAATTACATCTCCCTTTTGCAAATAGACTTGGTTTCTGTCACTTGCCAGTCAGAAACTTGCTGTGTCCTTCCAGTTCCAAATGTGGAGAGCTCTCAACATGATCTCTTCAGCTCCTGTCCTAAATTGCCTTGCACTGACATCAGAAATACTTCTATCACTGAATTCCTTTTTGCTCATGCTGTTTTATGGCTTTTTTGGGGAGAAAGATTGGGTTTTAATTAATAGCATTGGTTATGTTGACTTAATTAATCTAAAAATTGTGAAGGAAAAGTGTAAATCCAGGGTGAAATTAAAGAGAAGAGGATGTTTCTCACTCAGTTTCACCCTCTGGATTTTTGTTGTATCACATAATGACTTGGAAATTAAATCAGATGAGTTTTTTGCCAAGTGAAATGTAATGTATGGATAATATTTATGTATAAAGACATTCAGTACATGCTGACAGAAGGGCAGGGTGGCTTGGCAGGAGCTGCACTGATTACAAGCAGAGGGAGTTAATGATTTCCCCACACTGGAAATCAGTCATGATGGGGATTGCAGCAGCCTGGATCTAATTTGCTTTAATGTTACTGATAACTTGATTGTAGAGTTCAGGAGGCACTGAGAGGGTGCCTGGGGCTGGTGCCCTGAGCAGTGGGGAGCAGGAGGAAGGAAAGGAGCCCTGAGCAGGAGGAGGTTGTGAGGACGTGCACAGCTGAGGTGAGCACAGGCTGCTCAGCAGCTCCTTGTGCAGGGAGCAAGCTGCATCAGCAGAGATGCCCTGGGCTGTTTGCTCACAGAATGGCTCTTTGTTCACATCACATGAGCCAACAGGGCAGCACCACTGTCCTGTTTAACCACCTAACAAAGGGGCTTTTTTTTCCTTCAGCTGTTTAGTTATCCAGCTGTGGCTGAGATCAGAGCAGGGAGCACATGCCATACACAGTGCTGTGTCTGCTCCTGCCCCCACCCTCTGCATGATGCAAAACTCTGTACATTTTGCTCAGTGCAAGAGAGATAACCAAGCTTAGCAGAAGTTTAACAATTTTATTTCCAATTTCCTGCTGTGCTAATGATAAACTTGCAGCCTGCTGTAAGTAAGGATGGATGAAAACCAGCCTGAATGCTTACAAAAACAGTGGAAGTAAAACAATCCCAGCCAGACATGTCATCTGGAGTGCTTCCAAATTTCTGTGACACTATTTCGCTACAGTGAGTAACCACAAAATCAGAGGAATCCATGGAATGTCTCTCCAATGAAAAGTTCTCTTCATATCTAGGCAGAGGGATTTAAAATGCACATCAAAGGGATTCATGCTAACAAAGGAAAAAGGCAGCAGTGACAAGGGAGTCTTTCTGGTTTTGCCTCACATGTATTTTTTAGTGACCTATTTAGTCACCAGGATGTGTTCACTGGAAGGTCAAATCTGTGTTCTCTTAGAATTCAGACTGTTTTGTCTTTCCATGTGGAATCAGGAGGCTTTAGTAATGTGTGGCCCAATTATTTGCTGGGACCAAAGATGGGGATGAGATAATGGTTGTTGTAGGAGGGTTAGAAAGAGTTCTGGCCTCTGAACTCCCAGGAATGCCAATTCAGTGTGAACTGCAGGTGGCAGAACCTTTCTGAACCTGGGGGTGGTTCTTGCACATGAACCAAAATGATTTCTTTCCAGCACTGACCTTGGAGGAACCTTGGGAAGCTCCTGCTAGGATTTTGTTTGGATTGTGTTGCAGGTGCCCACGATGAGCTGCGGTCCCCTTCGGCCTGCCTGGTGGTTGGGAAGGTTGTCAAAGGAGGGACTGGCTTGTTTGACCTCAAGCAGCCCCTGACATAGAGCTCTGCTGGGAACTTCAGGATCTGCTTGAAATGTTCATCATGAGAACTGCATGTGCTGTGTCTCCAGATGCCTTCCCTGTGCCAACAGGTTTCTTTATCTGGATACCCAGTGAGCCTTATCTATTTAATGAGCATTTTGATCCAAAGAAACACTTATTTACAGTTCATCAATGTAAAAAATGAGGTTATTTGTTTACATAGAAAAGAATAAAGTGCAGGAGTCAGTCTGGGTGTCAGGCTGTGCAGCTGTTGTGGCAGGCAGAAGTGAAAGCAGAATCTGTTTATGCTGTCTGACTTGTGTGGGGCAGAATCCCATCAGGGTGGGCAGTGCCAGTTGCCACTGCTCATTAACATGACAGATTTCCAGTGCTGGAAATGACATTCCAGACTGGCAGGTGGAGCTGGGCACTGCTGTGCTGAACCTCAGCACTGCATTGGAGCTTCGTGCTCAAGGCATTTCCTCCCCTTTTGCTGCCCTGGGGTGCACTGACATGAGCTTGTTTAACCTTCAGAGGATGCATTTTCCTATTCTGCTGCTTCATTTGTTAAGAAGAATGTGTCTGTGACACAGTTCTTAAATTTCTTTTAGCTGAAGAGTGGAATTCAGAGTTTTCACAGTTTTTCCAATGCTCTTTTAACTTCTTTGGGTAGAATAGATCTCATACAGTGAGAGATTTGATTTTTGCTAAAAATTTATTCCTTAAATGCCAACATGAGCTGCTGTAGAAGTGACTATGCGAAAGACTCATGTAAGAATCACCAAAACAGAGATTGTAAACTATTTTTGCTTAAATATTCTGTATCACAGAGGATATTTAATAAAAGAAATTGCAAATAAATATTCTGAATGCCATATTTTGTGGCTGTGTTACCAAGGGGAGTTCACTTTTGACTCTGCTTGCTGTTAAAACGATGTGACCCAGGGCTGTTTGCCACTCCTCAGAAATCAAACTCATTTATATATTCCATTTGAATCAGGATGCACTGCACACAAGTAGCTAAAGCTCTTTGGAGTTTGCTCACTGCCATCTGGACAGGTTTTCTCACAGATCTCAGTGCCTGATTGTTCTCACTGGTACCTGTGCCCCAGTGGGAGTGCCAGAGCAGAGCAAAGCCTTTTCCATGGGGGCTGCACTGCAGGGGATCAGATCAGATAGTGGGCCATGCTGATTTAGCATTGTGAAAGAGCCTCTGGGGAGTCCCTTGGCTGACTTAGAGCCTCTTGGCCCCTTAGAGCTGTGTCACATGTCCTGCAGTAGCACTGAAGCTTAACAAATGCCTTAACTCAGCAGGTGTCCACTTTCACTTGGCAATCCCTGTGAAAGATTTCCTTGTGTCTTTCTCCAGTCTTAGCACCCGCTTTGGTTGTCAAAAACATCATTCAGCAAAGAATCAGGAGAGATTTCAGTTGGGTACAGTTTAGCAAAGAGATGGGAAAGAACAAACATTGTACAAAAAGGCTTTTACTTCCAGGTTACATCTGTACCAGTACAGGCTGTTGAGGGACCCACAAAACAGGTTCAGAGTCCTGCAGTGAGGAGCATCTGTGTCACATTTCCTGTCTGGAGATGTGGCATCCCCTGGTGCTCAGAACAGTTTGATCTAAATAACTAAATCACTAAATAACTAAACCACTTCATTCAGGTGAAGTGGTTACTCAGTGCTGCTCCCAGTAACTGATGATTCTTTAGCCAGAGCCATTGGGAAATGGGCTCAGGCTGTGGCAGGATGATCCAACTTTCCCTTTCAGTGTTGAGTTGCCTTTAAAATATTGGCATAGACCAGGGTCCAAAACCTGATTCTGATTGTACTGAAATATTGGCACAGACCAGGGTCCAAAACCCAATTCTGATTGTACTGAAAGAATTGGCTCTGTAGGAAAGTCTCAAATACATCTTAGATAGAAAAAGGAAGTGGGTGGCTGTCCCTGTTCATGGACAAAAGTGATAGGGGAGAAACATGACCTTAGGTTAGAGGCCATATCTCCAGGGCTGGAGAAAGGTAGGTATTTTGGCATGTAAATGGGTTTATTTTATACTGTGAAGGAGAAGCAGCTGAGGTAGGAATTGCTCCCAATCCCTGTGTGAGCAGATTGGCTTGGGGATCATCTCAACTTCCCTTTCTGAGAAAGGAATTTGGGTTTGCTTACAATTTATGTGTGTGCAGAAAACAGCTAGAAAAAAGTCCTGCTTCTTAAGGTTGGGAAACTTTACCTTTTTTTCACATCCCATGAACCTCTGTTGCATCTGGATCTTTTATTTTAAAAGTGTTTTCCTCCTGGCACTCACTGCTCTCACTGTACAGTGCTTTTTGAGGAAGTGTGAGCCACCTACCCCCAAAGACAGTGTGGAAAAAGGCTGCAGTAATGGCTGGGGCTCTTGCTGCTTTGTGATTGTTTGCAGCAGACAAATGAGAGGCACTTTTGGCATAAAGGACCCCAAAGAGTGAGCAGTAGATGAGATTTTGTAGAGAGGAGGAGATCATGATGGAAAGGCTGGAAGAAGGGAACCATGTGTCTGCTGCACTTCAGGGTGCCAGGACATCCCAATGCTGTGGAAACACAGGAGGAATGAGGGAAGAAAAAGCAACTTCCAAATTGTCTCCCTTTCTTTATGTCCATTAGCAATAGTGATCAATCTGCCTGCAAAACTAAAGGGTATAAGCTTGAATGTGCACTCCAGGGATGGGCTGCTGAGTGTATGAAGAAAGCTGGGGAAGAGGATTTTTGAAAGCTGCAATGAGGAGAACTCAGTTACTGAGCCAGAAGGAGGAAGCAGTGATCCTCATCTGTCCCATGTGTTTTGGCAAGCAGGGCATCAGCTGTGGGTTTATTCCTGCTGTACAGATGTGCCTGTGAGCACAGGCTGAGAGAGCTGGGACTGTGTTAGTCTGCAGAGGAGGGGCTTTGGGGAGCCCTCATAGCAGCCTTCCAGTACTTAACAGGGGTGTGAATAAGGGAGAGTGATGTTTTACATGGGCAAAAGCTGAAAGAGATTTACATTAAATGTGAGGGAGAAATTCCCTGTGAAGGTGGTGACGCACTGGAGCAGCTGTCCAAAGGAGCTGTGGCTGCCCCATCCCTGGAAATGCTCAAGGTCAGGCTGGATGGGGCTCTGAGCAACCTGGGATGGTGCAAGAGGTCCCTGCCCATGGCAAAGGTTGGATGACATGATTTTTAAGGTTCCTCCCAACCCAAACGATTCTGTGGTTCACACCCACTTGCTGATGCAGATTTGTTACCTTCAAGACAGAGATAACAAATGTTTTCAGTGTCTTGGTAACAGTGAATCAGCTTCTATTTGCTCAGGAGTTGGAATGCAAGCTATGTTCAAGTCCAATCAATCATAATAGAAGGCTTGTTTTTCTCAGTAAATGATTAAAAACTCCTAAATTGGGCAATGAGAATGAATACAAACAGGAATTCGTTCTTCTTTCATCTCAAAAAGCAAAGCTAAATATTAGAAGACAGGCAGCAGGAAAGTTTGTTTTCCCAGGTCACCGGTTCCCATGTTGCAGGTCAGTAACCAGGCAGTGGCCACAACACAGCTCCCACAGATCTTGAATCACTCAGAGCCTTCTGGACAAACCCCTTGATGCTTGCCAGTACGTGCTGAAACCTGGAAGCAGCCTCATGTGCTGAGGAGTTTGCCAGGTGGGAGGGCGTGTGGCACTCAGGGACACTGCCCACAAGGTCAGGCTGTGGTGACCAGGCTGTGCCCCAGGACGTGGCTGCAGCAGGCAGAGGAAGGCAGGACAAAAACCTTGCTCTGGGCTGGGGTCAGATGGGAGAACCTGTGAGGACTGCCTTTAAGGGCTGAGATCCAAAAAGTGTTCTGAAGGTTTTGGAGCTGAAAGTGGCAGTCTTGGTCTTTGGGGTGGGGGAGAATGAGCTCTGCTTCCCACAGCTTCCTGCATGGCAACCAACCCCTCAGCCAGAGGGGAACAGCAGGAGCTTTGTGCCTCAGCAGTCCCTGCTCTGCTTTGCTGTTGTTATAGCAGGGATGGTGCTTCAGCCTAAAACCCCTGAGTTTTGCTTTGTTTTGTGGGTAATAGAACTAAAAGGGAGCAAAGGTGAGTTCTTTGACAGTGCACCCAGGGCACAGACAGTGAGCTGTGTCTGGTCATGCCTGTGAGCCCAGGCAGTCACTGAGGGCACAGGCACCCAGCTCTGGGCTCTCTGCAGAGCCCTGAGGGGCTTCAAACCCCCTCCTGAGTGCACTAACCACCAGCACAGGAAAATTGCCATTTTCTTGCTCCAAAACTCCTGGCTGCTGCTGGAAATAACCCGCTGTTCACAGGGACAAGGGCAGAAGGAGGTCAGCTCCATCCCCAGAAGAAGAAAGGGGGAGCTAGGGCTTTCTTGGAAGACCAGAGAAACCTTTCTCCTTGTGTTTGTGCAGCCACATGCAGAAGGGTGCAGAGAAATCCTGCCTCAAAACAGTACTGCAATCAGGTCTTTTCCAGGATTCAGGGCATTTTCCTGTGATGAGAAAGACAGGGGTGGTAAGTCCTCAGGGAAAAGAGAGCAATGAAGCCCTGTGAGGCACCCCCAGCTCCTTCAGCATTGCCTTTCTATATTAACTCTGATTTACAGAGCAATGCAGGATTGAGGAGGCCTGAAGATGCTCCCAGTGGGAATTGAACACCAGTACTGTGATATCCAATCCTGGATGCTGGGCTGGAGACCCACAGGGGTGCAACGGGGTGCTCAGAGGGGTGGGAAATGAAGGGTGGGAAATCCCAGTAGCTGCAGAGCCCTGCTGGCTGCAAAGAGCAGCTGAGCAGCATTTTCCAGAATGCAGAATTGCTCAGGGAGGCATCATCAGAGCATCCTCCATGAGGCCTGCCCTGCTGAGCTGAGCTGCCAGAGCCATCCCACAGTCTGCTCCTGCTCCTCTTACACTGCGTGCCACACAGCCAGGATTAAGCAAGCTGCTCTTTAATGATGTTTTACACTTTCCTGGCTTAGATCCCTCCACAGAGCTGACTGTCCAAACTGGCCTGGAAAAGTTCTAGGTGTGATCACAGAGATGGAGAGGATGTGGAGCTGTTCCTGTTTTCCTAGGGCAGTGTGCCCTGCCAGCTTTGGGAAGATAAATGATCCCCCTCAGTGGAGCTGCTCTGGGTCTGCTGGGGCTCATGGCTTGCTCTGCAGTAAAACTGCTGCTGTTGTTTGGGTTCTGGAGCCCTGCCTGGCACTACAGACAGAATAACGAGTGATCAAGATGTAACAGTGGAACAGTAATGCAAACTGCAATAAATACAGAGATGCATTATTAATGGCACATTAAAACCAAAAGGGCAAGTAGAGCAAATTGTATGCTGGCAGCACAACAGCTCTGCAGAAAAATCCCAGGGCTGTGCCTTGGAAAAAAAATAAAAATCAATGCTCTGTGCAACATTTCAAAACAGGGTTCTTGTGCTTTCTGTTATACTGTGTTTGCTCTGCCTGGGAGCTGGGGTTACTTCTGGAAGATGCAGAATTTGAGATGCATTTTAGCCCCAGCAGCCTCTTGAGTGTAAATAAAGCTACAAACCAGAGCAGTGCCCTCAGCCTGCCACAGAAATCAACTGTGATTTAATGGATCTTTAATTTTTGGTTAAGCTACAGAAGTGGATTTTACAGGAGTGGAAAGACAGCAGAATCTGAATTGCTGCTTTTGCAAAGCTCAGGCAGGAGTTTGAGGCTGGACCCAGGCTGGCACCAAGAGGGGCAGTAGCAGGAAGGGCTCATTTCATCCCCTCTTGCATAAACACCAGCACTGGGGACAAATTTATGTCATTTTATAGTAACTGAAGTATCCATTTCTCTGGGTCTGGGTTGAAGGCACTTGAGACAGTAGTTCATGTTCACACTCAGGTGTTTATTATTTCTTATCAGTAAAACAGTCTCACTGC
>JAXCLO010000057.1:1177312-1201130 GCA_035583995.1 Arremon aurantiirostris | reverse complement strand
CTGGCCAGGACCTGTGTGAAGGCACTGGAGCAGCAGCTCAGACCACAACACCCCAATTCTGGGGAACAAAACTCCATGGGATGAGCTGCTGTGCCCAAAGGGCAAAAACCCTTTGCCATGAAAGCTACGGAGTTTTCACGGGTGCCAGGCTGCAGTGGCACATTCTGGGCACGACCAGGGCTCTGTGGGTTTGCTGGAGCCCACCTGGAGCAGGATTTATCCCTGGATCTATCCCAGAGCTCCATCCCAAAGCTCCATCCCTGCTCAGCCCTGGGGCTGCCACGGCCTGTGGAGCCCTGCTCCCATTCTGTCACTTGCCATCAGAGCACTGGGCCAGCACTGTCACACTCTGCCCATGGGTGCTGCAGGGTGCTGGGCACCCACTGCCCACCGTATGGGACACCCTGGTGCCACCCTAGAAGTGTGACCGTGTTCACAGGGGTCCCAGGATGAGGGAAGAGACGAGGATCTGACTCCATGTTTCAGAGGGCTTGATTTATTATTTAATGATATATACTATATTAAAACTATACTAAAAGAATAGAAGAAAGGATTTCATCAGAAGGCTGGCTAAGAATAGAATAGAAAAGAATGATAACAAGGGCTTGTGGCTTGGACAGAGAGCCCGAGCCAGCTGACTGTGATTGGCCATTAATTAGAAACAAGTGCATGAGACCAATCCCAGATGCACCTGTTGCATTCCACAGCAGCAGATAATCATTGTTTGCATTTTGTTCCTGAGGTCTCTCAGCTTCTCAGGAGGGAAAATCCTAAGGAAAGGATTTTTCATAAAAGATGTCAGTGACACGAGGGTGTGACAATCACTGTGCCCATCCCAGGGCTTTGGGGATGCTGGGGGTGCCTGGCCGTCGGTGCTGGCCGGACCCTGGCGGTGCTGGTGTCACTGCCCCCAGCCCAGCACACGTGGCACTGTCGCTGTCCCCGTGTCCCGGCCGTGCCCACGCTCTGCAGCCCCGCTCGCACTTTCTGCCCCATCACCTCGCGGCACCGCGGCGCTGCCGAGCCCCAGCCCGGAGCCGACAGGCGTCACAAAGATCAGGGCGGCCCAGTGACAGTGACAGTGACAGGCGGCCCGTGAAGTGTCACCGCAGGGCTGCTGCCCGCCCCACAGCTCCAGGGAGCACAGCCCAGCCCAGGGACCGAACCGTGCTGCTTTGTGCCACAGCATCCCTAAGGGACAAGAGGAGTGACCCCCCAGGTGACAGTGACCAGGGTGATTGGCCCAGGGGATGGGACATGGGACCCTGGCACAGTGACCAGGGGCATTGGCTCAGGGGATGGGACATGGGACCCTGGCACAGTGACCAGGGCAGAGCAGCTTGCTGAGCTCAGAGCCTCCAGCTGCAGCTGCTGTTGTTCTCCCTGTCCCAGACAATGGCCCAATGTCCCCTGGCCGGGGTGACAGGACAGGACCCCATTGTGTCCCCACAGCGTTTTCCCGCTCCCCTGGCTGCTCCAGGGAGATCCATTTGGGTGGGCAGGGGCATCCAGCCCCTCCCAAAGCTGTTTGGAGGGATAAATCATTCCCTCTCTGCAGTGAGGAGGATGGTGCTCAGGGAAAGGCTGTGGGGCCATTCCTGGCACTCTGCTCCCTCTCAGCCCAGCTCCATCCAAGGGGTGGAATGCAGAATCACTCCCAGCACTGGCAGAGCCCCATTTCCCCAGTGGGAAGCTGGCTGTGGGATCACAGTGACTCCTGCTCGCTCTGCCGGGATCATCCAGGGCCAGGGCAGCCCCACAGGGCCGGGAACCCCCAGGAGGGACCCCTTGGCCCCCAGCCCGTGGGAGCAGGGACAGCCAGTCCAGTCCTGTCCCCTCAGCACCATCCCCTCCTCCCCGGCCGCAGGGAGCAGGGCTGGGGAGGACAGGGCAGCGCTGGCAGAGCCAGCCCTTGGCAGGAGCTGCCTGGCCCCAGGGTCCCAGCCCCGAGCCAGATCCGGCCAGCGGGGGCTCTGCTGCTTCCTCAGGACACGGCAGAGAGAGCTCGGCCCGGCAGGTGCAGCCAGGAATGGGCAGGGATGGGGGCAGCACAGGGACACTGGAACTGCTCGGGCAGCAGGTCCCCCCTCAGTGTCACCCCTCAGGAACTCAGGCCACTGCGGTCACTACCATTTCCTTTTATTCCTTGCATTTGTACATACACGGTATAAAAGCTCCTGTTCCAGCCGCCTGCTCCCGCCACTGCCCGGCCCCATCGGGATCCCGGTGCCTTCCAGGAGCTCCTCCCACAGGGGACAGACCCACACTTCCATCAGCGTCCCTGGAGCCGGCTGGGAGCACCCCTGTGACCCCCAGGCTGGTTGGAGAGTCAAGCATTTGGGATGGAACCATCCATCCATCCATCCATCCGAGGGATGGGGAGCGAGCACCTGCCACAGCACTGGGAGGCTCTTGGTCTGCAGAAAAAAGCTGTTCTGTCCCCAAAAATCCCAGGAAGCTGGAGCTGCCCATAGTCCCAGGCCACCTCTGAGCTCCAGAGCCAAGTTGTTCCTCATGGGAAATCCTCCCTCAGTTAAAACCAAAAGAGAGTAGAGAAAGGTAAGTACAAATCAGAAAACAGTAAAAACTGTACGGTGGAAAATATATATATATTACTAAAAGGGCTAAAACTCCAAAGGCTCGTCTTGTTGGATCCTAAATCACTTTACACGGGCAGGGGGGCAGGAGAAAGGAGCTAATATCCAAAGTCCAACAGAAAGAACCGAAATCGAGTCTGCTTCCCCTCCCAGGAGTGCTGGAGCTGCCTGGGGCTGTCAGGAACGGCCCAACCCTGGGAGCAGAGCTCTGTCCTGCCACAGCACATGAGGGAACCAGGCAGGAGCCGAGTCCTCCCCGGTGCCACCTCTTGGCGTCTCCAGCCCTGTGTCCAAGCAAGCTCAGTGAGAACCAGACCCTGGGCTCGGCCCTCCTCTATACCCGGATCTCATCATCATCCTCGTCGGCGAACGAGAACTCCTTGTCGGGGCGTTTCGGGGCCGCTCCCCGCTGGCTCGGCGGCCTGGGCACAGGGCTGCGCTCCGAGGGGCAGCTGGACACCGGGCTGCTGTCCCTGGGGCTGCGGCCACCGGCGCCACGGGCCGGGCTCTGGCTCGGCGGGGCCGCCAGCGGGGAGCCAGGCGGGGCAGCCTCGCCTTCCTCCTCCTCCTCCTCCTCTTCCGCCTCGGCGTCTTCGTCCTGCTCCCACTGATCCTTATCCATGATGCTCAGCACGTCGCCGAGCATGGAGGGCCCCAGGTCGATGTGGAAGGACATGATGGACTCGGCGTGCTTCAAGCCCGCGCCGCCCTTGGCCAGCCCCACGGGCAGGTCCGTGATGTCCCCGAAGTCGCGCTCGTCCAGGCCGGGGCTCCGCGGCCCCGCGGCCGCTCCGTTGGGGCGCGGCTGCTCCTCGGGGCTCCCCTCCTCGGGCAGCTTCTTCACGGGGCTGGACGAGAGGCTCTTGGGCAGCTGCCCCGCGCTCCTGTCCACGTCCTTCTCGTTGAGCTGCGGCAGGGACACGGCGTTCTTGACGAAGAGCGCCGAGTCGCGCAGCGAGCCCAGCATGTCCCGCCGGTCGCCGCGCGTCACCGACTGCGAGCGCTTGCTGCTGCGGAAGCGCCGCGACAGCAGGCCCGGCTTGGAGGCTCCGGGCTCCTCTCCCGCCTCCGGCACCGGCTCCCCGGCCTTGCTGGTGAGGAAGGAGGTGTCCCCGAAGGCGTCCCCGGCGCGCCCCACGTGCATGGTGTGGCGGAAATCGCCCAGGGGAGCGCTGATCATCTCGGCCGTCAGGTCGGCGCGCGAGCGGCGCTTGGAGTGCGCCGAGTTGGACACGAGCTGCTTGAGGATGGGCATGGTGGCGCCCAGGGGAGGCTGTGCCACGCTGGGTCCCGTGTACGGTGCTCACAGGTGGGGCTGCGCAGCCGGGATGTCACCGGTGTCACCGATGGGTCACTCCTAGGGGAGAGGAGGGAGGGACATGGTCAGGCTTTGAGGATCCCACCAAGCTGCCAAATGTGACCCTGTGCCCGCCAGCTGCTTGATTCTCCCAGGAACTGGCTCCATGCAGGGCATCATTCCACACTGGACACATCCCCACACACCCAGACCCATCCCTGGAGCAGAGAGACCCTCAGGAGATCCCACCAAGCTGCAAAATGGGATCCTGTGCTCACCAGCTTGGCTTTCCCGGGAATTGACTCCATGCTGGGCATCACTTCACATCCCCAGACCCTTCTGAGGTCCCCACACCCCCAGACCCATCCTGGAGCACAGAGACCTTCAGGAGATCCCACCAAGCTACAAAATATGATCCTGTGCCCACCAGCTGCCTGGTTCTCCTGGGAATTGGCTCCATGCAGGTCATCATTCCACATGGGACACATCCTCAGACCCCCAGACCCACCCCCGGAGCAGAGAGACCCTCAGGAGAAAGACCTGGGCACAGAAATCCCTCAGAATGATCCCTGACCCTGTGCCCCCCATGAATGGGCACCACGGGCACCCTCTGCCCCTCCCCGTGCAGCCCCAGCCCCCTAAAGCAGCGCACGGCAGCTCCAGGCTCTGCGAGCAGCACGCTGAGAAGATGCCTGGGATTTTTTTTTCTCTTTTTTCCTAATTGGAAGAAAGCGGGGAGGAGTAGACGCCAGGAGGAATTGGAAACAGACGGCAGGAAGTGTGTGAGGAGGGCGTAGAGCCCCCGGGAGGCACCGCCAGCCGAGCAGGGGGACGGGGGGACCACGATGGGGACCCCTCCGTGCTCTGCAGCATGGGGACATGGGGACACCGCTTTGCTGCCGCCCTGGAGCCCCACAAAACCCTCGGAGTGTGACCATCCCCACCCTCCCCAGCGGTCTCGTGGTCGCCGCTGTGACTCAGAGGTGACAGAAATGACAAGGGCTCTGCCCGACCGCAATGGCAACGGGCACAAGCGGGCACGTTCCTCCTTCCCTTGCCCACCTCCGTGCCACCCAACCCAGGCAGGCAATGAGGGGACAAGGACAGCGAGCGTGTGGCTGCATCCCGCGGCGCCAGGCGGCCCCAGGTGGTCCCGGAGAGGCAGCCGGGGAGGAAGGGCCCGTGGCCGCCCTCTTCCTCCCTGCGGGCACCGCCGGCGACACCGCGCCCCGTGACACGCACGGGAAGGGACACGGACGTGTGGCCTCGGAACGAGCCGGGGAACGGGGCCACGTCCCCGGGGCACAGCTGGCACCGATGGTCCCAGCACAGCCCGGTCCTGCCCAGCTGGACACCGCCACCAGCACCCACCCCAGGGCTGCCAGCAGGGCCAGGGGACACCTCCACCCCCTCCTGTCCCCAGAGCCAGGCTGTGACACCCCGCTGTCCCCCAGAGGAGCAGCAGGAGCACAGGCAGGGCAGGATGGACTCTGGCCCCACGCTGGGGCAAAGTCCTCTGCCCAACCCTCCCGTGCCTGGCTCCCGGATGGGCCTGGCCAGGGCAGGAGTGCCCCGTGGCATGGCACTGGTGGCACACAGTCTCATTCCCTGACCAGCCCAGGGAGGCACAGCCTGAGCCCCCAGGGGGATGATGGCACATGAAGGACCACCTGGGGAGCCCCCAGTTCACCCCCAGCACAGGAGAAGCCACCCAGCAGCCACACCTCCTTCCCTGCACCCCAAACCAGGAGCCAGGGGAATTCCTCCCCCCCAGCCCATCCCAGCAGAGAGGAGCAGCTCTCTGGGCCCCGCTGCCTCTCTGGGATCTCCCTCACGCGTGCATGGCACGAACGCTTTCCCCTTCCAAGGTCTCCTTCCAGGCCAGCATTCCTGCAGCCTCCGCTTTCCCATAAAACAAACACTCCCGGCGAGCTCCCCAGCTGGGCCAGGCAACCGTGCTGCTGATTTAGGCCATCTGGGGACTGTCCCTCCCTTGTATTTAGATTTCGGGGCCAAGTTCAGCATTTGTGAGATACTTTGCAGAGGGGCCACCGGGAGGTTGGAGCGGTCCCAGCCGGGCCAGCAGCGCTCCATCACCCTCACAGCCTCCACAGGAACAGCGTGGCCCCCTCCCCTAAACGCTCCAGCCTTCACAGCAGCCAAAATCTCCCCCATCCCTCAATGCTTCGCTCCCAGCTCGCCCCGAGAGGCGGTGGCAGCACAGATGGACAGTGCTGCCCACACTGGGGAGCTGGACACAGAGCCCTTTTCTCCTCCTGTCGCTCGGGGAGAGCAGATCCTGTGACATTCCCGCTGCTGCTGGTGCCTTCACAAAGGAAACCAGGCCAGGGAGGCATCGCTGCCTTCCCAGCCACCTACCAGGGGAAGCTGCTGGTAACCCGAGAGACTTCACAGGCACCTGGCAGCGCTGCCCAGAGCACAGCCAAGCCCCAGCAGGGCTTTGGGGCAAGGGGAGGGGACAGGACCTGCACACACGGCTCGAGGACAAGAGGGATAACTGGTGCTGACAGCCCTGTGCTGCCTCCCACCTGCCCTGTGAGCCCTGTGGCTCTGGGGACTGAGAACCTGAGGAGCCCAGGGACACAATTGTCCCTGTAAATGACTGTCTGCTTGTAGGACAGCGCAGAACTGGGACAGCCCTGGCCAGGCCCACGTGTCCTGATGGTGCAGGCTTCCCACGAGAGCCCCCCCTCCATCCTCTCCATCTCATCCTGCCCCGCATCAGTCACCCGTGGGGACCAGAGTGAAAGTGGCTCAGAGAAGGAGGCCAGTGAGTGAGAGCGCACAGGAGAAACGCCAAGTCCGGCCACATTCCCGTGCATCCTGCCCCCAGCTCTTCTCGCTCACAGCCTGGGAAAGCCAAGCTGGGAGAGCCAAGCTGGAAAAGCCTCCCGGCCGGCCCAGCCGGCTCCAAACGAGCTCCCCAGCTTCCCCATGCAGAGCCCCCCGGGCAGCACCCCGAGATCAGAGCGTGCTCTCCCCGCCCTGCCAGCGCTGGGGCAGGGGCTGTGCCGGACCGGTCGGGTCCCCCGCACTGCCCAGGGCCAGGGAGAACCCACACACGGGACAGGGCGGCCACCCCGCCCGCTCAGCCCCGCTCTGGGGCGCGCTGCCCCTCGGGGATCCTTTGATCCTTTGATGTTGGAGCCGGGCAGGCGGCAGCCGGAGACAGGGCACGGCTCACAGCCCGCCACCGCCGGCCCAGGAGGGGACACAGCGCTGTCACACCCTCGGTTCGGCTCCGCAGCGACTCTTCCCAGGGCCCGGGGGCAGGCGGTGCTGGCGGTGACAGGTCTGGTCCTGTCCCTGGCACCGGGACGCCGCTGCTGCAGCAACCCCGGGATGCTCCGAGCGGCCTCTGGAAGTGGAAAAGGCCCTGGCAGCGAGCTGCAGAGCCGGGGATGGAGGGATGGCACCCGGGGAGGGAGGAGAAGCTTGGCTCCCACCGGCACACGGATCAGCACCAGGCTGGGAACTCAGCGCCGGTGCCAAAAGCAGAGAAGCGCTCCCGGAGGGGACTGCCAAGAGCCGGGAGGTAGCCAGAGTTCAGCGAGGAACCGCTGGCAGGACACGCCAGAACACGCACAGGGCCATAAATCCTCCAGCTCCGGGGCCACGAACCGGCCCGCGGCTCTGCAGGGCCAGGAGGGGACTTTTCCAGGGAGGAAAGGTTATCTGCTCGCTGGCCTGGCTCTGTGTCTGTGCAACAGGGTCTGCCACAGGATGCCGGGGCTCAACAGACCTCCCGACCCGCGCCGGGCTCCGGATTCCTGCGGTTTGCTGGGCTGGACGGGAAGTTCGCAGGCAGCCATCCCACGGCTCCCTACCTGCCGGGGGCCCGGAGCCGGCTCGGGGGGCCCTGCGCGGCTCTTCCTGCTCGGGACAAAACGCAGCGAACAAAGGCAGCGAGCGGCACGGTCAGCACAACGCCGGCGGCAGCGGGGCTGGAGCGGGGGCCGGGGATGGAGCCCCGCGGCCGCTCACGGAGCCGGGGATCGGGATCGGGGCTCGGCCAGGCTCGCTCTGCACCCCCAAACACGCTGAGCCTCCGGTGCTAAAGCTCAGCTGGAGTCGCTCCACGGTTTCCGAGGGAGCTGCGGCCAACACAGATTTGTTTACTGCGTGCCCGGGCTGGGGAACGAGCCCTGTCCTGGCTGCAGGGATGGCACGCTGTGCCTCAGTTTCCCCCCAGAGCCCGTTAACGATCCCTTTGGAGCAGCTCCCCGGCTCTATAGATCCCAGCTCCCTTTGGAACAGCCTCCCTGATCCATAGATTCGGCGCTTGGAAACATCCATACTCCACACTGCTGCTGCTGCCAGAGCGGGGTCAAACCGGGCCGGCGTGGGACGAGTCCAGCGCCCGCCAGCGCTCGCTGCCCACGGATCCACGGTTCTGCGGGCACCGGAGCGGCTCCGGGAGCCAGCCCCGTGCCCAGCGCCGGTAGAACCGGGCACTGCCTTCTCCGGGCACCCATGGCAGCGGTGTGGGACGGGCGGCAGGGCGGAGGGCAGGCTGCGCTCAGCCGGGACCCCTGTCCGGGAACACCGGGGAATGAACGGGACGGGGATTTCGGGCGGCTCTGACTCAGCACCCGCCGGCGCCCAGCCCCGGGTGCCGCTGGAGCCGCTCCAGCCGCCGAGGATCCGATTCCCCACCCGGGCCGCGGGCAGCCACGGCCCCGGTCCCACCGCCGCCACCCCCGCGCGGGGCTCGGCGGAGCGAACGGGCGCCGCTGGCCGGTGGGGCGGGGTGCGCCGAGCCGGGCCGGTGCCCCGCGCTGGGCAAACAGCGCTCCGCATCCTGTTAACCCCTTCACCCACCCGCGCCGCGCTCCGGCCCCACGGCGCGGCGGGGAATGAGGCGGGGGGTCCCGGCCGCCCCTCCGCCCGGTACCGGAGCGCGGCAGCGCCGGGGACCCCGCCCGCCCGCCGGACAATAGCCGAACTGAGCGCGCCGGGATCCCGCCACGCCGGGACGAGCCGGGCCGGGCCGGACCTGGCCAAGCAGGGCCGAGTCTGACCGGGCCGCCGCGACCCCCGGAGCCCCCGGTGTGTCCCCGTCCCTCCCTCCCGTACCTGCTCGCCCGGGCCCCGCCGCCGGTCCATGGCCGCGCCGCGCCGGAACGGAGCGCCCCCCCCACCCCGGCGATGACATCATCGCCCCGCCCGGACCAAGGGCACCGCGCCACGTCACGGGGCGGGCCCCCGCTCCCCATCCACACACGCGTGGGGCGGGGGGGGCGGAACGCTGGGCCCCGCCCGGGGCGGGGGACCGGGACCGGGATCGGGACAGGAGAGGGGACAGGGACAGGAGTGGGGGCTCGGCACCCCCGGGGGATGGAGGGACCAGCGGGGCCGGGGGCTCACCGGTCCCTCCCCACCGGGAGTCACGAGTGGGATCCCCATGGGCAGAGTTCAGATCTGGCCGCACCCCTGGCAGAGCGGCGGGGCGGAGGTGCTGTGGGTGACCGACTCTAATTAATTACGGGGAATTAAGAACCGCGCTGAGGTGCCTGGAGGAGGCAGCTTCAGCCGCAGGGCAGCAGCGATGTCCCCGTTCCACTCGTGACCGTGACACCCACGAGGCTGCACCCACATCCCCGCACTGCCCCAGCCAGTCCCACTGCTCGATCCATTTGGGGGTGCCCTGTGGTCCCTCCAGGCCGTGAGTGGGTGGGAGACGATGGCAGGGGGTCTGTGGTCACCCCAGGCGCCCAGCGTGGGTGCTGGTGCGGGGCTCCTCATCCTCCGGGATTGGTTCCACATCCCCAGGGATGGATTCTACATCCCCTGGCATGGGCTCCACGGTCCCCGGGATGGGCTCCACGGTCCCCGGGATGGGCTCCACATCCCCCAGGATGGGCTCCACATCCCCCGGGATGGGCTCCACATCCCCCAGGATGGGCTCCACGGTCCCCGGGATGGGCTCCACATCCCCCAGGATGGGCTCCACATCCCCCAGGATGGTTTCCACGGCCCCAGGGATGGATTCCACGGCCACCGCGGCCCCCCCGGCACCGGCGGTGAATCCCGAGCTCACCCAGCCCCACTGCCAGGGAGAGCGCTGCCCTCACAGCCGCTGCTCGCTCGCTCGCTCGCTCGCTGGAGGGGATTAAGAGCAGACCTTTGTGGGAGAAAAAGGGCGGGAGAGCCCAGATTATCCCGAACCTGCCTAATGCAGCGTTTCTTGGCTGTTCCGGAGGCGTCTCCGCGGAGGGAGGGAGGGAGCGGGTGGCGAGTGGGTGCTGGGATGCTCTGGCCACGCCACTCGTGGGGTCTCGGGCGCTGCGGGGTCCGGGGGTTTCTCGTGTCACCGGTGCCGTTGTGACAGCGCCGGGTGGGCAGCGCCGGGCACTGGGATGGCCCGGGTGGGGCTGACACTTCCCTAAATCGGAAGGAAGCGGTGTCACCATGGAGCTGAGCGAGACGCTGGGATTGGCACAGCTCTGCCCCCAGCCCGGGGGTCCAGCTCACATCTGTGTCTCCATCCTGGGCTCTGCTGCTTCCTCCAGTGCCGTTCTCATGGCCCGTTTTATCGGCAAATCTTATTTTCCTTGCTCCCCGAACAGAGAAGCAAAGGAGGCAGTTGAGGAGGGAGCCACCTCCAGATGCAGCAATGGGTTTTTGGTAGGTGAGGAAGAGGAGGAGGGTTTGCCCCAGCCCCCAGGGCATCCCGACGCTCTCCCGTGAGACAAAGCGGGTCCTGGCGTGGAGCTGGGGGCCCGTGCAGCGCTGCTCGCCTCACCTGCCGCGTCACGGGAGCGTGGAGATGGCAGAGACAGCGCAGTCGGCGGGGATTAGCATCACCCGGCTGGTGGGAGCCGCCGGCAGGGCTCCCGCGGGCTGCCCTGGGAAGAGGAGGCACTCACTCGACTTGAAAAACTGCCTGGGACAGACAGACAGACAGACAGACAGACCCCCTCCCCTGGGGTGCCGGCCCTGGGGATCGCTCCCGCCCTTCTTCAGCCACCGCCGGCTCCTTTTGCTGCCTCTCAGCAGCTTTTGAAAGCAGAGAATAAAAAAGAAAAGGCTTGAAAAGCACTTTGGAAAGCAGGGCAGGGAGAAGCGCCCAGGCAGCCCCATCCCCTCCTCCTGTTCCCAGCTCCTGCCAGCTTTGTGTGCCAGCGGGGAGCTCCCCCCGAGCTGGGGATCACTGGCCGGACAGCCCGGGGTGCCAGGACAAAGCACTGTCCCAAAGCCCCCCAAAATCCATCCATCCCCGGGCTGCTGCCAGAAACCCCCCAGTAACCCCACAGACACCCCACAAACACCCCCAGTAACCCCAAAAACCTCCCCCAGTAACCCCACAGAAACCACCCCAGTAACCCCACAGACACCCCCAGAGCCAGGGGGGTCCAGCCCCTTCCCCACAGCATTCAGGGCAGAGCAGGCACCCGGAGAGCCCTGGCAGGATGCTCTGCCCCTCCCTGCTGGCACCTGGGCCAGGTGGGCACCGTGGGCAGCAGGTTCTCCCTGCAGCCTCTGCCCTGTCCCAGCTGGAGCCCTCTCCTGGCTGGCAGTGCCAGGGAATGGGGATGGTTTTCCCCAGGAATCCATCCCCTGGCTGGGCTGCAGCTGCTTTTCCAGCCCGGAACTCGATGATATTTCCAGCCCCTTCCAACCCAAACCTTTCCATGGTCCCACCTGGAGTGTGGCTCCTGCAGCACCCATGGAAAGCCCTGCCCTGGCACAGGGACCCCTCCAGGGGGGTGCCCCGGGCACAGGACAGGGCAGGGGGCACAGACCTGGCTCCGTGCTCTGCTCTCCTCTGCTGCCAGCCTGGCACGGAGCAGTGCCCGGTGTGGCAGGAGGGGCTGTCCCTGTCCCCAAGGCAAGGGAAAGGTGGGGACGTGACACACTTGGCTCTGTCCCAAGAGCCGGCAGGGAACCGGAGATATCAGGAGCACAGGGAGAGCCCAGGCTGCGGGGCTGCTTTTAAAATAAATAAATTAAAACAAATCTCAGGTTTCAGCCCGGCTTTATCGCTCACAACCTTGATTTTGGGCACATCAGCCTGGAGAAGGGAACAGCTCCTGCTCCAGCGCTGCCCCGTCCATCTGGGGCACCTGGGGCTGCCTGGTGTCCCCTGTGCCCCCCTTGGCCCTGCCCTGCTCTGCCCTCGGGAGAGCCACAAGGCAGGAGCAGCACTCGGGAGAAATGTCAGGGGTGGTTTGGTCTGCGGGGAGGGATCGGGGCTGACAGCTCAGCTCAGGGAATGGGAACACCGGGAATGGGAATGGGGACAGGAACAGGAGTGGGAAAGGCAATGGGAATGGGAATGGGAATGGGAACGAGAGCGGGAATAGGAATGGGAGTGGGAATGGGAATGGTAACAGGAATGGGAACAGGAGTGAGAATGAGAATGGGAACAGGAGTGGGAATGGCAGCACTGGGAATGGGAATGGGAACTGCCCCACTCCCCCAGCCTGTCCCTGTGGGAGGAAGGTCCCTCTTGCACAAGCCAGGACGCCCGGGGCTGGAGCTGGGCTGCACACGAGGAGCAGGCACAGAACCCCCCCTGTGCCAGGTCACTGTCCCCACAAGGGGGGTGCCAGGGCTCCCTGCGCTGCCCAGGAGGGCACGGGCACCCCTGGGTGCTGTGTGCCCTGGGCACCGGCTCTGGGCAGGCCAGAGGAGCCACCCCCAGCAATGCCAGCTGCTCTGGGGACACCGTGAGCCACTGTGGGGACAGACAGTGACCGTGGCTCAGCAGCCAGCCCAGTTCTCCCAGTGCAAGGAGGAGCTGCAGCTCTGGGTCCCCTGGCAGCCCCTGCCCACGCCAGGGTGAGGGTCCCAGGATGTGGCTGTGACACGGACTGTGCATCCCTGGCAGCCCCTGGCATGGACCTGGCACTCTGTGCGCCCTCCCCACCCCCAGCCCTGCTGGTGAAACCTGAACACATCACCTGGATTTTCCTGCCAGGCCTGAAGGGCGGCTGTGAACAGCCCAGGAGCCGTGCCCAGTGCCAGGGCTGCTGCTGGCAGTGCCCAGAGCACGCTGCACTGGGGGCTCCTGTGCCACCACCCCATTTCCCCACAGCTCCAGACCCCACTGCAATGGGAACATGCAGGACACGGCCAGCACAGCCCCCTGCACCCTTCTGGGCTGTGCCCAGCACCTCTGGCACCCCTTGCCCAGCTCCTCCCTGGTGCCACAGGGTTGCCACAGGCCCAGAGGGACAGCAGGACACACGGACACATGGCACTGTGCCTTTCGTGGCAGAGCAAGGTGACAGAGAGGGGACACGCTTGTCCTCAGGCTGTTTATTGGCATCTCCCTCGGCTCAGGGTGCCCTGGCCCTGCCAGGCTGGTGCTGGCTCACCCATAGGCACTGCAGGGGCTGGGCTGGGCTGTGCAGACACCCCCAAAACAGCCACAGACCCCCCCCGGGCATCAACGCCCTCAGATCCTGCACAAAACCCCGTTAAAAAGCCCCAAACCACCCGAAATGCCACGGGGAGGCTCCAGCTGCCCCATCCGAGTCCTCCCCAGAGCCCCGAGGTGCAGAATTGGGGGATGAGCACCACGTGCACCCCTCTGGGGCTGTCCTGGGCTTCCAGTCCTGGCTCCTCCTGCTCTGGGGGCTGTGCTGGGCCGGGCACCAGGGAGGGCATCAATGAATCGTCCCCTGGCATCCTTCTGCGGGGGTTCAAGTCCATCCAGAGGTTTAAGACCAGCAGAGCTCCTCTGTCTCTGTGTCTCTGCTTGTCCCCACGTCCTGGGGGAGCCCCGGGTGGAGGGGCCGGGGGGTTTGGCACGGCAGGAGCCCCTTCCCCAGCCCCAGAACCCACTGGGGTCCAGCAGCAGCTCCAGGGGTGCCAGGGGTGATGTGGGTGCACCGGGGGTGATGTGGGTGCACTGGGGGCACTGTGGGGGCACCAGGGTCGATGTGGGTGCCCCCCAAGCCCCCTGCCCCACCTCCAGAGAGAAGTCTGTGACCCACAAGCTTTGGCCAAGGAGGGCCCCTGGGTTCGCTCCCCAGCCCCAGGGACGGTGCTTGGCATCAGCAGAAACCCCTGGAGCTGCTCCCCTTCCTCCTCCTCCTCCTCTTCTTCCTTTTCTCTTAATTCTTGGGGCTTCTCTTCGATTTCTTTTTTTTTTTTCTTTTTTCCTAATTTTTTTTCCCCCGCCTCTCCCGTTTTGTTCCTCATTTTTTCTTTTTTCCTTCTTTTTCTGTCGAAGCATCAAACGAAGGAGGAGAAGCCCGCGATGGGGGCCCTGGAGCCGGGGGCCAGGCTGCTGGGCGGGCGGTACAGGGTGCCGGGCTGGCTGCTGGGGGCCGTGCCGGGGGTCTGGGGGGTGGGAGTCCTGCTGCCCTTGGGGCGGAACAGGCTGCCCTGCTGCGTGGAGGTGCTGTTGGACAGCGGCGTGTGCTCGGGCTCGCCCGAGTCGCTCTCGGTGTAGCTGTAAGCCTGGGCACGGGAGATGCCCTTCTGCTGCCGCCGCCAGGAGTTGTAGTAGGTGGGGTCGCTGATGTAGTGGTTGACGAAGGAATGCGCCTTCTGGTGCGCGGGGTCCACCTCGTACTCGCTGTCGCTGCCCTGGAAAACAGCGCGGGGAAACGTGGTCAGGGGTGGCAGACATCTTTTCACTAAAAATCCTTTCCTTGGGATTTTTCCTCCTGTCTCGGGTGGGCTGTCTGTCCCTGCCCTGAGATGTGCAGGATGTCTCACGTTTTCCAAGAACGAGTCTGGACTCTTCGCTTTTTCCGTCTTCAGGTTGTTTATTATTTCTAATCTACAAAATTTCTCCTTTTTTTTTGCCACAGGCACTCTGATCACCCCCGAGGCAGTGTTGCCCTTTTATACTACAAACTACGTACATCATATTTACTCTTAATTCCCAATACCTATCACCTATGTTAGACATTGCACTACTCCAAACCAATCCCAAAGTGCCAACATCACTGCAGAAATTGGAGAACAAGAGGAAGAAAGAAGGACTAGACATGCCCAGATTCCTCCATCTTGTCCCCATACCAAAAATCCTAAAACCTACATTTTCACCCTGTGGACACCTTGTTTTCACACCTTTCAAACCTGTGTGGCTTCCACACCCCCATGCGTCCTACAGTGACAGGGGACAGCTCCCAACAGCCCCAAAATTCAATGGGGTCGGGCTCTGCTCCCTGAAATGAGAGGGAATGGCCCCAATATAAAGAAAATGCATTCAAGCTGCAGGAAGAAGAGCAGGATCAGCCTGTGCCCTGTCATGGGTGCACAAAGTGCTGGCACTGCCAAGCTCTGAGCCCTCTCTGTCATCCCTGTCCCAGCCCTGCCCCATTGCCAGCACTCTGCGTGTCACAGGGGCTGCAGGGGCACCACCTCAGCTCAGCCCAAGGGCCCCAATTCCTTACATCCTAATTTCTTAAACCTTAAAGAGAATAAATCCTAATTTTTTAAACCTTAAAGAGAAGAAATCCTGATTTCTTAAACCTTAAATCCTAGGGAATCCCGATCTCCAAGATCTCCTTGGAAAGTTGACTTTGCTTGGCCATCCAAACTGAGCTGTGCCAGGGGAGTTCAGGAGGAATTTCCACATGGAAAGGGTGGCCTGGCATTGGCAGGGGCTGCCCAGGGAGGTTTGGAATGCCCAAGGAAGGGCTGGATGTGGCACTCAGAGCTCTGTGCTGGGGACAAGGTGGGCATGGGGCACAGCTGGGGCTCGGTGATCTCAGAGTCTTCCCCAGCCTGAATAATTCTGTGATTTCCAGCGCTTTCCTGGTGCTTTCCCAGCGCTCTTTTAGGAATGCTGGCCAGCACATCCCCAAAGTATTTACATCCCCAAAGTATTTAGAGGCTGGGACTGCTGCAGCATCGCTGGGGGGTTTCTGCCTCTTGCGAAAACAAAACAAAACCTCACACAAAAGGTTCCTGAGCGCTGCCGAGGCCGCGCTGCCCCCGGGGCTGGCGGGGACGCTGTTTTTGGCCTCTGCCGGTAATTGGATTCAGCTTCTCCGGCGGCGCACAAAGAGCCCATTGAGGGCGGTGGGAACTGCCCCGCGCCAGCGCCAGCTCCCGCAGCTCTTCACAGCTCCTCAAAAGCCACTCGAGCCCCGCTCGGGCCGCAGAGAGAGGAGCCGGCATCTGCCAAGGAACAGCCGGTGCGGGCAGCGACGGGGGGGCACGCTGGGCACGGTCCCTCCTGCTCGGGGACAGCCTGGGCACGGTCCCTCCTGCTCGGGGACAGCCTGGGCACGGTCCCCTCCTGCTCGGGGACAGCCTGGGCACGGTCCCCTCCTGCCCGGGGACAGCCAGGGCACGGTCCCCTCCTGCTCGGGGACATCCCAAGGGACACACGGGACCCTTCCCCGGGTGTCAGCCCCTCGAGGTCCATCCTGGGGGTGACGGTCCCGTGGCTCCACAGCTGCCCGTGGCCCCGGGGTGAGACAAAGGTGGCATTTTGTGGAGTTGGCAGAGCCGCGGGCGTTGCCACCAGCGACCGGGCAGCGGGACAGCCCCCGGTGACCTGCAGTGCCCTGTGGCCTGTCCCCAGCAGCGTCACATCCCCAGCAGAGGGGCCGGGGGCTGTGCCAGCTTCCCTCGGGCGCTGTGCCACCGGGATGCGGGGATGGGGCGGGAGCAGCAGGAACAGCTCCCAAAACGGGCACAGGAACGGGCTGGTGCTCAGGGAGGGCCCCCAGCACCCTCCACATCATCCCCCCGGGTCCCTGTCCCCGTGTGCGGCCCCCGGCTCACCTGGGAGTCGGAGACCTCGGAGGGTTTCTCGGTCAGGCTGCTGCTCTCGGCGGGGATCAGGTCGTTGTACTTGGTCACGTCCTCGTCCGAGTAGTGCAGGCTGCCGGGGCTAGGCCGGGGCGGGGACCTTGGGGACACAGAGGGGTGTCAGTGTGTGTCACCTCCAATCGGGGCTGGGCCACTTGGGGACAACCCCGGGGATCCATAGGGATCACCCTCAGCCGTGCCAACCCCTCCCAAAAACCCCAATGGACTTTCAGGGGGGACATTGAGCAGATCAGGGGATCCAAGCCCTTCCCTCACCATGACAGAGCAGGGATGACCAAAGATGCAGCGGGGAGGGGGCTCTGGGGGGGTCCCTACCGGGTGTAGATGCCGTTCTTCCTGCAGAAGGAATTCTTGACCGACAGGCGGCGGTTGTTGAGCTCCAGGGCGGGGAAGCTGCCCTCATCCAGGCTCACCATCTCCCCATGGCTCAGGGCGGCCGCCTTGGAGCTGTTCCCTGCGGGATGGGATGCTCAGCCTCCCCCAGGCCCTGGGCAGGCAGCACAGCACGGCCACGGGGGCTGGGGATGGTCCCGAGGGCTGGGGATGGCCCCAGGGATGGGGATGAACCCAGGGATGGGGATGGAGATGGCACCAGGGATGGGGATGGTCCCTGGGGATGGCACCAGGGATGGGGATGGTCCCTGGGGATGGCACCGGGGATGGGGATGGCCCAGGGTTGGGGTTGTGCTGGCTCCAGAGTCACCAGGGTTCTCCTGGGGACAGCCAGGAGGTGCCAGCCCTGCCCCGCCCCAGTGCCCCCAGCTCCCCACTCTGAGCTGTTTGCTTAACGAGGAGCTCTGGATTTTCCCCACAATTTGAGCCCTTGACAGAGCTAAGAAAACAGAGCTGTGTTTGGCTAATCCCAGTGACCTCGGCGAGCCCCCGGGCTGCTCTGCCTGCACAGCTGCCTGTGGGACAAACCCTTCATTTCATCCCGGGCTCTCAGCCCTCCCTGGGACACCACAGCCCCGTTATGGGGTGGCTCTGGGGCTCTGCAGGAGCTGCTCCCAAGGCAGGCAGGAGGGGAGGATCCCATCACTCCACACAGACCCCAAAGGCAGGGAGAGACCCCAAGAGGCTCCCCCGGGAGCAGGAGGGTCCTGTCACCCCCCAGCACGCTCCGTCGCTCACCTGAGTCCGATTTCTTGGAGTATTTCTTGCTCTGGCCGCGGATGATGAGCACGAAGACGAGGAGGAGGATGAAGATGAGCCCCACCAGGGCGATGACCACCAGGAACCACCACTCCTCATAGAACGGGTTGGTTTTCTGGGCTGGGGCACAGCAGGGAGGGTCAGAGCGGGACAGGGGCATGGGGACAACCCTGTGCAGAGCACAGGGTCGCTTGGGGACGCCTGGATCCCCAAAAAGGGACAGGGATTTGGAAAGGGGGTGCTGGTGGTGGGATTGGGGCTCTGTAGGAGCCAGCGGGGCATTCAGTGATGGCCACAAGAACAGAGCAACAGCAGGACCCTCCCTCTGGCACAGGGGGCCCTGGAACCCACCTGACACAGAGGGGGAAGGGGTGCTGGGGGTCCCGTAGCCGTAGTCATTGACAGCAATGACTCGAAAGTCGTAGCTGACCCCCTGCTTGAGGATGTCCATGCTGAAGGTGTAGGAGGTCACCTCCTTGGGGATGTCTTTGATGAGGATGTCCCAGAGCCCCTCATCTGGAAGAGACAACGGAGCTGGGATTTAGGGCTGGGGTTTTGGGGCTGGGATTTTGGGGCTGCCTCTGCAGGACACCCAGGGCCAGGGGTGCTGTCCCTCCATCCACCAGCCCTGCAGGTGCTGCCCTTGCCATCAGCCCCACTCAGCAGCATTTTCCTCACAGACACTGCGTCCTAACACCCAACCCAGGTGAGCACTCCCTGCCTCAGTTTCCCCTCTCCTGACTGTCACCATCACATTTTCTGGAAAAATGCCTTCACCAGGATTTCCCTCCTGGGAAGATAAGAAGCCTCAGAGAAAAATGAAAACAATAAATATCTCATTTGCCTCTTCTGTGTTTTGCTGCTTTGGAATGTGGTTTGGAGATTGTTTATCCAACAGGTGGTTGTTTGATTGGTTTCATGTGAATTGTTTTGAGTTAATGACCAATCACAGTCAGGCTGTGTCAGGACTCCTTGAGAGACACGAGTTTTCCTTATCATTCTTTGTGGCCTTCTGTCTGTATCCTTTCTGTATTCTTTAATATAGTTTTAATATAGCATTCTTCAATATAATACAGATCATAATAATCAGCCTTCTAAGAACATGGAGTCAGATACATCAATTCCTCCTTCATCCTGGGGACCAGCACACAGCACACCTGCCCCCACCTGATCAAACAGCACTCATCCCCACCTGAGATGCAGTGGTACCTGAGGGCCGGGCCTCGATGACGTATCTGGTGATGGGACCCTGGCCAGGGTCCCCACTGGACCAGTGGATGGTGATGGCCGAGCCATAGCGGGAGATGAAGGGTTCTCCAGGGGGGCCAGGGGCACCTGGGGAGCAGAGCACAGCTGGAGACAGGGGCACAAACTGGCCCAGACCCCGCTCCATCTCCTCACCCTGCGTGCCCCCTATTGTCCCCAGTACCTTCCCCGGGCCCCGTGGTGATGTTGGCCTCGACGTCCGGCCCGTAGGCGAAGGTTTTGGCGCGGATTCGGAAGCGGTAGGTGACACCCTCAGCCAGGTCCTTGACCTTCATCCACAGCGGGCTGCTCCCCTTCACATCCACGGTCACAATCTTGCTGACACCTGCAGGGACAGGGGCTGAGCCGGGTCCCTCCCAGCCCTGCCCGCTGCCCCCGGCCGTGCCCTCACCATCCACGGGCGTGCAGGGCTCATAGACCAGCCTGTAGCCCTCGAGGATGCCGTTGGGCAGCGGTGGTGGCTCCCAGGACACGTTCACTGAGGTGGTGGTCAGCTCGCTGAAGCGGATGGAGCCGGGAGCGCTGGGGGCTGCCGGGGGACAGGGGGACAAGGGGACAGGGCCAGCTCAGCGCTCCAGGGACACCCCCAGCACCAGCCAGCCCCTGTCCCTGCCTCCACCCCAATGCTGAAGGGTTCCATGGAGCAATGAGTCTCCTTGTGTCCTCCCAAAACCTTCATCATCCTCAAGCTTAAACATTCACCTGCATGCGACCCCACCCCACAAACACACTGGATGCTCTGCTCGGGATTGCAGCACAAATCCTGGAGCAGGACCCATGGAGACACGTCCCCAGGGAGCCCAGGGGCAGGAGGGCGCAGGGGAGCCGTGCCACGGGCCCCACCTGCCTGCTGTGTCCGTGCCCTCACGGGCACGCTGCGGGGCCCGTCGCCCGCGGCGTTGAAGGCGGCCACGCTGACCCAGTAGGAGGTGTAGCCCGTCAGGTTCTTCAGCTTCACGCCGGTCTCGGGCAGGAAAAGGGTCTTGACCCTGGTGCTCTGGTTCTGCCGCTGCTCCTCCCAGAAGTGGATCTGCAGGATAAGAGTGGGGAGCTGCATGAGGAATGGGTCTGACCCAGTTCGGCGTCCCTGAGCCCTCAAATGTCCCTGACCGGGCTCCAAGTGGTCAGAGGGAATGGAACAGCCTCTCCTCCAGGAGGGCTCCAGGCTGTGCTGGGCATCAGGCAGGGCTGGCATTGCCAGGGTGTGCTGAGATCACCTTCGAGCCGTGCCTGATTCCCGCGGGATGGGGACAAGCAGGAGGAATCACAATGGATGGGGACCGGGAGGTGTCTGGAACACGGGGCTGGGTACCGTGGCTGCATCCTAATGAATCTCAAGAGCACCTGGGCTGCATCCTGACACATCTCTGTGCATCCCGACACATCCCTGTGCATCCCAACTGCACCTGGGCTGCATCCTGACACATCTCTGCGCATCCCAACTGCACCTGGGCTGCATCCTGACACATCTCTGTGCATCCCGACACATCTCTGCGCATCCCAACTGCACCTGGGCTGCATCCTGACACATCTCTGTGCATCCCGACACATCCCTGTGCATCCCGACACATCCTGGCTCTATCCCAACACATCCTGACACATCCCTGCTCTATCCCGATGCATCCCTGTGCATCCCGACACATCAAGGCTCTATCCCGGTGCATTCCGGTTCTGTCTCAACATATCCTGGCTCCATCCCGGTGCATCCCGACAATCTCGGGCTGTATCCCGGCGAATCCCAGCTGTATCCCGACACATCCCGGCTCTCTCCCTGCACATCCCGGTCGCATTCCAGGGCCGACGGCGCCATCTGCTGCTCCTCCACCACTCAGCACGGGGATGGGACCCCCGGCATCCTCCCAGAGCCCCTTCGCCAAAACCACTCACAGCATCCCCACCCTGCGCCCCCCAGGGGCTCAGCCCAGAGCCCCCCGGGCGGGCGGCAGCCCACAGGGCACCGGAGGTACCTTGTAGCCCTGGATGTCGCCGTTCTGGCTCTCCACGGGCGGCGGCTCCCAGGTGACATCCAGCTGCGTGGCCGTCACCGCCTGCACGGCCACGTTGCGGGGCGCTGCGGTGGGCACTGTGCCGAGGAGGGGACGCGGTCACTGCGCTGATTGGGGTCTCAGCACACCCGAGCCCCTTCCTGCAGCCCCCAGCCCTGCAGGACTCACCTGCTTCCCCCACAAACACCTCCTGGGGGGGGCTGGGGGGCCCCTCGCCCACGGCGTTGTAGACGCTCATCCGGATCTCGTAGCGCCGGTGCTTGCTCAGGTCTGGGGGACAAAGGGCGAGTGGGACCCTCCCCGGGATGGGGCAGCCCCCGGGGGACCTGGCAGAGCCCCCCTGGTTGGGCAGAAGGGGGTGTCCCCAAGGAGCAGCTGGATGGGGCACAGGGGTTCCAGCTGGCCCTGCAGTGCAGGGACACAGGGGTGGCACTGGGGACACACAGGGGTGGCACAGGAGGACACACAGGGGTGACACACAGAGGGAGGTGGGGGACACACAGAGGTGGCACAGGAGGACACACAGGGGTGGCACTGAGGACACACAGGGGTGGTCACTTACTGTCCAGCTCGTACTGGGTGAGGGACACCTCGCTGAGGTTGTGCACGGCATAGACAGCTGGGCAGGAGAACAGGGGGGGTTAGTGCAAGTCAGGGGGGCTCCTGCCTCTGAGCCCCCATCCCACCACGGGCCAGGGGTCCCCAGAAATGGCCCTGGCACCCCCAGGTGACAATGGGGCTGTGACAGCACTGAGGAGCATTTCCATCCTCCAGCCCCATCCCCTGAGTGCCACCAGTGGGGTTTGGGCATTGGGGTCCCCACAGAGGACCGGGCCAGGCCCTGCCTTGGGCTCTGCCCTTGTCACCCGTGTCCCTGCTGCCACCAGAGGGGATGTGACCCTGTTGCCTGCAGGGGCTGGGGACACCCAGCAGGATGTCACACAGAGGATGTCACACAGCCTGCGTTAGGTGCAGACACCCCTGTGAGGCTCAGATTTGTGGACACAGTGAGACAGAGCCAGTGACACAAAAGGACATTTAGGGACCACAGCCCTGGTGGCACAAGGGAGCCGGTGACAGCTCCAGGGGCACAGCCTGACCCTGGTACCGGGGAGATGCTGTGGGTGCTGCACTGCTCAGGTCCAGCTGCCCCCCCCAGGCCAGCCCAGCCCCTGTCCCGGGGTCCCTGTGGTCACTCACGGGTGGCGCTGGGGTGGCCGAGGCCACGCAGGGCGAAGCCCCTCAGGCTGTCGTGCAGCAGCTCCCGGTAGCGCAGCCGGAACCCCAGCAGGATCCCGTTGATCTTGTCCTCAGCCGGGGGCTGCAGGGCGGGCAGGGAGGGCAGTCAGGGGCTGCTCTGCTCCAGGGCTCCCTGGCACCCTGGTGCCACCTGGTGCCACTCCCCGGGCAGGGCAGAGGGGACGGTACCTGCCAGCGGATGAGCACCGACGTGGTGGTGTGGGGCGTGATGGAGAGGATGGTGGGCGCCTCCTCGGGGGCTGTGGGGGAGAGGAGGGTGGTGAGGCTCCGGAGACGCCCAGGACAAAGGAGGATTTGCTCCCCTGGGCACGGAGCCGCTGTCCCTGCCGCTGTCCCTGCCCCGGGAGGTGCTGACCCGCCTGCAGGGTGGTCAGGGACTCCGACTCCTCGCTGTACTCGCTGTCCCCGATGTCGTTCGTGGCCTTCACACGGAACTTGTAGGAGGTGAAGGGTTTCAGCCTGCAGGGAGCAGAGCGGGATGGGGACGGGGCAGCCAGGGGGTCACCCCCGAGCCACTCCCTCCCACCGCCCATCGCTCCCCAGCATTTCTCACAAGATAGGGAAACTGAGGCACGGGGAAAGCACCCGGAGCATCCCCAGCCCCTCACCGGCGCTTCTCACGCCATGGGGAAACTGAGGCACGGGGAAAGCATCCCCAGCCGCTCACCTGTCCACGACGAAGGCGGTGGCGTTGTGGCTGACGGGGGCGGAGTGCAGAGCCCACTGTCCGTCGGGCAGCTCGCGGCTCTGCACGGTGTAGTAGCGCACGGGGGACAGCCCGTCGCTGCCCGGCTCCCAGGACAGCAGCACGCTGCGCGCCCGCACCTCCTCCTGCTGCGCCAGCGGCTTCCCGGGGGGCTGCGGCCGGGCTGGGGGAGGCGAGGGGCTGCGAGCGCTGCAGGGGCACCGCCAGCCGCCCCCCGCCCCGGCCCGGAGCCCCGTCCTTACCTCGCTTCTCGGTGGTGACCACCAGCGCCTCGGCCGGCTCGCCCCAGCCCTTGCGGCTCTGCGCGGTGACACGGAACAGGTAGGTGGCCTCGGGCTGCAGGCCGGTGGCCGTGAACTGCCGGGCGCTGGCGTCCAGCACCTCCACGGCGGCCGCGGGCAGCGCCGAGGTGTTCAGGCGGTGGCTGACCTGGTAGGCTGCGGGGAGGGAGCGCAGTGGGGGCGCTGGGGAGGGGACACCAGCCTGGAGCCACCCCGTCCATCCCAACCTGCTCACACCCAGCCCGGGACCAGCATCCGAGTGGGGAATTTCACCCCTGAGGGCTCCCAGATGCCCAGAGAGCTGGTCCCTGACAATTCCTGTCCCCACAGGACCTCTGCATCCCTCTGCAGAGCATCCCAGTGTGGTTCACTGTCACAGACATCTTTTTACGAAAAATCCTTTCCTTAAGATTTTTTCCTCCTGAGAAGCTGAGAGGCCTCAGGAACAAAATGTAAACATTGATTATCTGCTGCTGTGGAATGCA
>JAXCLO010000057.1:1140466-1165744 GCA_035583995.1 Arremon aurantiirostris | reverse complement strand
GCTGCTGTGTCCCTCCAGGCGGGGACAATGCAAAGCCACTGGTGCTGGCACAGGCCAAGGGACACAAACGGGGTCACAGGCCTGGCAGCGTGGCGTCCCCATGGGCAGGACACTCCATGGGCACAAGGAGCCGTGTCCCCATGGGCAGGACACTCCATGGGCACAAGGAGCCCTGTCCCCAGCCCAGGACACTCCATGGGCACAGGGAGCCGTGTCCCCATGAGCAGGACACTCCATGGGCACAGGGAGCCGTGTCCCCATGGGCAGGACACTCCATGGGCACAAGGAGCCGCGTCCCCATGAGCAGGACACTCCATGGGCACAAGGAGCCCTGTCCCCAGCCCAGGACACTCCATGGGCACAAGGAGCCGCGTCCCCATGAGCAGGACACTCCATGGGAGCTGTGTCCCCAGCCCAGGACACGCCAGCAGACCCAATTCAGGGGCCTGGTCCCCACACACGGGAGCTGGAGCAGTTATTGAAGCACAGCACTCGCACACACACCTCAGCAGCTGAAAATAGCCCGGAGAAAGGAAATCAATTCCCGGCTCAGCCCAGCCCGCAGTCATCAACCAAACCCGCACAGACTTTGTTCTCCCCGCTCGCCTTCCACCGAGGCTTTCATCCAAGAGCGCTCAGCTTCGATTTCCTCCCCCCATCGCTCCTGGCTGGGAGGGGACGGGGATTGATTCCACCCCCAATGTCACCCCCGTGTCACCCCTCACAGGGGATGCGCTGCAGGCTGGAGCGGGGGATGCCACCCCACCCCCAGTTTGTGTCACAGCTTCGTGGCCTTTGTCCCACGCGAGGAAGGAGCTGCTCCAGCTGGGGCCGCTCCCGGTGCCTCTGTCCCCCCGGCCGGGTGGCTTCGCCT
Organism: Arremon aurantiirostris; assembly: GCA_035583995.1. Lineage (NCBI taxonomy): Eukaryota > Metazoa > Chordata > Aves > Passeriformes > Passerellidae > Arremon > Arremon aurantiirostris. Next base: position 1,164,870 of record JAXCLO010000057.1, on the reverse strand, counting down.
TTGTCCCCCGCCCCCGCTGCAGCCGGACCGAGGGGGAGCTGGCCCCGCTCCCGGCGCAGCCCTCGCTGCTGACTCCGCTGTTCCAGGGGTTTGTTCGGCTTCTCTGTGCAGACGGAGCTTGACAGGGCACGGTCCGTGGGGAGAGGCGAGCGCTGACCGCCCTGGCCCGGCAGGAAGCGGCTCCGTCCCGCTCAGCCCCGGGGGCAGGAGGGGGCTCCGGGGTCAGGAGGGAGCGCCGGGTCTGCAGCGGCAGCTTTGGCACCGGGTCTGTCTGACAGATGGATGGCTGCATGCTGGGAATGACAAACTGTCCGTCTGTCCATCCATCCATCCCCGGTTCCTCAGCCGGGCAGGGCACAGCAGCGTGCCCAGCTCCTCATCATGCCCAGCTCCTGGCCGTGCCATCCCTCAGGACTACTCCCATCCCTCTGGCACAGCCGTGTCCCATTCCCTGCTGCTGCCGTGGCTGTGTTATTGTAGGGTTGTCCATCTGTCCATCCATCCCAGCCGTGCCTCAGTCCCAGCTGCCGCCGTGCCTCTGTTATTGTAGGGTTGTCCGTCTGTCCGTCCATCCGGCCCAGCCGTGCCCCATCCCCGGCTGCCGCCGTGCCTCTGTTATTGTAGGGTTGTCCGTCTGTCCGTCCATCCATCCCAGCCGCGCTGTGGCTGCCGCCGTGCCTCTGTTATTGTAGGGTTGCCGAGGAGCGCGGGGCTGACGCTGCCGAATTATTCTTAGATTGAGGGGGTGGAGAAGGGCCGGGAAAAGCGGCAGCCAAAGGATTTGATCCATCAAATTGAAATCTCTGAGGTTCTTCCAACGCCGCCCGGGAACAGCAACAGCTGGATCGGATTTGGGGTGGGAGCAGCACTGGCACAGTCCCCTTTGATTAATATCCTGCATAACGACTAATTAATTCTGGAGGGGCCGCGTGTTTGAATGGTTACTGTGGGATAATGAAATGTCAAGTGAGCATTAAAACACACTTAGCAGAGGTTTAACGACTCGGAGCATCCGAGCGGTGTCCCGGCCCCTGCTCCGGGCCAGCGCTCGATGAGGCTGCGAGGCCCCCCTGGAGCTCCATCAGCCGCGCTTAACTGCGCTATTGGATCGCAATTAGCTCCCGATTGGAACGGGTTCTCTCTGGATCCACGTGGCCGAGGCCTCTGCTCCTGCCCGGGAATGCTTTCCCTCCCTCGGCCGTGGGAATTGGCAGCGCCGTAAATCGCTGCCTCAATTGGCCCTGCCAGAACAATGAGCCATTTAATAATTAATGCCCGTGTATTAATCAGCCTCCTTCCTGCAGAGCAGGGACGGGGCGAGCCTCGATCCGTGTTGCGGCATCCGGAGGGCTCTGGTGCATTGCTGAGCACGGGCTTGGCCAACTCCCAGCTCCGGGGGCATCTCCTGCTCCGGCAGTCCCTGTCCTCTCCCCTTTAGGATCCTGGCAAGGAGACTCCCTCCTCTGCCACCCCAGCGTGTGCCTCCTGCCAGCCCTGACACTGCTGTGGTTCACTGGCACCACTGCCCTGTGCCCACATGCCAATGTTTGTGTCCCCAAAGTCCCAAACAAGGCACAGAGACAGGCAGGAGCCTCCCCAGCACAAACATTCCCAGGAAAATCCTCCCCCGTGCTGCCCAGACTCCTCACCAGCACTCCTGGGGCTCTGCCACCTGTGGTGGCACCAAAAGAGACACAGGCCAGGCTGGAGCCGCCAGAACCAGGAAAGCCCTGCAGGGCTCCCACCCAGCCTGGCTGCAACCCTTCCAATGTTGTTAAGCCGCCGTTAATTAACTCATTGCATGGTAATTAGCCCCCCAAGGCAGAGGGATGGGCATCACACCTGGGCTGGCAGAGAGCTGGGCCCCCAGAGTAGGGATGAGCTCCCAGCAGGAACCCGGGGGTGATCCATCCTGTTTGCCCCAGGCCTGGCGTTTTCAGAGGCTCCTGGCTCTGTATTTCACATAATTTGGGGACAAGCTCTGGGCACCAAACATTTGGGATCCTCACCAAACATTTGGGATCCTCACCAGGCCATAAAGGCACATCAGAGTCCTGTGTGCACAGCCAATTGTGTCCCTGCACCCCGAGGGGACACCCCAAAACAGCCCAAGGGAGGAGCAGGGCTTGGAAAAGGCCCCAAATCTGTCCCAAATCTGGGTGAGCCCACACAGAAAGGAGATGGAGCTGGATCAGAGGCACCACGTGCTGGAAAACCCACCCCAGGGCTGGCATGGGATGGCACGGGGAGGCTCAGCTGTGCCAGCCCTGCTTGGCAGAGGGGAGCTGGGGCAAAGCCAGAGATGGAATGACACTGCTCCAAGCTCCACAAAGGGGAACTGAGCTCCTGAGAGCAGGCAGGGAATCCTTCAGTCGCTGCTGGGCTCCTGCACCAGCTGTGCAGGCCATGAGGGGAGGCACAAGCGCTGATTTAGGAGCCAGAGGATGCATCTCCACGGATGGGAGTCTGTCCAGAGGTAATCTATGTGTAAGGTAATTTCCAAAGGCAGCAGGACTCGATGCAGCCCTTAATAGGACAATCTCATGTGATAAATTACCAGCCCCAACTAATCTGCATGTTAAATTTCTTGTATGAGAAATAAATATCCTCAATTCAGCAGAGAAGCGCCTTCCCTTGCGAGGATTTCATTAAAGACATCAAGCTGCCTGATTTGCATGCTGTGATTCCTCACCCCAGCAGCTCCGGAGAGCCCAGCACGGGAGGGATCCTGGAGGCACAGCCAGGGCTGGGCCGGGGCACCCAGCTGAGTGTGTGGGCACCTCGTGGGCACCAGAGCAGGAGGCAGCAGGGATCCCATGGGGAATGGCCTCGTGCACCCCATGGCAGTGACAGGGAATGGAGAGAGGGAAGGGCAGGTGGTGCCTGATCCCATCCCACACACCAGGAATGTTCTTGGGATCACAGATCCATGGGCACACACAGAGCCAGAATGATCCTGAACTTCCCAAAGCCCCAGGGATGCTCCTAAGGCAGGAAGGCTCCACACACACAGAGCCAGGTTGTTCCTGAGCCCTCCATAGTCCCAAGTGATTTCTGAGTCCCCCAAAGCCCCCAGGGATGCTCCCAGGGGAGGAAGGCTCCACACAGACACACAGACACACACACACACACACACACAGACACAGAGCCAGGCTGCTGCTCAGTCCCTCGGGGCTCCCTCCTGCTCCATCCCCCAGTATTCTCCTGAGGGAAGCAGCTCTGCATGCTGGTGGATCCAAGCTGGGATGCTCCATCCCCAGGGATGCTCCGGGGGATGAGGCCATGGTCACACACAGAACCAGGCTGGTGCCCAATCCCCCAGGGCTGGTGCCACAAGCACACAGCCCCGGGCTGCCCCCCAGGCCTTCTGGAGTCCCCCACGGCACCGAACGCTCCTCGGGGAGGTTGGCTGGGGATGCTCAGAGAGCCGAGCGCCCCCCGGGGATGCTCCCGAGGGATCAGCTCCAGGCACAGACACAGGCACCGCCGCTGCCCTGCCCGGCTCGGGGCTGGGCACAGACCCGGCCCGGTGCCCACCTGGCCCCCGGTGAGCGCCGAGAGCCGCTCCGGTGGCGGCGGAACCGCTGCGGGAAGGAAAGGGCGGTCGCCATGGAAACGCTGCCAAACTGGGATGAGCGGCTCCTTCCCTGGAAACGCGGCCACCCTGAGCTCCTCCGACCCGACCACCGAGAGCTCCTCCGACCCGACCACCCTGAGCTCCCCTGACCACCCTGAGCTCCTCCAAACCACCCTGAGCACCCCGAGCAGGGCGGCTCCATGGGGACGGGGGGACAGCCAGCCCCTGCCCACAGCCCCCCAATGGGAAATGCACAAGTGCCGCTGGAACCGGAGGGATGCCCTGCTCAGGAGAGGGGCTGGGGAGCAGCAGTGAGGATGATGAGGGTGGAATGCTTGGAGACACAGCCCTGGCTGGGAACCACGAGGTGAAGCCACTAAGCCTGGCTGGGAACCATCAGTGATGCCACCAAGCCCAGCCAGCCCCCATAGCACACTGTCCCCTCCAAACCCTTCCTCATGGGCACAGCCAGACTCTGGGAATGTCCTCCCGTCCCTGGACTGACAGACACACGGCAGCACCGAGCTGGGAGGGACTGGTGCACCCCAAACCCAGAGCCATCCCCAGCCCCACACGGCCAAGAGCATCCCTGAGCCTCCCTGGCCATCAGCAGCAGTCCTCCCCTCTCCAAGGATTTCTCTGTTTCTAAACTCGTTAACTTTTAATTACAACCTTCCCACTGCCTGAGCGGGCTGGCTTCGCGCCACCGACAGCTCTATTAAAATTCAATTTCTGCCCATCATAACTAATTTTGGCCCTTCTCCTCCTCACCAGCAGCCTCCAGTGCCAGGCACGACAGCCAAGCCCTCGTCTCCACTCTCCAAATCCCCATGCAGCCGCGGGCAGAGCCAAGGGATGCTGGCAGGGTCCAGGGGAGCCCAGCAGGGATTTGGGATTTGCTCGGTGCCTTCTCTGCTCTGCTGCCTGTGCTGGGTTTGTTTGGGTTTTGGGTTTTCCCCACGTGTTTGTTTGCTTGGGTTCTCGCTTCCTGCCTTAATCCTTTCTGCCTGAGCGCTGGGGCTGGGGGCTCCAGGGGTGGGGAGGCACCTTGGAGCAGGGATGTGGGGATGGAGGGATGCAGGGATGTGGGGATTTGGGGATACAGGGATTCAGAAATGCAGGGATGCAGGAATGCATGGATTCAGGGATGCAGGGATGCTGGGATTTGGGGATGAAGGAATGCAGGAAGGCAGGGATTCAAGGATTCAGGGATGCAAGTATGCAGGGATGGAGGGATGCAGGAATGTGGGGATGTGGGAATGCAGGAATGCATGGACTCAAGGATGTGGGGACGAAAGGATGCAGGGATGCAGGAATGCAGGAATTTGGGGGTGCAGAGATGCGGGGATACAGGGATTCAGAAATGCATGGGTGCAGGGATGTGGAGCTGCCTGGCACCCCAGAGCACAGACACCACTGCTGGGCCCTTTCCTACTGAAGGATCAACTGAGGCACAGATCAAACCCAGGAGAAGCTCAGCAAAAGGAGGCAGAACTTGTGGTGTTACGTTTTAACACCACATACCATTTAAATAAAATGTGACACCACAAGAATGCCCACTCTGGGTTTGGAGGCGACCCCCAGACATCCCAACCCACTCCCAGAGCAGAGCAGGTCCTGACTCCTTTCCCCTGCCTGGGAAAGAGCTGCACCCCCAACAGGGAATTGAGGGGCTCAACAGGTCCCTGCACCTCCACACCAGGACAAGGGACAAGAGTGTCCCCCAGACGGGACCGAGGGCACTGCAGAGCTGCGGCACCACGCTCAGGAGGGGACAGTCCCCAGGGAGGGCCCTGGCTGCAGGACCCCAGCAGGGCACAGCCATCCCCAGCCACGCTCGGCGCGTTCCCGGCATCCCGGAGCAGCACCAGCGTTGCTACAGCAACACGAAGCCTCTGGATTCGATGCTGGGAAGGGGGAACGGCTTGTCTCAGCCTGAATTATTGATTAAAACAGAGAGGATGACACACACACTCACAGGAGATGGCCAGAGGTGCCCGCCTTGATTTAAAGGCCATCTCCAAGGGGCTGGAGCCGCTCCGTGCCAGGAGCAGTTGGCACAGGGGGCTGGGGCTGGGCACTCTCCCACAGGGAGCCCCGGGGGCTGTGATGCACAGCCCGGTGTTGAGGTGTTAATCTGCTTGTGCAAACACCTCCTCCCCGCTGCCGACCTGCTTAAAGTCCCGTTTGCTCTGCAAACAGAGCCTCAGCTCTGGGGCTGCCAAGAGCAGCCTCTGTGGCACCTCCCAGGACGGCAGCCCTGGCACTGGCACCTGCCAGGGAGCAGCATGACAAGCAGGATTTGCCACGGATGCTCGGGAACGCTCAGAATCCAGAGTCACTGAGGCTGGAAAACACCTGCAAGGTCATCGTGTCCCAGCTGTGCCCCATCCCCACCCTGTCCCCGGCCCAGAGCTGTGCCAGCTCCAGTTCTCCTTCAGGGATGGGCACTCCAAACCTGCCTGGGCAGCCCTGCTGATGACTGACCGCCCTCTCCAAACTCACCTGTACTCCAGGGAGAACTTGGTGAGCTCCTGGCTGTTGTGCAGCCACTTGAACTCCAGGGGCCAGCTGCCCTCGGCCATGCAGGTGAGCACCAGCCTGTTCCCCTCCAGGTGCACCTGGCTCCGCACCGGCTCCGTCTTGAAATATGGGGACACATCATCTGTGGGGAGAGAGGGACAGGGATCAGGGCCCCACATCCCCATGGAGCACTCAGCACTGCTGCCCCTGGCAGAACAAAATGATTTGAGGTCCTTTCCAGCCTAAAACATTCCGCGATTCCTTCGGCATCACCCCGCTGCCCCCTCCCCGCCCCAGCCCCTTCCCTGTCCCTTGTCCCCCCCTGAGCCGTTCCAGCAGCCCATCCTCGAGGGCTCAGCCCGCTGCAGGTTTATCTGAGCTGTGCTTTGCTTTATTCCCAGCTCCCTTTGTAGCATCTCGGAGCTTTTAACTCGGGGGGCGAAGGGGCGGAGGGGCTGCGAGCTGAGCGAGGCACAGCCACTTACTCCTCTCCTGTTTTATTTGCTAAGTAAAACTATAAATCGAACCACACAGCTCCATTTTCTGCTTAACAAATGGAAGCCCTTTTACTTCAAAGGCACATTCATATTCCCCAGCAGCTTTCAAGTGCACGTTCAATCACAGCTCGGGGTTTTTTCTTTGGGGTAGGGCTCTGCTTTCTTGTCTGCTCGAGCTGAATTCTTGCCGTGGATCCCTGGGAGCGGCACCAAGGCAGTGCCCAGCACCCTGGGGGTGTGACAGGAGTTTGTGGGGGCCAGAGCTGCATTGGGGGTGCCTCTCCTGCACACCCACATGGAGATGCCCAGGGGATTTGCACCACCCTGCCTGGCAAAGGGCAGGGCACGGCGGTGCTGGGTGCCAGGCGAGTCATTGGGAAGGGAAGGAGCAGCTCGTGGCTCGTTAATTCAATCTTCCTCTCTGACCTTCAGCAGCACCAGCTGGAAGGGGCAGCCCTGACTCCTTCTGGTGTCCCTGTCTCAGATCCAGGATGGATCTGGGCATTGGGGCATCATCAGGGCACGGCAGTCCACCACGTCCTGGGTGGCACAGGGGCAGAGGGGTTTGGCACCACGGCTGTGAGCCCAACCCGTGGCCACGCTGTTCCCTGGCATGGGGAGCTCAGGGCAGCCCTCTCACCCTCAGGGTGCCCCAGGATTGGGGACAGAGATGCCTCAGAGGTCACAGGAACACCCCAGAGCAGGACCTGTGCCACCTGTGCACACCACATGTCCCCACACCACGGCAGGGCTTGACCTGCAAGGCCGGGGCATCGCCCACGCCACCCCTGTGGAGACTTTGGGATTATGGCAGTGCCCAGATGGGGACGTGGCACAGCCGGATGGCAGCTCTGGGTCCAAACACCTCCTGCATGGAACCAGTCAATGAGCCATGCACCAGGCTGGCATCCACTGGGCACCACGCAGATGCAGGGAGCATCCAGGCATGGCACAAGGGGCTGGAAACCCAGGGAATGCTGATCCCTCAGGGACTGCTGATCCTCAGGAAATTCTGATCCCTCAGGAAATGCTGATCGCCAGGAAATGCAGATCCCCTCAGGACCACCAGGCTGTGCTGGAATTCTGATCCCTCAGGACCACCAGGCTGTGCTGCCAGGGCCCAGCTGAGTGTTCCATGGGCACAGTGGGACTGAGACTTGGCATGCCCAGTGCACCCCCTGCACCCAGCATGGGAGACACCTGAGAGGTGTCCTGAAGGTGTTTGGGAAGTGTTTGGGGAGCGTTTGGGATCAGGGTGCCGCCGCTGCACCTTCCCCTGGGCCCGCCCGCCGCTCGCATCCATCCTAATTTGATTTTAAGCAGCTAAGGCTCATCACGCTTTGAAGCGCCCGAGCCATCTGTTCTGCATTAAGGGGTGAAAAACGGCGCAGAGGAGGAGAGGCGGCTCCTGATTCCGCACGGGTGGGATCGGATGGGATCGTTCTGGGCTGATCCGCCCGCCAAGGGCACGGCCCGGCCCCCGCCGTGCCCCCAAAAAGGCAAACCCAGCCCAAGAGCGGGGTGGGGGTCCTGGGGGCCCCCTGCGAGGGGTGAAGGTGGCACCGAGCTCGATGGGATCCTCCTCATCCTCCTGGGGGCCCCGTGCCCCTCCAGGGGTGGCTGGAGGAAAGCAGGGATGCAGGGAGAGAAGGTGGCTCCTTAATTCCAGGTCTCCAGAGAGGCCTCCAGGGACAATACCAGGTGTTCCTGGTGTTCCTGTTGTCCCCAGGGGGTGCCCACACCAATTCTTGGAGAGGAGAAGAGTGGAGGGCTCCCAATGCTGAGCAGGGCTGTCCCCCTCATCACCAGCCCCTTCTGCAGCCCCCCAGCCTCAGTTTCCCTCTCCAGCTGCACCTGCCATCCCAGCTCTGCTCCCTGGGGACAGCTGCACCCCTGGCAGGCCCTGGCACCACCAAATCCGGGCTCATGGAGCTCTCACGGTGCCACCATGGACGGGAGCTGCCATTCCCCCTGCCCCAGGCCCAGGGGGAGGGTTGGCAGTGGATGACAGCCACGTCCCCCCACAAACGAAGGGTCATTACTGCTCATTCCGCCTCTCCCCCATCTGTTGTGACTGTTTACACTCCGCTTGCTAATTAGAGGCTAATTAGTTGGTGCAGAAATTCATCACTTTCCAAACACAGGCGGCAGCGAGGGGCGGCTCCGGCAACATCTGCACATCTGCCGGCGGGCACGGGACACCGCAGGGCTCCTGTGCCACCCCGTGCCACCCCTGCCACGCCAGCAGTGTCCCCTCCGCAGGGAACGGTGCCACCAAACCCCCGTGTCCCCATCCTGCCCTCGGGGCTGGGCTGGCAGCAGGGAAGGGGGACAGGGACGGGGACAGGGACAGGGACAGGGACAGGGTCAGGGCCATTCCCACCTCTCTCCCTCCCCTGCCGATGACAATTTAATGCCAGCCCCTGGCACGGCACTAATCCCGCCTAATGGGATCGCAGCCCTGGCCCCCGCGCTTTAGTTACATCAGGGCCGGGGGCTTTGGGGCCGGGATGTAGGGCAGGGCTCCCTAAGAGCCGTAATGGATCCTAATTCCCGGCCCTAATGGGCCAGCCGGGCACTAAGCTGCCCTCTGTCCGCCTCCAAATCCCTCCTGATGGGAAGGACAGGGAGGGTTAAGCCGGGGGGGATCCCGGAGGGGCTGCCAGGGGGTGATGGGGATGCGGGTGCAGCCCCCCTCCCGTTCCCGTCCCTCTCAGGGGCAGGGTGGGGATGGGGGCAGCAGATCCGATCCCTCGGGCCACCCCCGAAGCTTGTGGGACAGCCGGGTCCCCTCCTGCCTGGTGCCACCACCCAGGGGACAGCACAGTCCTCATGTCTGTGTCAGTCCCCCTTGGGGTGACCTGCAGTCCCACCACTGCAAGGTGACCAGCCCGGTCACAACTGACCACAATTCGGGAATCCCAATGGGGCTGATCCCCACCAGGACCTGGGGGATGCCCTGAACCCATCCCACCCTCACCTGCGGGCTCCAGGTACCCAGCCAACACCAGGGACCAGCACCTGCCTCAGGGAAAACAGCTCCATCCTCTTCCTCCTTCCCAACAACCCTCCTTTGGTCCCACCAGGACACAACTCTGGAAGTGCCACTGCAGTGCCCACAGCCTGCCTGGAGCACAGAGAGGGGGCAGAGCCAGGTCCCTGCTGCTCCCACGGCTTCCCAGGGTTTCCCCATCCTTCCTGGGGCATCACCACCCAAAAAGGAGGATGCCAGCCTGGAAAGGAGGATGCCAGCACAGTAAAGAAAGTGCCAACCCCTCCAGCAGTAGTGGCACAGCCACCTGGCACTGCCACCAAGCAGTTCCCACTACAGCCCCCCCAGAATAAAGAGATTGAGCTTCCCAGGACACCACTACCCAAAAAGGAGGATGCCAGCCTGGAAAGGAGGATGCCAGCCCAGTAAAGAAGGTGCCAACCCCTCCAGGAGTGATGGCACTGGCACCAAGCAGCTCCCACCATGCCCTCCCACCCCAGCACGGGGAGATTGAGCTTCCCAGGACATCACCACCCAAAAAGGAGGATGCCAGCCTGGAAAGGAGGATGCCAACCCAGTAAAGAAGATGCCATGAGTGGTGGCACTGCCACCGAGCAGCTCCCACCACAGCCCCCCCCAGCACGGGGAGATGGAGCTAAATCTCCTCGGCATCAGGCTCTCGCTGGCTCCGCAGCACGAAGAGATTAAAAAACAATAAAGAGAAAGCGAAACCCTCCGCTATAATTACCAGCCTTTAGCCGCCAGCGGAGGCAGGAGGGAGGGAGGCAAGGAGAAAAGGGGGGGAAAAAGAAACAGAGGAGAAGAAGAAATCCACTAAAATTTTAATAGGAACCACTGCATTTAATTTAACGACACATTTTTTCAATTACCAGAATAATTGTTTTATTCATAAAACGAGTTTCAATAAGAGGGTAATTTTCCTTTGTTTTTATTATTCATTTGTGGAACATATTCTCCACACGGGTCCTCGGCGCCGACACAGCGGGGGGGGCTGGGGAAGGGGGAGCATCACCCAAAGCCCCCAAAAACAGCACCCATGGGGACCAGAGTGTCCCCAAGCACCCCAGGGGGGTCACAGCCTCAGGTGGCACAAGGAGAGGTGGCCCCAAGGGGTGACAGGGACGTGGTGGCCCCGGGGACAGGTGAATCCCTGCCCAAGCAGCCACCCCATGGCTACATCCCATTCCTGGCTTGTCAGGTGCCAGGTGAGCTGGGGAAGCATCAATTTGGCAGGAGGTGCTGGTAAAGCCACCAGGGGGATTTGATGGCCCTCGTGTCCCCAAGGGCACAGAGCCACCACCACACCTGGGCACGACCCCTGTGGTGGCCCTGGTGACACCTCCCGGGGTCCCTGGTGGTGGTGGCAGTGCACGGGGGGTTGGAGGCTCTCTCCAGCTCTGCCAGAGCCATTAGTATTCCTGAGACACAGCTCCAGCCCCTTCATAAAAAGCAAACACGGAATTGAAATGCCGAGCGCCGCCGGCACCTGGGGAGCCACGGAGCGCGACGGTGCTGCCAGAGGGGACCGAGGGGACTGAGGGGCTGGGGGAGCTGAGGATGGAGCCAGGAATGAGTCAGCGTGGTCTGGGAACCTTGGCTGGGCCCTGCTCGCCCTCCTCCCAACACCTGGGCAGGGGCAGAGCGGCCTGAGCCACACCCAGCAGGGCAGGAGGGCTCCATCCTTCTCATCCCTGCTCCATCCTGCTCATGCCTGCTCCACCACCGCCAAAACCACAGAGTCACCCAACGCCAGAGTGGTTTGTGTTGGGGAAGTGCTCAGAATCCATCCAGCGCCACCCCTGCCATGGCAGGGACACCTCCCACCATCCCCTGTCCAGCCTGGCCTTGGGCACTGCCAGGGATCCAGGGGCTGCCACAGCTGCTCTGGGCACCCTCACAATGAATAATTTCTTCCAAGGGATCCCTCCCAGCATTGGCTCTCAGTGCTGAGCCCAGCAGAGCCACAGGGACACCCAGCTGTCCCCTGCTGTCCCCTCAGGCTGGGATGGAGCAGTGCCGAAGGCACCTGGCATGGTCCCACCCATCCCATCCCATCCCATCCCATCCCACCCCATCCCATCCCATCCCATCCCATCCCATCCCATCCCCAGGGACCAGCCCGGCTGCCCCACACACCCCCACCCACGGCGTCTCTTTTGATGTGCCTTTTTTTGCCCTTTTCACTAAGAAAAAGACTTATAATTGCAGATGTGACCATTAATCCTCCCAACTTACTTTGTTCCCTTCCTTCCCCGCTCTCCCCTCCCTCCCTTTCTCCCCCCACTGAGACCAAGAGCTTTAAAACTCTCCTTCTGGCTATTAATTAAAAGCAACCTCTCCACTGCCGTGAGTGTACTCGCCATAAATTAATAGCAGCCTTCTTAATCAAATCTTATCTCCTCTCGGAGCGCGGGGCCGGGTGGGTATCCCAGCCTGCCCAGCCATGAAATGCAATTCCCGATGCTCCAGCGGCCTCGGCTCCTCAGCTCCATCCCTTCCTCCGTGGCTCGGGCACCTGGGCGGGCCCGGAGCCCCCACCTGGGCCGGGAGGGAGGAGAGGGGGCCCGGCCACCGTGCGCGGAGGTGGCTCCCGGAGGACACGCTCCATTTCTCAGCCATTTACCGCGTTTATCCGCAGCCCCTGCGGACGCCGCTCGGCTGCCTGAATTATTTACGAGGGGGTTCGGTGCTGCCGAGGCGGCGGCAGAGCCGGGCTGGGGGGTTCTGCTGCTGGAGATGGGGGTGGGAGGCGGTGGGGACACGGTGCGGATTTTGGGGGGCCGGTTTGGCTGGTGAGCTCACGGTGCTCTGGTTCCCGCAGAATATTGGAGAGCATCATGCTCCCATTCCCTCATCCCTGTCCCACCAGGTTTTTTCCTTTCCCCACCGCACCCCCAGCCCTTCCTTGAGGTGCTGGTTCCCTGATTCCCACAGAATTCCCAGAGCAGGACCTGGACACGGTGTCCTGCAGCTTCTGGGGCTGCTGCTCCAGCCCTCTCCTTTGCTGTGTGGAAAACATCATTGGAGATGATTTTCCTTCTGATCTCCCACCAAAAGGAGCTAAAGGGGTTTTCAGCCGAGGCTCACGATATTCTGGTTCCCATTGAATATTGGAGAGCATCATGCTTTCATTCCCCCATCCGTGTCCCACCAGGTTTTCCTTCTCCACACCCCATCCCCAGCCCTTCCTCTGGGGTGCTGATTCCTCAACCTCAAGGAATTCCCAGAGAATTCCCAGAGAGCAGGGACAGAGGGGACCTGGACGCAGTGTCCTGCACTTCTGGGGCTGCTGCTCCAGCCCTCTCCTTTGCCATGTGGAAAACAGAGCTGTTCCTGGCTCAGGTGACAGCTCCTGCCCAGCTGGAGAGGGGCAGCTCCTCTCCATCCAGCCCCCTGTGCACTTGTGCAGCTGCTTTGGTACCTCCTGACACAAGAAAAAGGATTTTTGGGTCATGGGGAGCTCTGGGGATGTGGGGACACTTCCCATAAAGGGTGCAAGGATGTGTCCATGACCCCAGGAGGGCTGGCAGAGGTAACTGGAGCTGCTCTCACCAGCCCAGAGAGGAGCTGGGTTGAGCCGAGAGCTCCAGCCCTGCTGGGCCGCTCCCTGTGCTCCCTCAGAGGGGATTTGGGGTTCCCTACATGCCCTGAGCCGATTTCAGAGGTGTGGTAACGGGATTAAGGGGAGGCTGAGCAAAGGCAGACCTGGAGGAGCTGCTCAGCAGAGCTCCCGCCCGTGTGACACGGCAGGATTTGCAGAGCTGCAGCTTAAACTGATTTCCTTCCCCTAAGCCTCTGGGAAGGTGAAGCTGCCAGAGGGACGTGGGCTCTGCCCCCTCCTCACCCCACAGAAACCCTGCAGGACCCCGGTATGGGCTGGCAAGGGGTCATGTCCCCATGGTGACATCCCACAGCCACCCACGTCCTCACACAGGCACTGGGTCACATCCCCACCTTGGTCACCACAGCCAGTCCTGCCTGTGACACTGGGTCACATCCCACAGCCAGTCCTGCCTGTGACACTGGGTCACATCCCACAGCCCGTGGCACTGGCACTGAGACCTCCAGGTGACCCCACAGCGCCTGGGGGAGCAGCACAGTGACCCCAAACCCCCACAGAGCCTCTCAGCACCCAGCAGCCGCCCCTGGTGACAATCCCTGCTGGCAGCAGCCACCGCCCGGGGCTCTCGGTGACAGCCCTGTGGGTGACATCCCTGGGGGTGACAGCCCTGTGGGTGACAGCCCTGGGGGTGACAGCCCTGTGGCTAATCCGAGCTGACCACCGCAGGGCACGGCCAGAGAGGCCACAGCCTCAGCACCCCCTCCCTGGCAGCAGCCAGTGCTCCCCAGATCCTGCACACATTCCTGTCCTGGGGTACAGGTGACACTGGTGGGGACCACCATCCCTGCAGGGGGACGCAGAGCAGCCCCCGAGTGATGTCCCTCACTGCTGTCCCCTCCTCCTGCTGCCCCCAGCATGGCACTGGTGTCACCTGCGGGCTGCAGGTGTCACACCTCATCCATCTCTGCTGGAGATCTGTCCTGGCATTCCTGCTCCCAGGGTGGGGGTGATTCCTGGAGCTGGCAGGGCTCAGGGAAAGCCCAGGCAGAAACCAGGAGCCCAGCCAAGGTGGCCCTGGCAAGTGGAACGTGGCCAGATCGGTCCTGGCACTGCCAACACGAGCCACCTGCACTCAGTGGCTCTGAATGCCCACCCAGAGTATGGCAGACCCCAGGATGGATGGAGGATGGATGATGGATGGATGGATGGATGGATGGATGGATGGATGGATGGATGGATGGATGGAGGATGGATGGATGGATGGATGGATGGATGGATGGAGGATGGATGGATGGATGGATGGAGGATGGATGGATGGATGGAGGGTGGATGGATGGATGGATGGATGGATGGATGGATGGATGGATGGATGGATGGATGGATGGATGTCCTCCTCCCTTCCTGCATCCCACCAGGCCACTGGGACACCCCGACCACACTGCCATCTCCCCTTCCTCCTCCCACATCTGTCTCCAGGCCCACACTTATTTATTTATTTGTTAATTAACTGCTGTTTCCATAACAAACGCTCCGGCTTCTCCCAGCCTCCAACAGCCCTGGGGCTGGATTGTTAACTAGGATTTTAATTTGTTAATTAAAAGCAGGATGGCTCCATAACAAGCTCCTCTTCCACAGCCAGGGCTCTGGTTGGCTCAGGGGGCCCTGGGCAGCCTCACCATGCCCAGGTGAGCCCCTCCAGGGGTGGGGGATGTGGGGAGGGGGCAGCCTGGCTCCCCCAGGACCAGGGGGGCTGGAAAATGTTGGGAAAAGGCTCAGAATCTTCTGGTGCTGGAGATGAATCCCCTTCCCCTGCAGTCTCATCCTGGCAATCCCTTCCCCAACAGCTCAGCAGCTCCCAGCCCGTGTCCTCGGCCATCAAGGTCCCAAAGCTGGTGACATCAGGGTCCCAAAGCTGGTGACAAACCCTCCTCTGCCCCCTGCAGCAGAGCCAGGGCCGTGCCAGCATCATCCCCTAAGGATTCCCATGGACCACAGCCCAGGACAGCCCCCCTGTGGCACTGGGGACACAGCCAGGTGACAACGTGGGTAAGGTAAGGCTCGAACTGCTCCCAGAGCCAAGGGGGAAACATCAGCCCTGGCCGGGAAACAGGGATTGATTCACCCCCAGGGCTGGGAACAGAGCGGGGCTGTGTGCTGCCCATCCCTGCCGCTGGAAAAACCAACATTTCCCTCCCGGGAAACCCCAAACAGTCACACACACACCAACACACACCAACACACACAGACACACACAGACACACACACAAACACACACACGGCCGCCTTGTGCCTGCCCAGCCCCGAGCCCGGGGGGCACAAGAGGAGCTTTGTGCTCCAATCCCAACCCTGGCCCCGGGGCACCGAGCTGCAAACCAAACACGTGGGGCTGCCAGGAGCTGGAAGGGACAAGGGACAGGAGCCCACCCAGCCCAGGGGGAAAGGGACAGGAGCCCCCTCATCATAGAGGGGACAAGGGACAGGAGATGACCCAGCCAAGAGGGGACAGGAGCCACCCCCAGCCCAGTGGGGACAAGGGACAGGAGCCCACTCAGCCCAAGGGACACAAGGGACAGGAGCCACATCCAGCCCAGAAGGGACAGGAGCCACCCAGCCCAGGGGGGACAAGGGACAGAAGCCCCCCCAGACCTGGGGACACCCCCAGGGCTGCCCTGCTGCGGGTGGCACGGACAGACATTGTCCTGCCGAGCCTGTCCCCGCGCAGGACACAGCCCGATCTCCAGCTGGGGATGTTGAACGAGCTCCAGGCTCCGGACTAAACTCCTTCCCCAGCAAACTCCTTGGGACGGCAGAAACGCTCCGCGATTACGCAGCTCCGCCGTATCTGGGTCACTGCTGTGAGTCACGGACACCCGGAGAGTGACTCAACGCCATTAGAGGGGCCGGATCCTGCGGCTGATCCTGCCGGGAGAGGCTCCAGAGCACGGAGGAAGGGAAGGATGGACGGACATCCCCTCCGGGCTCCCCCAGCAGGCAGCGGCCGGACGGGTCCGGGGCAGGAGAGGGTTAAAGTGCATCCCCCGTCCTGCCCTTCAGCCCTTCCCAGCCCTTCCCAGCCGAGTCTGGAGCTTCCCCACATGGATTTGGCAGGAACAGCTTCACATCCAGCTGCCAAACGAGGCGGAGGTCCCAAAAGCCCGGATCCTGTCCCCAGTGTCACCCACCCCAGGGAGTGACACACAAGCCGGGTTTGGCCACATGGAACACCCTGAGCGCATCCCCGAGGAATTCCTGGAAGGACAGACAGACACCACAGCCCTGAGGGCTGGGAAAGCAAAGCCACCACAGGCCAGCCCTGCCCTGCCACAGCAGCACCTGAGATGTCCCTCCTGTCGTGTCCCACCCCCTACCCGGACAGGATGCTCAGCAGACAGACGGACACACAGACACACAGCAGCCACTTCCCAGCCTGGCCCCGGGAATCCCAACGAGGCCCAACCCAAAAAAACGGCGGGGGAAGAAAAGCAGAGGAGGGAAACCACAAGAAAAGCCCCGCTCAGCCCTTCCCGGGGCACTGACGCAATGGAGCCCCTTTTTTCCATCCCTTTTCCAGCCCCGCAGGATGGAGAAGGCTCTGCCAGCCCCTCCTGCCCGTGCCAGGCGGGGTGAAGGCTCTGGTGACCGGAGTCCTCCTCCCTGCAGCACAGCCCCGAGCCAGCAGACCCGGGCACTCTCCCATTTACTGGGGATTTGCCCAGCCATCTTTTTTCCTAAGTATTAATTAGTCCTTGCATTGCTCACTCGGAACAGAAATAGCTGCAGCATGACGGCGAGCATGAGTTTTCCTTGGAAAAGCTTATTTTACTCCAAAGCTTTTCCTCCCCAGCCAGCCCTGCTGGCGGGGTGGGGGAAGGACAGACAGCCTGGCATCCCTCCCCACGGACAGCCCTGAATTTCCAGCGCAGCAAACTCCGGTCGTGGCATTTATTCACACACTTGTGGCTCTCGCAGCCAGAGGGGCTTTTCCAGCCCGAGCCAGCGATTCCAGCCTGACGTGAAGCTTATGGGGAGAAGCCAAGCGAGCGAGACTCCCCCGGGGAAAGGCTCCGGCAGCTCCGCGCCCCGCTCCCCGCACGCCTCCCGCTTCCACCGCCAGGAAAACCGGGACAAGGAGGCGATGAAGGCGCCCATCCTCTACCTCGCCGGGTACCGAGCGCTTCCAGGTGCTCCCGACGGCGGCAGAGCTCGGAGTGAAACCTCCCACCGTAATGAGTTGATTTTATTAGTTTGCGAGCGCATCGAGAACTCATTATCAGGATAAACATCAGCTCACTCCAGCGAGCACGGCAGCGCCGCAGCTGCGGCCGCGCCCCGGGACAGCCCGCGGGGTCCCGGTACCGACCGGGGGGGATGAGACAGAGGTGCCCACCCTGCCCAACCCCTCCGTGCCCTCGGTCCGCTTCTCCCCGGCACTGCGGGGCTCGGGATGCTCGCTGGGGTGGGACAGCTCTGAGCTTCGGTCATCCCAACATCTCCCCTGGGAGATGCTCGGTGCTGGAAGCGGCTCCGACACCGCCGGGACCCCGTGCTGGAGCTCGGGAGGGTCGGAAGGTGCCCCCGGGCACAGCCAGGGCAGGGCTGTGGTGGGACACAGCGGCGCGCAGCGGGAGCATTGTCCGGCTCGGCAGGACGCGCTCGCTCGCTGTGGCAGCAGCAGCTAATCCCATTTCATCCCCCGGCACGGCCATCAGCTGTTTTTCAGGCATGCAGGAGGCGGGGTGCTGAAAGCAGAGCTATTGTGTCCTCCGGTCCCAGCCCCCTCCATCCGTCCATCCATCCATCCATCCATCCATCCATCCATCCACCCATCCATCCATCCATCCCAGCCCCACGCTGGGCCCAGCTGGCATCGTGCCCACGTCCTGCTCCATGCCCAGCCAGTCCTATGCAGGACCCATCACCGAGCTCTGAGCCTGACCCCTGATAAGCCCAGGCAGGGAGGAAGAGGAGGATGAGGAGGGGAAGCACCGAGTGTCCCACCCTGCAGAGACCCCTGGGCTCATCCTCAATTCCTCCCTGCAGGGGGACACAGCTCCTGGAAGGAGCACAAATGTCCCCACAAACCCCCAGCACTGCCCAGGTTCCAGTGCAAGAGCTGGGATGTGTTGGGGGTGGCCCTACAGGATGGGGACATGGGAACAGGTGCCCCAGGCCATCCCAGGAAGAACTCTGTCCCTGCAGCCAGGAGCAGGGAGCACAGCGTCCCCAACCTCACTCTCACCCTGGGGAAATGGGAAATGGGAAAAGGGGATCCAAATCCAGCATTTCCCTTCATCAAGCTGAAGGAGTCCCACCCCTGGGGCTCCACACCTCACAGCCACCCCTGACAGCAAAATCCTGTCACATTACATGCCCCTGTGTCACACAAGGCACAAGGGACACTGCTCCAAGCTACAGCAGGACCCTGCAGGCCCCCAACCCCTCCCAGCTTTGTGCACCCCAATGTCCCAGAGAAACCCCTCCAGGGCCCACAGAAGGATCCCCATCCATCCCTCTCCCTGCCCTGGCAGGGCCACGGGGCTGCGAGGGCTCAAGGTTGCAGCCGAGGGCTGGCAGGCTGTGGGCTCACCCAGCAGTGCAGAAAGCAATTAGCTACCAGGGCTAAAATTAGCTCAGCGGGTTCTTCTGCTAATGGCCAAAGTCATTGAGGCCTCCCTGCACCCGCGGCTTCCTCACGGACAGGGAGGGAGGGACGGGAGCCACAGGAGCAGCTCACGTGTGCCAGGGTGCCGTTCCTGCTGTCCCCAGTGCCACCAGGCAGCAGGACAGCAGCCAGCCCCACTGTCCCCACCACCACCCCTGCCCCGTGCCTCAGTTTCCCTGCATTGCCCAGGCTGGAGGGAAGCTCCTGGAATGTCAGGGTGGGCAGTGGGGACAACGAGGGCTGGCAGGGAGGGAGGGACAGTGGCTGCAGCACAGGGGAGCCCAGCATTCCTGGGATGGCCCCCGTGCCATGCCCGCGGCCAGCCGGGATGCCCAGCTGCTGGCACGCAGCAGCAGCTGCTCCTGGGGCCTTCAGAGAGTCATGGGATGGCTTGGGAAGGGCTGAAAGCTCCTCTTGTCCCCCCCCTGCCATGGGCAGGGACACCTTGAGGTTCCTCCATGCCCTGTCCAACCCCATCTTTGTCCCCTTGCCCAGCCCGTGGTGGTGACACTGATCCACACGGGGAGGTGACACCCCAGAGCATCCCCAGTGTTCTGCTCAAACCAGAGCCCCCAGCCCCAAATCTCCGTTCCTGGGGGCCCCATCGGAGCAGAGAGACAAAGGGGGCCGGGGAGGACCAGCTGCAGCCCGGGAATGTCCCCTGCCCTCGGCCCCCGTTCGCAGGGATCAGGTTTCCCAGTTCCCAGGCAACCCGAGCCCGGCATGGCTGTCCAGGCAGGCATTCCTGCACCCCCGGGGCTGGGGGCGATGGGAGGGTGGGGCGGGGGCCGCCAAGGGGGCCCGGCCTGCCCGGGGCACAGGCAGGTGCTGGGAGTCGGGCTGGGGAGGGGGGCTGCAAGGTGAGGCAGGGCACACCCCCAAAAGAGGGAAATGAACCCCCAAAATTGGGAAATGCATCCCCAAAATTGGGAACTGCCCCCCCAAAGCTGGGAAATGCATCCCCAAAGCTGGGAAATGCAACTCCAACACTGGGAAATGCATCCCCAAAGCTGGGAAATGCACCCCCACAGCTGGGGAATGCACATCCAAAATTGGGAAATGCACCCCCAAGAGCTGGTCCCAAACCCACAGAGGGTGCTGAGGGCAGTGCCCACACCAGTGGCATCACCAGCATGCCCAGGGTGTCAGGGATGCCAAAGGGGGCTATGAGGGATGCCAAGGGGGGTGGCAGGGACGCCAAAGGAGGCTATGAGGGATGCCAAGCATGGCCAGCACAGCAGGGAACTGCTCCAGCACATTCCTGCCTGCTGGCCGGGCAGCGATAGGAACACGTCCTGAGGCTGGATCCACCCCCATGGACGGGGAGAACCCCAACTCAGAGCAGCATCCGTGGGGATGAAGGTGGTCCTTGGCATCACCACCACACCTGAGTGGTCCTGGCACCATGGCCTTTCCAGCAGCTCCATGCCACGCTCCACTGCGCTGGCACAGAAGCTCCCAGGGCACCCCAGTGCCCCCCACCCTGAGCCATCCCAGCTCCCCAGGGCTCCTGGATCCCCTTGGCTGCTCTGGACACCCAAGGCCCAGTGCCAGGAGGAGCCACCAGCCCTGGCACAGCCGCGGGCACGGCGGGGGCTCAGCTCTCCCTTCGTTAGCACAATCACATCACCACTGACAGCAGCAGATTTCTGCCCGCCCGTTTCTCACCCAGCCACACGCCAGCCACTCGTTAACGAGCTTGGGGCAATAACGAGGGCTCAGAGGGGAGGGCACCCCCCACCACCCACCCACCCACCCACCCAGCACCCAGCAGGTTCTGCTCCCACATGGTGCTGCCCCACGGGGCCGTTTCACCCCAAGCGCTGCAACCAGCACACCCCAAACCAGTTTGTGTAGGGCCTACAGGGATGTGAGCGTGGCTGGAGCCCATCCCCAGGCAGGAACCAGCCACAGGCACAGGCTGGGGACAAGGACACGGCTGGCGGAGTGGCAGGGGCAGGGTCACTCCTGTTGCAGCCTCCCTCCTCGCGGTTTAATTATCGGCGCTTTCCCAGGTGCTCCAGCAGCCAAGGATCCGCCTGCTCCCTCCTTGCTGTTCTCCTGGAGCTCCTGCTGAGCGGAAATGCCACCACAGCCCTGTCCCCGTCACCGAGGGACGAGCAGCACTTGACGTTGTCACTCACCTGGGGCAGGAGCTGCTCAGCCACCGCTGCCTCTCCCTGCCCACCAGCGGAGGTGGGAACGAGCTCCCATTTCCATCCCAGCCCTCATCCTGCCTGTTCTGCCCCTCAGCTGGCACCCCAAAGCTTTGGGGACAGCGCAGTGACAGCACAGTGACACAGCCTGCCCGGGACAGGAGCGTATCCCCCTCCCTCACGGTGATCAGGTCATCAAAATTTCATCATCGCCGTGCCCAGGCACTAATGGCTTCCCAAGCAGCATCAAATTTTAATCTTCCCTTCCTCTCCCCTAAAAGCCACTCTGCTTCCCCAGAGCCGGTGCCTCGCGCGAGGCCAGCAGCGAATGTGGCAGCGCTGGCAGGGACAGCAGAGCCAGGGCCATCCCCTCCTGCCCTGGTACCACCAGCACAGAGGAGCCAGCAGCAGTTCCCCTGTGAACATCGATATTACACCCCCAGGAAGGGCAGGGGCTCGTCCTTGCCCCCCTCCTGCCCAGCCCCAAGGGCACCGTGCGTGCAGACGTGCCCGGGCTCCACGCACGGGGACAGAAGATGCTGGAACTCCCCTGCTGCCACCTCTAATAAGCCTCTTTGGTGGAAGCTGCCCATGGCAGGCCCCTGCCCCAAATCCCGTCTGGAACCTTAAGCTGCCCAAATCCCTCCTGGGACTGGCCATGGCCTCTTCAATCCCATTAGAGGTGCTGTGCCCACACGGGGGGTCCCGGGCTGTGCCCCCAGCACTGCCTGTGGGGAAATTGCATCTCACAAAGAGTGAGCAGCAAAGGGCTGGGGACCCCCAGGCTCCCCCAGCTCTTGGGGATCCCTTCATTGCCCTGTCCATCAGCCCAAGGGGTGATGGTGGGGGGCCCCCAGGCCTGGCACAGCCCCCAGGCCCAGCACAGGTCGCACTGCAACAGCTCCAGCCCGGGCAGCGCTGCCGGCTGAGCCTTCCCCCGGCTCCGCATTGGGCTCCGGGTAATTAGCGCCAGGCCCCTAATCAATAAGTTATTTTTTGCCACGGGTAATTAATAATTACACAGCGCAGACGGGCTGTAATTAAACTTCCATCCTGTCTCTCACGGGCACCAAGGGGCCTGTTTTAAGCAAGCACAGGTATGGAAGTGCCTCGCCCCGTGCCCGGGCAGCCCCTGCGCCCCGGCCGGGGAGCTCTCGCTCCGTCGCCTCCTCCTTCCCTCCCCGATTGATCCCGTTTTCCTTGGCTGCCAGAATCGATAGCCCTGGCACAAAGCTCTGCCAGCCCTGCCTGCCCCACCGCAGGGGGACAAACCAGAGCCTGGAGGATCCCCGTGCCAGGCTGGTCCCAGCTCCATGCCAGGGAGAGCGCCGGCACCCCATGGGCACAGCCGGTGGGAGGTGACCCTGCTGGCGTGTCCCCAGTGCCACCCGCGGCAGGGCACGTGCCAGGCTTTGGGAATGATCCCTCCAGCACGCCCAGCTCGCTGGTGGCCGCTGCCACGCCGGGCACAATGTCACAGCGCCCGCGAGGACGTGACACGCGCCGCAGAGAGCCAGAGCCGCAAAGCTCGGCTCCTGCTCCAGGATAGTGGAGAGAAATCCCTTCCCCACCCCTCCAGAGCACATCTCCCACCCCACAGCCCCTCGGATTAACGGGAGGAGGTTGGGTGACCCCAGGAGCCCGTCCCGAGGGCAGGCAACAAACGGATCGCAGGGGACTCGGCAGCCGGAGCCGCCAGGCAGGAGAAGAGAAACTCGGCAAGGGAGTGAATCAATCAAAGAGACCTTCAGAGCTCCCCACACAGGGCCTGCCCGGATAATATACTGCCGCTTTAGATGTTATGTTCTGAACTTAATTACTGAGAAATTATAGCAGCGCTGGGGGAGGCTCAGGGGGAGCGGGAGCACGGCAGCGCTCAGGGACTCCTGGCTCCACTTGCTGCCACAAACAAGGGCAAGAAATGTCGTGGGTGAGGACCCCCGGCGCTGCGCTCTGCCGTGCCCCCCCATTTGCCGTCTGGATCTGCTCAGCCCAAGCGCAGGGACGGAGGCAGCCACGCCGCAGCCCTGCCAGCCGGGATTCTCCTCTCTGGGCCCGCAGGGAAGGGGAGCGCAGGGTCCCCCCGGCCCCTCTGAACCCCAGCTGCACCCCGAAGGGCCACAAACTGATTTTATATCCCTGTGGGCTAGCGGAGCAGCTGAAAGCAGCCTGTGCTGTGCCCGAGCCCCAAAGGGAGAGCAGCAGAGAGGGGCTCACCCTGCCCTGCAGCCCCCAGGGGTTATTGGGGTGCAGTGGGAGCCCCAGGCACCCACAGGGGCTCGGGGGTGCAGATCCCCCCAGCCCCCTGGCACTTCACACCAGCGGCTGGAAGTCACCAGGACCAACACCAGGGTATGAGCTGCTCCCTGGGAATGCCCCAGACTCGCAGCCCGGGGTTTGTGCTACATCGGGGGTACCCTTGGGGCAGGGTGGGGGGATTTGGGCGATGCTCACCCCTCGGGGTTTCCCACTCTCCCGAAGGTGATCCGGCACAGACCGTACCTCATGCTCACAGCAACACGTTCCCCCCATCCCCAGCCTGAGGGCAGTTGTGGGAAGGGGGAGGCAGAGCAGAGCCATGCTGCTCGTCCCCCTGAGCCACCACGGTCACCGCGCTGCACCCGGCACCGGCGGGCCCCGAGTGCTGGCTCCGGGGAGGTTTGCGAATATCACGGATGCCGCTCTTCCCCCGGTAGGAGCTCCGGAGCCGCCTCGCTCCCATCCCCCGGCTGGCGCACCGATCTCCCAGCCCGGGGCGGCAATAGGCTCGGTCGAGGGGTGCAGCGCGGGGTCCCCCCGTCTCCCGCCGCCCCCCGCATCCCCTTACCTTGGGCGCCGGCTCCCGGGGGGCCGGGCAGGGCGAGCACGGCGAAGCAGAGCAGCCCCCAGCTCCGGAGCCGGGCCATGGCTCTGCCGAGACAAGCTGGGGGGGTTGCGGGGGGAGAACTTCCCCGACTTTATAATCCGGGCGGCTCCGGCGCAGGGATCCCCGCAGCAGCGCTGCTCAGGGGGAGGCGAAGGCGCCGGGGCGAAGGGCTCCTCGTGGGGCTGGGGGCGGTCCGCAGGCAGCTCCCCACCATCGGCGGCTTCCCCAGGGACGTGCGGAGCCGGGACCACCAAATCCGGAGCGGAGCCGGCAGCCCAGCCCCTCCCCGAGCGCTGCGCCCCGCGTCAGGGAAGGGGACGGGAAGCGCAGGGCGCCGCGCCCCCGGCCTCTCCTGCCCGCCCGGGCTCCATGGGGGCCGGCTCCCCAACGCTCCGGGGCCGAGCGAAAAGTTTGGGGGCGGGGGGCGGCCCCTGCCCAGCGCTCAGCTCTTGCCGAGGGACATCCCCTCCTAGGCGGCTCCGGGCGGCAGAGAGAGGATCCGTCCCCGGCGGGGAGCGGGGGAAAGTGCGGCGGCGGCGGGCGGCGGC
>JAXCLO010000057.1:1115192-1126648 GCA_035583995.1 Arremon aurantiirostris | reverse complement strand
GGATGGATGGATGGATGGATGGATGGATGGATGATGGATGGATGGATGGATGGATGGATGGATGGATGGATGGACGGGATGGGACGGCATGGGATGGGATGGGATGGGATGGGATGGGATGGGATGGGATGGATGGGAGGGATGGAGCTGCGCTGGCGGGAGCTGCACGGACACGCTGCTCCCGAGCTCTGTGCCGCAGCCGGAGCCAGGGAGAGCCGGAGCCAGGCGAGGAGAGGCCGCCAGCTGGCCGGCTCCGCTCTGGAGCATTGCCCGGCTGTCTCTGCCTGCGTGGACGTGGCCAAGTTAAACCCCCACGCACGGAGAGGGGCCGGGAGCTGTGAAGCAAAGGCAGCTCCAGCCTTGGGGTGCTGCCCACGGCCGGGGTGCCCATCCCAGTGACACCCTGAGGGTGAACCCTGCTGTCCCAGAGTGCAGAACCAGGGAATCTCCCCTCTGCGGGGCTCCTGGAGCTGCGGGAACATCAGGATTCTCCTTGGGGTCTGCTGTCCCCCAACCCCACCCCATTTGCATCAATCCCCACTGACACCAGAATTCCCTAATTTCATCCCACACCGGAGAAATAAGGCTCGTCCCGGCTCTGGTGAGAGGAATGAGGATCCTCCCACGACATCACATCCATGGGAGCACCGGGACCCCCCCAGCCCCTCCGCGGCCCCGGGAGCATCACCGGGAGTGCCGGGGCTGGCACGGGCAGCAGAGCCCCCGGCGGGGAGCGGAGCGTGCCTGACAGGAACCGAGCCTCGGCGGGGAGGGAGCAGACGGGAGGGAAATAAAAGCAAATTACATCAGTGCTGGCATGGGCGGCCATCCCGGAGAGCTATTTCGGGAAGGGCCAGGCCGGCTGCGGGGATAAGCACTTGCAGATGTTGCTTGGAGCGCCTCGCCGGGGCTGCGGGAGGGGACAGTGCCAGCGTGGGGACACGGCGGCGGGATGGGGACCCTGCTCCTTCCAGCCCCACAGCGAGGGGACCCCTGGGTGCTGCTGATGCCTGGATCCATCCTTGGGCCGCAGTGGGGATCCCCAGCAGTGCCACATGCACAGGACATCTCGGGGACACTGCACAGGGGGGACACGAGGGGCGTGCTTGGTGGCCGGGACGCGGTGGCATCTCAAGGTGATTGGCAAGGGCAAGGGAAGAGAAACCTGGCCGTTGCCATGGTTACCACCTAACATCCTCTAGCACGGGCTCCGAGCAGCAATTGCGGTGCTGCATCGCCGGATGGGCTGTGGAGGGGCAGGGAGGGATGGATGGATGGCTCCCGGCTGTGCTGTTCGGTTTGGGGGGAACTGAGGAGCACTGAGAGCTCAGCCAGGCTCGGATAGGAGGGGGATCAATGCACAATCATCCCCCGAATGCTCCCAAATCCTGCTCAGGCTCCCAGCCCACGCAGGGATCCGGCCTTGGCTCCAGCTGCTGCGGGCTGAGCCCGGCTCAGGGCTGGGATCCCATCCCAGCTCTGCGCTCCCCTCAAACCAAACAGCACTCGGGGTGGAACGGAGTCAAAGCAGAGACGTGGCAGATGTTTCTGCTGTCCCCAGCTCCCCGTTTGCTGTGATGCTGATGGCTCCTGGTGCCCGCTGCCCCCTGTGCCAGCCGGTGGCACAGGATGATGGGCACCGCAGTGGCAGGTGGCATTTGCCAGCTGCCCCAGAACCGGCAGTGCCACCGCGGCAGGAGGGAGCAGCCCTTTTGTGAGCCGCTGCCAGATGTTCCTCTGCAAAATAATTTGATGGAAAAACGAGGAAGGGAGAGCATTTTTCCAGCAACATCTTGCTTTAATATTAGGGGAAAAAAAAAAACCCAAACCCAACAGGAAATAATGTTGGAGGAAGGAAAGCAGTGCCCAAATTTATCCCCATCCCGTGCACAGACAGGGTGTGTGATGCTGGGGTCATCCCAGAGGGAATCCAGCTCCCACAGCTCTAAGGACAAACCGAGCACCCTGAGGAGCCTGAGGGCACTGGGCCAGGCGCTGTGTGGGCTGGTGACACTGCAGTCACAGCCACGCAGTGGTGACAGACTGACCCACACGGCTGACACACGGACTTATGGCCTGCAGAGGCAGCCAAGGACAGCACGGTCCCTGTGTCACCCCAGACATCCCTGTGTCTGCCCAGGTCCTGTCTCCAGCCCAGGGACATGGTGCCCTTGTCCCAACAGCCCCAGGGGGCACCAATCCCCATGGGGACCTCGGTGTTCCCCACCAGCCCCACATCACCTCCAGGGATCTCCAGGAAAGGCAGAAAGCCCAAAAATCAGACCAAGGGGAGGAGGAGAGGCTGTTCCACAGGTTTTGGTGTTCCCAGGCACATCCCTGCCTCAGTGCAGCCGGATCAGAGGGGATGGAGTGGGGAAGGGAGCAAGTCACAACACAGGTGAGGAGTAGGCCCAGCCACAGGGGCATTGGCACTCCAAATCCCCATCCCGTTTCTTTTTCCCATCCTTATCTCCATTCCCCATCCCCTTTCCCATTCCATTTCCTTCCCCAACCTTATTCTCTCCCTCAAGCCCATTCCCCATTGTCTTCCCCTTCCCTTTTCCCTTCATCCTCCCTTATCACACCTCTCTCCCCATTCCATCCTCATCTCCATCTCCATCTCCATCTCCATCCCATCCCATCCCATCCCATCCCATCCCATCCCATCCCATCCCATCCATCTCCATCTCCATCTCCATCTCCACCCCATCCCAATGGATCATCCCCACCACAATCCAGGCTCACTGCCACATTGCTCCCACCATCCAGCAGCCCCAAACTGGGACCAGGTAACTCAGGCTGAGCCAGGGCATGGGCACCAAAAGCCATCATGGTCCCCAAGAAGGGAAAAAAATCCCCTGGGAGAGGAGGGGGAAGGAGAAGAAAAGGGAATGAAAAAAGTTCAATCAGCTTTGTAAAGGGCACAATTTACAAAATCCATTCCATATTTTACTAGGCTGGGATTTAGGGATTAGTCTGTAATACTTAGGTGGCTTTTTGTAATAAAACCCTGAGCTGCAGCAGCCTTGGGAAAGGAGAAGGTGGCTGGAGTCTCCTCTCCATCCCGCGCTCATTTTCCCAGAGTTTCCTCCTTGTTTCTTTCTTTTTTTCTCTCTTTTTTTGATCTCGGCAGCCCCGTTAATCTGGGCTTTATCTGCCTATGGAGGAGGCCTGAGCTCTTTATTGGATTTTTGGCAAGAATAAATGATTTCGTTTGGGATATTACGGCGACGATTCCGTGGGATTACGGCACCTCATAAATGGAGCAGCGGGGATCAATCCCTCGCCGTGGGAATGCGCCTGTGCCTACGTGCCGCTGCTTCAGGGGGTGGGGACGGCAGCTATGGCACAGGTGTGGCATGGGTAATGTGGCTATGGCACAGGTGAGGTGGTTGTGGCACAGGTGTGGTGGTTATAGCATGGTTAGAGTGGCTATGGCACAGACAGGGTGGTTATGGCATGGTTAGGGTGGCTATGGCACGGTTAGGGTGGCTCTGGCATGGTTAGGGTGGCTATGGCACAGGTAGGGTGGATATGGCAGGGGAAAGGTGACTGTGGCACGGTTAGGGTGGCTCTGGCATGGTTAGGGTGGCTATGGCAAAGGCAGGGTGGCTCTGGCACAGATCTGGCACAGATATGGCCATCATATCCAGCCCCAACCCCATGGGCAGCCCCAGGATCAAACCCAACCCACCCAGACATGCCAGGGAGGATGCTGGCACAAGGCCACCAAGCAGGAACACCCACCCGGGGCATGGGGTGGGAGGTGACAGCTCCTTCCCCTCTCTGGAGGATCCTAAATCCACACCAAAGTTCATCTCCAGCCTCTTGTCCCAGCTCAGCCCCACCCTGGGGCTGGGGACAGGATGGTGGTGCCACCACGGTGTCCCCTCAGTGCTGTGGCAGGGGGTGGGCAGAGCTTTGAAGCCCGGGGCTGAGTGGGTGAGGAGCCCGTGTCGCTGTCAATTCTCCTAATTAAGGAAATCCTTTGGGGAATGCAGATCCCTCAGTGCCGGGGCTGTGTGGGAGCACAGCCAAGCCAAGCACCTCGGGGATGGGGGTTTCATTGGGAATCCACCCCTGTCCCCACACCTGTCCCAGGCCCACCAGGGATGCAGGCAGGGCTCTGCAGCCCCCAGCCCACCCTGCAGGTGGGACACCCGGCTGTTCCTTGGCATTCCATCTCTCCTCCATCGTGCCACAGCCAGACACGGATCTCGCCAATCCAAGGGAAAAGAGAGGCAGGAGAGCCCATAAGTCGTGGGTGCCCTGAGAGGTTCATCAATAATGCACAAACCCAGGGCTGGGGAGGCATTTCCCAGTGAATTCCACGCACGGGGAGCGCCCGTGGCCCCAGCAGCACAGCTCCCTGCTCCCAGGGAACTCCTGCCTGCAGGACTGACACATTTATCAGCTCTCCCATAATTGTGTTTTTGTGAGCGTGTGGCAGGAACTCCCCGGGAGCCACGGCCCCACTCAGAGCTCCCAGGCTCTGGAACGATGACAGAGAGGGATTTGCTGGGGAAAGTAGGCCAGGATGGGACCTGTGGCCTCGGTGCTGCAGCCCGGAGCTGGGGTTCACCCAGCAGCTGCACCGTGCCCTGGGGTGGGGAAGGGGTCGGGATGGGGATGGGATAAGGATGGGATGAGATGAAAATAGGAGTGGCATGGAGATGAGATGGGAGTGGGGATGGGGTTGGGATGAGGATGGGAACAGGGAGAGGATGGGGATAGAAATGGGGAAGGGCAGCGGGTTTGGATGAAGATAGTGTGGGGATGGGGATGGGATGGGGTTGGAATGGGGATGGGAACAGGGAGAGGATGAAACAGGAACGGACAAGGACAGGGGGTTGGGATGCAAGACAGTGTGGGGATGGGTTTGGAATGGGATGGGACGTGGATGGCATTAGATGGGAACAGTTTGGAGTGGGATGAGGTGGGGATGGGATTAGATGGGAGCAGGTTTGAGGTGGGGATGGGATGGCAGTGAGGAGGAGGACGGGGCTGTCCCGGGGCTGGGCACAGGGACAGAGGGGACACGGGTGGCACGGGGGTGGCACAGGGCAGCGTGTGCCGTGTGTGGCGGTCGGAGGCGCGGTCCCAGAGCCGCGGGATAATTGCGGCGCTGCCTCCCGGAGCCGAGCGGATGAGCCTGGCGACAGCTCCCAATTATTGCAGCGCAGCGGGAGAAAGGGAAAGAAAGGAGGAGAAGAAAAGCACAATTATCGGGGCCTCGGCGGCGGCGCCGATTTCCAGGCACAGCCCCGCTCCCGGCGCGTGACGCTTCCATTGATTTTCAAACGGGCACTTTTCCATCCCTGCCTCCCCTCCTTCATCCCACAGACACCAGGACGGGCTCCCGAATCCCCCCGGCGCTCCCTGAGCATCCCTGCCCTCGGTGGGCACCTCAACATCGCCCATGTGTCTGGAGCCCACGGTGCTCCCCCCGTTTCCATCTCACTCTCCCACCCTTCCTTTCCCCCAGAGCTGCTCCCGGCCCCGGAGCCGCAGCCCTGTATATTAAAAAAGGTCAGGTTTCAGCTCTGGTGAGGAGGCAGAGAGCAGAGCAGCGTGAAGAGCTGCAGCTCCCGCTTCTTGTGGGATCGGGGATTGGGGGCACGGGGGGGTCCCGGCGCTGGATCCGCTCCCTGCCGCTGCTGCGGGGGCTGGGCGGGCTGGTGCCGATCCCACATCGTCGCTCCGTAATTGACAATTAAATTTAATTACAGCTCTGAGAAATAACAGCGTGCGCCGGGTTAATGGGGCTGTCTGGAGCGGGGCGGGTCCCTCCCACTCCGAGGTGGAGCAGGGGTGACATCCGCGACGCGGTGACACCGTTTGCCACGGTGGGGTGGCAGCAATGCTGGCCTCGGCATGCGGACCTGCTCCTTCACCAGAACAAACCCATCCAGGGCACATCTGCACTCTTTTCCTGGGAATCCAGCAGCATCCAGAGGGAACAGCACCACTGGCACCGTGCAGCTCCGTGCTGGAGGTGCTGGAGGTGCCCCAGCATGAGTGAATTATTTATTTCCATAAAAACACAGAGCGTGGAGCTGCCAGGCCTTTACCTGCTCACATCCCCGCTCTTTTTCCCTCTTTTTTTTCCTTTAATTTTCTTTGAAGCAGCATCACAGCTGCCTCCCAGGTTTGCTTGCTGCTTTACGAACCTTTGGATGCAGCCGTTGGTGGCTCTCAAGGTTTCTGCTGCAATTAGAGAGATTTTCCAGAGCCAGGATCAGGTGCTCAGCAGGAGCTGGGGTGGTTGAGGGCTCAGCAGTCGCAGACTCCACATTTGGGACAAGCAGCTCCCACCTCCCTGGCAGCCCCCACAGCCCCATCCCTTCACACCTCTCTCTAATTAACCACAATCGCCTGCAATTCCGTAATTAGTTGGTTGATTTTTGCCCTCTGATCCCGTTCTTATTTCATTCCCTTGGGATGGGATGAGCTGGGAGCATCAGCACCCAGGAGCAGATACACCCACATTTGGTGTCACACAGCAGCCAGGTTGGGTGCCCAACCCTCCAGGTCCCCTCTGCACCCACATTTGGGGTCACACAGCAGCCAGGTGTCCCCAGGCAGGGACAGGTTGAGTGGCCAACCCTCCAGGTCCCCTTTGCACCCAGGTGCTCACAGACACCACCCCAGAGTGGCCCTCAAGGGGACAGGAGTGTCCTGGTCCCCTCTGCCTGCCTGGAGAGCCGCATGAGGCACAGTGGTGGCATCTCCCCATGGCAGAGGCTCCTCCAGGAGGTCCCCAGTGCTGCTGAGTGACACCAGACTGTGCAGGGACATCCACAGCAGATTCCTGCAGCACTTCCTGGGACTGTGACCCCCAGTGTGGCACCGTGCCATGGTGGCCCTGCTCTGAGAGGTGGCAGGGTCACAGCAGGCCTGGGGATGGGTGACCCTGGCTGCTGGACACGGAGCACGGCAGGGCATGAGGCCAAAGCGCTGCTCTCTCCCTCCCAGTGATCATCGCCCTCATTAAAAGCCAGCTAATTATTATTCGGGCTCATTAGCAATTATAAACTCCAGCGCTGGCACTTCATTAAAAAAATGACAACTTGGCACTTAATTACGTTCCCCGGCTGCCCAACGGGTGGGAGAGCTCGGCCTCCTGACCCTGCCCGTGCCAGTGCCAGCACTGGTACCCGCAGCAGTGCCCGTGCCCAAACTGGTACCCACAGCAGTGCCAGAACTGGTACCAGTGCCCAAACCGGTACCCACAGCAGTGCCAGAACCAGTCCCAGTGCCCAAAGCAGTACCCACAACAGTACCCAAACCAGCGCCAATGTCTAAACCAGTACCCACAGCAGTGCCCAAACTGGTACCCACAGCACTGCCACAACCAGTGCCAGTGCCCAAACCAGCACCAGCAGCCACAGCGGTGCCAGCACACCTCATCCTGGCACTGGGCAGCTTCTCCAGAGTGGCACATGGCACACAGCACATGGCACACAGGACATGGCACACAGGACATGGCACACAGAACACGGCACACAGGACATGGCACACAGGACATGGCACATGGCACACAGGACATGGCACACAGAACACGGCACACAGCACATGGCACCCAGGGCTGGCAGCAGCACCTTCCCATTCCCTGGTGGATAATTGGCCACTAAATCCCTCTGGGGGAGAAATGGTTGGGAAAAAAATTACAGCTGCGGAACCAGCTCTCCAAAATTATATCACCTCGTCTGACAGGATAATTGCTCCTTTTCCCCGAGATTTAGCACGGATCTCACATCCTTAAACACTCGGGTGTTATTTTAAGGGCTCCCAGCGTTGCTGCCTCCTCTCCCAGGTACCAGGGAGGGGTGGGAGGTGGGGACACCTGTCCCGGGAGGTGACAGAGGGGAGGACACGCCTGTGGCACGGCAGAGAGGTGGGGATGATCCCGCCGCGGGTGGCACTGGTGCTGTGCCTTGTTGTCCCCACGCTCTAATGGCCACATCAACATTATCCCGGCCTGTGACAGGTGAATTAATGACACCCAGCCAGGCGGGGACACGTGGGGACACACGGGCAGGGTCTGCCCAGGGCGGGCAGAGCCCACCCACCCCGCGGGTATTTGAGGGGGCAAAGCCCTTTGGCAGACCCCGGACTCGGAGCTGGGCATGAGGAGCCCCTCTCTGAGACCCCCCCGGATATTTTGAGGTGCTCTGCCAGGGTCTCACCCTCTCCTAAGGAAAGCTTTCCCTCCCTCTGGCTCCCACCCAGGCCCATCTGGGGCAGCGATAAATCACCCGGAGCCCTCGGTGTCACCGGCGCTGCCCCATCCATCATCCCCATCCCGCTCCCGCCTGCCACCTGCGCCCCGTGACCCTCACCGGGGATGCTCCGGGGGACCCCAGCAGTGCCAGCACAGCCCGGGCTGCTCATTAGGGCCCCCAGGCCAGCCCTGTGCCACCACCAGAGCCACAGCATCGGTGACATCCCGCAGCAGCTGGTGGCCGGCGCTCGGCGGCAGCTGGGGAGCGTGCCCGGCAGCAGATCCCGGGAATCTCCATCCTCGGGCACCCCGCAGCTGCCGCCAGCCCGCTGCCAGCCGGGGCACCCCCGGTGCCACCCTGCTGTCCCCCGGCACCGCGCCCGTGCCAGCCGTCCTTGTCACGGCGTGCATTGCTGGGGAAACAAACCCCCATGAAAGCGCTCGGGGATTTCAGCCAAGCAAGATTGAGTTCGTCAGGAGCCAGGGAGCGTGAAAAGACGGCTCAGCCCGAGGATTTGTGCCTGCCAGCCCTGCTCCGAGCATCGCGCTGGGAGCCGCTGCCCTGTGCCGTGCCCGTGTCACCCAGCGCAGGGACTGGCACCCTCCGGCAGGGTTTGGCTGTGCCGAGGTGCACGGGGCACCTGCAGCGCCACGGGGACATCCCTGCCACCCCCAGCGCTGCGAGTGTGTAAATATATTATTTATTCTCTCTATTACCCTCCTCCATTATTCATTGTTTAATCCGCTGCTATTCTATTATTAACTCTCCCAAGCGCTCCGGCGCTGCTCTGACATGAAAGAGGCACCGCGAAATTCTGCATCCACATCCCGCCCTCCCCTCACCGGGACAGGAGCGGGACCAGGAGCATCCTCAGCCAACATCCCGCTGGTCTTCCTCGTGTTTGGAGCATGGCCCTGCCCAAAAACCCCTCACCTCCTGTAGCGATGGATGGATGGATGGATGGATGGATGGATGGATGGATGGATGGGTGGATGGATGGATGGGTGGATGGATGGATGGATGGATGGATGGATGGATGGATGGATGGATGGATCTTCCAGCACATCTCCCTTTCTCAGCCCCAAACCATTCCTGAACCATTTCAAGATTATTAAACCATTAAAATGAGGGGAAATCCATTGTTTTCCCTGACAAATTTTGCTTTTGCTTCAGCAGCCCTCAGATGTGATTTCTGCTTCTCTTTTTCCCACACAATAGCATCAGGGCTGTGCAGCAGCCTGCCAGAGTGTCATTCCTGGGGCATGACAGCAGGGATGTGCAGTGGGAAAGGTGCAGGGACCTGTGGGGATGTGCAGCCCTCTGGGGGAACAGTGGATTCATCTGCAGGGATTGTGTGTCTGGAGAAACTCTGTGGAAAAACAACCTGGGAGCTGGATTTCCCTCCAGGGAAAACACATTTCCATCCTGCAGGAGGGGCTCAGGAGACAATTCCAAGTAGGCACATGGACAACAAGCCTGTGAGTGAATCATGCAGCCAAAGCATTAGACAGTGCTGATTCCCTCCATGTGCCTGAGTGCAGAAGACACCAGGGTACAGAAAAACAGAGCAACACTCCATGTTTGTTTGGAAATAATCAGCCAAAACCAATTATTTGGAGCCCAAGTGTTTCCTACCTGTGTGGGAGGCCAGGGGCTCAGTTTTTGCTGTTATAACAGATGCCTTATTCTGGACCTCAGTTAATGATTTGGAGATCCAAATTTGAACATCTGCTCTGCTTCTGCCTGGCCAAAGCAATGCAGTGATTGGGAGTAGGACCCAGATATTCCATGACTTGTGTAAGGGATTATTCTGCTTCCAGTCCACCCCCTCCACAACCAAATAAAACTATTTAAAGCCAAATGTCCATTTTTATATAGCAGAGTCCTGACGCATCTCGAGGCAGTTGCTATAAGGAGTGTACCACAAACAGGGAAAAAATAGACTGAAACTGCTGGGATTCAGTGAGCAAAATGTTACAAAATCTCTCAACAGGAGTTTTGGAACCAATACCAGAATAAACCACATAACAGTAAATTCTTCTATATTAAGCTGGGTTTGATGGCTTTATTATATTTGGCAAAACAAGTGTATTTCCCTGGGAAAGCAACCTGAATTATCTTCTGATGGATCAATAGGAGTTTTACCTGCTATGATTACTGTGCTGTATTCTAGGTAGGGCTGATAGCACCTTTTAATATTATGGGATCCTTCTGGGATAAAGTCACAATTTCTGGTCTCAAACATTATCTATCAGATGAAATTTTCCATTCTGT
This sequence comes from Arremon aurantiirostris, assembly GCA_035583995.1. Taxonomy (NCBI): domain Eukaryota; kingdom Metazoa; phylum Chordata; class Aves; order Passeriformes; family Passerellidae; genus Arremon; species Arremon aurantiirostris. The sequence goes on along the minus strand of JAXCLO010000057.1, from coordinate 1,116,149 downwards.
GTCTCTATAACAAGCTGAGGTTGTTCTGCTCAATGTGAGACAACATGAGATGGACAAACTTGTGAAAGATGAGAGGTAAAACACAGAGTTTGGTTCTTGGGGTCTCTATCCTTGCAGGTACAAAGCAGGAGATTTATTTCCATCATTCCTTATGGGATAACTTGGTGTATTGACTCTATGATTGTAGTGAATCAGATTTGTTCACTGATTAGGATTTTTTCACTGATATTTAGGAAGAATTCCTTCATGGGAAGGATTGTCAAACACCAACAAAGGCTACCTGGGCAGTGGTGGAATCCCCACCCCTGGAGGGATTTAAAATCCATGTGGATGTGGCACTTGGAATGGCTGGATTTTGTGATTTTGGGGGGCTTTTCCAACCTGAATGTCTCTGTGATTCCCTGATTCCACTTTTGCCTGCCTCGTGCTCTCCGGTTTGGTGCTCTGTGAAGCTGTCACATGGAAACAGAAGGCCGCACTTCTCCCTGCACCATAATTTATGGGTGAGGTCAGCCCAGGGATGGATTAACTGGAGTGGCTGGAACAGGAGATGGTTTTTAGCTGCTCCTAATGAATAGCCTTCCTCCAGGAGGGCTCGTGGCTGATGCCTTTGGAGCCAAGCCCAAGAACCACCAGATCTGGTGGCAGAGAACCAACTGCCAGCTTGATCAAGAGAGGGCATTTCCTCCTCCTGGGCAGCTTCCAACCCGAGGCAATTCACACAGCTCAGTCATTAAGGCCCCTGCAATGCATCTTTTATTCTTACCCCCTCCAGTTCCTGGGGGGAAAAAAAGAAAAAAAAGAAAAAAAAGAAAAAAGAAAAAAGAAAAAAGAAAAAGGAAAAAGGAAAAAGGAAAAAGGAAAAAGGAAAAAGGAAAAAGGAAAGGGAAAGGGAAAGGGAAAGGGAAAGGGAAAGGGAAAGGGAAAGGAAAAGGAAAAGGAAAAGGAAAAGGAAAA
>JAXCLO010000057.1:1088805-1105604 GCA_035583995.1 Arremon aurantiirostris | reverse complement strand
GGGATGGGATGGGATGGGATGGGATGGGATGGGATGGGATGGGATGGGATGGGATGGGATGGGATGGGATGGGGGCTCACTCTGGGCTGGGGGGCACTGAGGAAACGGCAGCCAGGGCTCCTGGGGGGGTCCTTGGGGGTGGCAGGGCGGGATCTGGTGGGAAATGGCTCTCAGCACTGCAGGCTGGGGTTGTGGGGTGCCCCTGTTCCCCCTTCCTCTTTCCCTCTCAGCAATTCCACAATGTGGCCCAGGCAATCCCCTCTCACTGGAAAAGAGCTCCCTGCAAGGGCTGTGGCATCAGCTCCAGCACCCCAAACCAGCCCCCCAAACCATTATCCCAACCCATCGCCCCCAAATCCCCAGCACCCCAACACGTCACCCCAGATCCGTCACCCCAACTGCATAACCCCAACCCATGATCCCAATCATTCATCCCAACCCACCACCCCAAATCCATCTCCTCAAATACACCATCCCAAATCTACCACTCCACCTCCATAATCCCAAGACATGATCCCAATCATCCATCCCAATGCATCATCCCAAATCCATAACCCCAAACCCACCACCCCATCTCCATAACGGCAACCAATGACTCCAAACCCATCATCCCAACCCACCAACCCCAATCCACCACCCCAAATCTACCATTCCAATTCCACCACCCCATCTCCATAACCCCAACCCATGACCCCAATTCTTCATCCCAACCCATCATCACAGCTCCATAACCCCAAACCCATCATCCCCAACCCATGATCACAGCTCCATAACCCCAAGCCCACCATCCCAAATCCACCACCCCAAATCCACCATCCCATCTCCATAATCCCAACCAATGACCCCAATCCATGATCTCAAATCTATCACCCCAAATCCACCATCCCAAACCCACCACCCCATCTCCATAACCCCAGCCAACAACCCCAAGCCACCACCCCACCCCAGCCCTGTGCCCAGGCCGTGGCAGCCACTTGCAGCCCTCACTGCCTGCTGCTCCCAGGCCATCAGTCCCGTGAGTCTGTCCAGGCAGTGAAACCCAAATGTCACATCTGCCAGACGGCTCAATCGAGGCTATCGATTGTCACCGAGAATATTCACACTTCATTCACCTACTTAGTCCCTTCCCCCAGGCACACAGGAATTCATCAAACCTTGTCACACCACATAATAATTCTTGTTCCCAGGTGTTGTCGCGGCAGCTCAGACTTTCCCCAGCCTTCCTGGGCAAGCAGGAATTTAGGGAAGAAAGGATTCTCCAGCAGAATCAATGTGACGCTGCTGAGACGTGAATTAACCCTGTGGCAGCCCAGGGAGGGCTCGACCCTCTCCCCGTGCCCATGCAGAGGCTGCTCAGGCTTTGTTTCCAGCTCCTCGGGGTTTTTGGTGACTGGAATGAAATTAAATTGGGGAGAAAAGACATTTTCCCATTGTTTGGAGCCTTTTACTGATGTGTTGCAGTGCCTTTGAACCTTTTGGAGCAGAGCAGGGATGTGGCTGCTCCCTTTCTCCAGAGGGGGAGGAAACACAGCTGGGAAGGAGATTGGGAGAAGAAGGGAAGGATGGATGGGGAGAGGGGCTCAGGGTGGTCCCTGCAGGGTTGTAGGGGCTACAAAACCTGATTGGGGTGAGCAGGGCGCTGGTGGGCCCCAAAAGGGCCCCGCAGAAAGGGGCAGGGTCACAGTGGCACATCTGTCACTGTCCCCAACCCGAGTGCCCTCTGTCCCATGTAGGGGGTGGCAGTCACCAGCCCTCCCTCCTGGCTGAGACAAACGGGAAGCAGGAGCTGCTGCCCCCGAGCCACGTTTATTATTCATATTATTTGTGCACTGATCTGACTCCGTGTAATGATTTAATCTGCTAATGGCCCCTGATCCAAGCGCTCCTCTCCCGTTAATCTCCTCTCGCCATTTGCACCTGATTTCCTGATTTTTCTGACGCCGTTCTGGCAGCTGAGGGTCGGGTTTGCAGCTTTGCACGGGCACGGTGCCACGGCAGGTCACGCAGGGGCTGGGACAGGACCCTGCAGAGCCGTGGATGGGAGCAGGAGGAGGAGAATGAAGCAGATCCCTCCCAAGGGAAACCTCTTGAGGCTGCCCAAACTGGAGATCCAGAGGGTATCAGGGGATGTCACAGCTCCAGCACAATCCCTGGACACAAAGATGCTTCAGGGTGTAGGTGCTGGATGGGAGAAGCTGTTCTCGTCCTGGGAAAGCTCCTGGCATGCCAGTGTGCATCCCAACCCAGGGACAGGGTGGTCCCTCTGTCCCACCCCAGTGACAGAATGGTCTCTGCATCCCATCCCAGTGACAGAGCGATCCCTGTGTCCTGTCCCAGTGGCAGAATGGTCCTGGTCCCTGCATCCCATCCCAGTGACAGGGTGGTCCCCAAATCCCACCACAGTAACAGAGTGATCCCGGTCCCCGTGTCCCCCCCAGCGGCACGGCTGTGCTCATCCCCCGCTGTTCCATTTTGCCATTTTGCCATTCCCCGCTCGCTCCGCCGGCCTCCCGGGCTGATTTATGGAAGCCCAAGGCTGCAATCAAGGCCGCGGCCCCCGAGGACGCTCGGACCGGCAGCGGCGGCGGCTGAATGCCAATGGGGCCGGGCAGGAGGGAAGATGGATCTCTGCACATGAGGATGCTCCAGCAGGGCTGCGGGATGTGCTCCTGCTGACGGGCACGAGGTGTCAGGAGAGGGGACGCGCCGCATCCCTAAGGCGGTGACAAATGCCATCCCTCGGGAAGGAGCCCCCGAGGCAGAGCAAATATGGCAAATATCTCCCTGAAAGACAACAGCAGCGTGGCGGGTGACAGGGTTTGTCACCAGCTCCTGGGAAGGCGCCAGAGCCGCGGAGCCCTCGGATCTGGGGGAGCCCCGGGCATCCCGCTCTGCCTTTGCCTTTGGGGAGCCCCGGGCACCCCGAATCCCTGGGATCCCCACGCCCATCCCCGCTCTGCCATCCCCGCTCCGTGCTGGCTGCTCCGGCCTGACGTGAGCTGATTTTGGGAGGCAGAGGGTGGCGAGGGAGTACAGCTGCCGCTAAGTTATCCAAACGATTTATCTTAAGATTCATCCAGAATTCATGGCGCGGGAGCCCGGGCCGTGTCCGCCGTTAATATTCATGCGGATTTGGAGCAGCGTTAATCACCGCCGCTGACAATTGGCACTTCCCTTAATTGCCCGTGCAGCCGGCTCTGCCCGCCTGTCCCTCCCCTCCGGGATGGGTGCGGGGTCCCTGAATGTCCCCGCATGGATTTTTGTCCCCGTTTTGGTGAGACACGGGGGCTGCTCCCCATTTCCCTGCTCGGAGCATCCCGGGCTGGGCATCGCTGCACCCGGGGGTTGTCGCATCCTCGGGGGATGTCGCTGTCCTCCAGTGCCACATCCCAGCGCGGGGACAACGCGGATCTGGGTCCCGCTGGGGCCGTGCCCGTGGCTGGTGGAGCATCCCCAGGGTGACATCGCTGCGGAGCTCAGGGGGATGGATGGACACCGGGACATCTCCCGGTGCTCCCCCGGCACATCCCGGCCTGGAGAGGCGGATGCGAGCCCGGCGGGGCTGTGGCCCGGCTGCCGAGCCGCTGTCGCCGTGGCTGGCGTTACCTGTCACCGCTGTCACTCCGCTGCCATCCCGCCAGCTGCCGCGGCGCGCCCGCGGAATTCCAATGAGGAGCCGGGAGCTGCGGCACCCCCGGGGCCGGGGGACAGCGTGTGACACTGGCAGCTGTCCCCAGAGAGGCGCTGAGAGCCCTCCGGGTCGTGGCAGGCAGCGAGGTGGGACACAGGGTGGCACCAGAATGTGCAGGACACAGTCGTGAGGTCACTCTTGGGGCTGTGAACCCCAAAAACAACGCTGGGAATCAGCACAAGGGGCTGGGACCCCCCCAGTCCCATCCATCCCCGTGCAGAGCCAAAGCAACCCCAAAAAATCCCCCAAACCCCTTTCCATACCCCGGTGTCCCCCAGGTCCCACACTGAGCCACCAGGTCCCAAATTGTGTCACCAGGTCCCAAATTGTGTCACCAGGGCACTCTCGGGGCCGTGCACCCCAAAACCAACACCGGGAAGCAGCACAAGGGGTTGGGACCCCACAGTCCCATCCATCCCCCTGCAGAGCCAAAGCAATCCCAAAGAATCCCCCAAACCCCGGTGTCCCCTCTGTCCCCGAGGCTCCGGGCAGGTCCCAGCTGTCCCCGCCTGTAATTGCCCTAATTAGATCGGCAGATTGGGATGAAGGCTTCACGAGGAAGCGGGAGCGAGAGGCGGGAGGAGATAATGGAATCGCAGATGACATTCCCATCACCCAGCCTCTCCCAGCGCCGCAGCCCGGTCGGAAAATTATGCGGAAGGGGGGAGGAAAATTTCCATAATCTTCCTCTGCAGGGTGAGAGCGAGCCGGGCTGGAGCCGAGAGGGGTGACAGGGAGGGCTCTGTCCCCAGCCGGCAGTGCCACCACCGCGGTGTCACCCACCCTGCGCTGTGTCCCCACCGTGCGTGGGGTGTCCCTGCATCCCGTCAGGTCCTGGAGGTGTCAGGTGTCACCCCTGGGTCACCACGGGGGTTTGGGGACGTGGTGGGGACAAGGATTCATGATGGATTTTGCACAGCGTGTTTCGCACAGGTTTATGAAGAATATTGTCGTTTACATCTCTGATTGTTTGCAAATGGAATGGTCATTGAAAAGATGTGTGTACATGTATGTAGGAGCCTTTTCTAGGGTATGGACCAAAACTGGAGCACTGTGCCCTGTCACCTCCCAACAGAACTGCCGTGTACCCTTCCTTGCTGCTGTGTCTCTACCTTAAATTCACACGTGGAAATAAAAAAATCAAGGAGCTGATGGAAACAAGATACTCAGTGAGCGTGCACTGCTCTCCTAGGAGAAGACAAGGAAGACAAGTGGGGGACACACAGGGACAAACCCAGCTGGCCTGTGTCCCCAGCCAGGGCAGAGCCCCTCTGAGGGGACAGGAGGGGACATTGGGGTGTCACTGGGGTGTTCCAGCCTCTCAGAGCCCCCAGAACCATCTGGGGCAGGGCAGGAGCTGCTCCCCATGAGGACGCTGCTCCTGGCTCCATCTGGGTGCTCTGCCCGGGCAGGATCCAGCCCATCCCTAATTATAAAAATATTTTTATTCCAGAGTTCCCACCGTGCCGATGCCTGCAGGAAACTTCCATCCTGGTTTCCTTCTCCTCCCTGACCTCACCTTCCATCCCAGACCCTTCCCCATCCCTGTGCTCCCCATTCCCCAAATTTGCTGCCTCATTTCCAGGCCATTTCCATGAAAACAGGCGCTTTGTTTCCTGGGATTCAGCTCTGCCCGCTCCCCCCTCAGCCTTTGTCCTCCACAAACGTGGAACAAAAGGGGGGAGAGGCAGGAAAACCCCACGGGGTGGTTTGGGCCCCCAAATTTCCCCTGAAGCTGCTCGAGGCTGGGCTGATGGATGGGCTGGGAGCTGCACCAGGAGCCCAGCACGCAGGAAAATGAGAAAGAAAGGGAAAAAAGAGGGAAACAGGGAGAGATTCCTGTCTCTGCCGGTGATAAATGCTGCCAGCACACGGCAGAGAGGGCGATCGGCCTTGCTGCGCTGTGCTGGGGGAGAGATTCTGCTAAACTCGGGGAGAAATCCATTCCTGCTGCAGTTTGTGTGCCCTGCATCTGCAGGGAACGTGTCCCCCAACGTGCCACCAGGTCCTTGAGGTCCTACATTGTACCACCATGTCCCCAATGTGCCACCAGGTCCCTGAGGTCCCAAATTGTGCCACCAGGTCCCAGATTGTGCCACCAGGTCTCCCAATGTGCCACCAGGTTCCTCATTGTGCCACCAGGCCCCCAACGTCCCAAACTGTGCCACCAGGTCCCCCAATGTGCCACCAGGTCCCCAAGGTCCCAAATTGTTCCACCAGGTCCCAGATTGTGCCACCAGGTCTCCCAATGTGCCACCAGGTTCCTCATTGTGCCACCAGGTCCCCAACATCCCAAACTGTGCCACCAGGTCCCCCAATGTGCCACCAGGTCCCCAAGGTCCCAAACTGTGCCACCAGGTCCCCCAATGTGCCACCAGGTCCCTGAGGTCCCAAACTGTGCCACCAGTTCCCTCATTGTGCCACCAGGTCCCTGAGGTCCCAAACTGTGTCACCAGGTCCCACGTTGAGCCACCAGGTCCCCCAGGTCCCTCATTGTGCCACCAGGTCCCCAACGTGCCACCAGGTCCCCCAGGTCCCCCAGGGCCCAGGTGGCACCGCAGCTCCTGCAGGGGTGCTGGGAACGATGGAACACCTCGGGTGGCTTTGGAATCTCATTTTCCCTCCAAGGACTCCCTTGGAGCCGCTGCAGAGGAGGAGGAGGAGGAATGGAGAGGGTCCCACCGACCCCCCAAACCGCACACACCAGGGGGTTCAGGGCCCCCCAAACCCCGAGGTTCAATCCCCCATCATTCCACGGCGCTTCCCCAGCACAATCCGGGCATTTCCCTTCTCAGCTCTCGCAGGGTGAATTAAGGCCGTTAATTGAATTTCCTCCGGCGGCAGAGCCGGGCCGGGCCGGGGGAGGCGGCAGGAAACGCATTTGATGTCTCAGAAAAGCTGCGGATCCCGAACGTGCTGGGCTTTGGGGCTGGCTGGTTTTAATTTTTTAATTTTTTTTTTTTTTTTAATTTAAAGTCGGTCGTAAAAAGAGCCTGACTTGGAGGAGCTAACGACTCTCATGAATTATTTTTGTTGATTTAGGCGCCCACTTGGCTTTAAATATTAATTAATATTATTATTTATAATATTTATATCATTATATAAAACTACAACTAATTATATATTTATAATATTGATATATAATATATTGTATTTATAAATCAATATATAATAATTATAATAAATATATAATTTTATATATTTATATATTATAACTAATTATAATATATAACTAATTATTTATATATAGATGTATAGATATAAAATTACATATTTATATACAATATAACATAATCATAACACATATATAATTACTTATATATTTCTAGTCTTTACGTATAATATATATATTTATATAATATATATAATAATGACAATATATCTATTTATATATTTATAATATTTATATATAACATATTTTATATTATATATAACAGTTATAATACATAAATATTTATATATTTATAATATGTATGTATCATGTCTATTTAATATAATATATTATTATCATATATAATTATATATATTTATAATATTTATATATAATAGATGCATTTTTATATAACATATAATAATTATTATATATAAAATTTCTTTATAATTATAATTAATAAAGTTGAAGCGCTGCCTTTCCCTGGGGAGGGTGGCAATGACGCTGCCCCAGGAATGCAGGGCAGGGGGGGACAGGGTCGAGCCCCTTCCCCTGCCCCAGGGTGAGTTCAAGCTTGATTTTGGGACACAAATGGGGACATTGGGGACAGAAAAGGAGTTGCTGGGAATGTCCCCGGCCATCCAGAGGGACAATGGCTCAGGGTGCTGGTGGCCATTTGGGACCAGTGGTGACCCTCAGGGGGCTCCTTCACATCTTCGTTAATGACAAAAGAATGGAATGGTTTGGGTGGGAAGAGACCCCAAACCCATCCCATTCCACCCCTGACACCTTCCACCACCCCAGGCTGTTCCCAAACCTCCAACCTTGGGACACCACCAGGGATGGGGCAAGGAGAGCCCTCCCAACGCCAATCTTTCCATAATCCCATAAAACCCGGGGATTTTGGGGTCCCTCAGCCCCCTTGGTGTCAGCACCCCGCGCTGGTGCCAATCCGGGCCCTTTTCGCGGCACTTTGGTTTTATTGTCATGCCAAAAGCTTTAATTCGGGGCTGTCGCTGATTTACGCTGCCGGGGCTTTAATTACAGCATTCAGCATTTCTGAAAACATGAAAAAGCGCTCGGCTTCGGGAGCAATTAAAAGGCAGCGGAGTAGAGCAGCCCGTCGGAGGGGAGGGGAGTAAATCAAACAATTAAAAAGCTCATTTGGGGGAGAGGGGGAAGGGTGCCACCCCAAAATCCTCTCCTAGGGGAGCCCTGGGTGGGTGTCACCCCAGTAAATGGGCTTGAGGTGATACTGGGAGCACTGGGGGGGTGTGACCACATCCAGAACTCATTGGGAACATCCCAGCACCCCAAAAAATGGGCCAAACCCACTCAGGGCTCGGCAAGGCCAGGATGGGGATGGGGACAGTGACAGTGACAGGATGGGGATGGGGATGGGGACAGTGACAGGATGGGAATCGGGACAGTGACAGGGTGGGGATGGGGACAGTGACAAAATGGAGATGGGGATGAGGATGGGGACAGGGATGGGGACAGTGACAGGATGGGGATGGGGACAGTGATAGGATGGGGATTGTGACAGGATGGGGATGGGAACAGGATGGGGATGGGGACTGTGACAGGATGGGGACAGTGACACCATGGGGATGGGTACAGTGGCAGGATGGGGTTCCTCCTCATCGCCACCCGTCCCTAAGGATTCTGCAGGCGTTTTGGGGTGGTTTGCCCGGCTTTGGGGTTTTCAGCGGGGTCGAAGCTCTCTCTTGTGGCAGAACCGCTCCATTACAGCCCTGTCCGGGTTACCGAGCGCCGGCACCTCCCGGGGTTCCCCGGGACCGAACCTCAGACGGATCATCCCGGGAGGGGTTTTGTGGCTCGGGAAACTGCCAGCAGCCCGCCCTGCTCCCCGTGCCCGGCAGCTCCCGGCCGTGCCCGGCTCCGGGGGGCTGGAGGTGCCCGAAATCCCCTCCGCAGCCGCCGCCGATCCCGTTCGCACGGGGCTGAGCCCCCGCCCGCTCATCGCAGCTCCCGCCGCCACCACCGCCATCCGATGCTTTTTGTCCCCCGCCCGCGCCGTAGGAAATAAAGGCCCGGATGCGGAAGTGCCGCGCTCATTTCCGGTTCGTTCTCAGCGGTTGCGGGTGAGCGATGGCCGCCGGGGGGACCCGGGAGGGGCCTGGGGGATCCGCCGCCATCCGCCGCCATCCGCGGCCTCACGGCACCGGGCGGCCCCGGGGCGGGCTGGGGGGGAGGAGGGAGCGCGGGGACACCCGATGGCGGGCGGGGAGCGAGGGGCGCGATGGCGGGGGGCTGCGCTGACACCATCTTGGTCCGTTTGTGCCGCAGGTTGGAGCTGCCGAAGCCGAGCCGGAACCATGGTGAGGGGCCGGGGGCTGCGAGGGGAGGGGGCTGCAGTGAGGGAGGGTGGCTTGGGGGGTCTCTGGGGTGGGTGAGGAGGGCCCTGGGGGGTTCTGTGGAATGAGCTCTGGGCTGAGAGCACATCCCTGGAGAACCCCAGGCTGGAGCTGTCCCTGCCCATGGCACGGATGAGCTTTGGGGTCTTTCCAAGCGGAACATTCCGTGATTTTCATTCCATGAGTTTGTGTTTGGCCCCGCAGCCTCGCAAGATTGAGGAGATCAAGGATTTCCTGCTGACGGCGCGGCGGAAGGACGCCAAGTGTGAGTGGGGGTCTCAGGCAGGCCGGGGGGAGGCTCCAGTTCCCTGGGGGCACTGAGGAGCTCCTTGCCCTGGGAACGCTGAGGGGTCGGGGCTGGCCTGGTCCCTCCTTTGGGGTGTTCCTGGAACGCTGCTCCCAGCTGTGCATGCCCTGGGGGGTTCAGCCAAACCCTGGAGGCGATTCCCAAACATCCCCTGCTCTGTGGGATGGTGCAGCTCTCCAGAAGCAATTCCCAAACTTCCCCCTGCTTTGTGGGATGGGAACAATTCCCAGATTTTCCCTGTTCTGTGGGATGCTGCAGCTCCCTGAAAACAATTCCCAAATTTCCCTGCTCTGTGGGATGCTGCCATGTGGAATGTTGGAGCTGTGCCACCACAGGTGATTCATCCATCGCCCTCAACAGGAGATTTTTGTTGCCACCACAAATCGAGGATAATTGAGACAAAGAACTGCCTTGTCTCACTGTACAGCAACACGGGAAGAGTTTTTTCCCCTCTAATTCCTCTTGTTTGGATCTGGCTGTGGCAGGAATCCCTCAGGAATCCTGTGACAAGGGAGAGTTGAGCACTGACAGAGATTTTTCCTCCCTGTCCTCACTCTGGAGGTTTCTGCACAGGGCAGGGCGTGCACTGGGATTCCCAGGGGTGACACTGGGGTGTCCCTGCTGTCCCCTCCTCCCCACAGCCGTCAAGATCAAGAAGAACAAGGACAATGTGAAGTTCAAGGTGCGCTGCAGCCGGTACCTCTACACCCTGGTCATCACCGACAAGGAGAAGGCAGAGAAGCTGAAGCAGTCCCTGCCCCCAGGTATTTGGGAATCGATCCCCTGTGGGGTGGTTGGGATTGAGGGGTGTGAGAACCCTCTGGAAGGGTCCCTGGAGCTCTTGTCACCCCCAGTGCCTTGCTGGGGTCAGTGCTTTTTGTCCCCATGGAACTGGAGGTTCCAGGCCCCCCTTCCATGCCTGAGCCCCCCCAGTCCATGTCCCCTCTCTCTCTCTTCCCAGGTCTGGCCGTGAAGGAGCTGAAATGAGCCGGGAGCAGCTGGGTACTTGTTGGAGTCTCTGTGTTTGTTAAAATAAATAAAAAACTGTTCCTGGTGTCACGTGTGGTGTTTCACAACTCGCCGTTCCTGGCCCTGGAGCCGCTCTGGGGGTCCGGGAGCTACTCTGGGGGCCCTGGAGCCACTCTGGGGGTCCTGGAGCCACTCTGGGGGCCCTGGAGCCACTCTGGGGGTCCGGGAGCTACTCTGGGGATCCGGGAGCCACTCTGGGGGCCCTGGAGCCACTCTGGGGGTCCTGGAGCCACTCTGGGGGTGCTGGGGCTGGTGCTGCTCCCGGCAGAGGGCCGGTTCTGGTACCGGTGGGCACCTGGAGCTGCCCCTTCGCTCTGGGGTGACAGCTGGGGACAGGCCCTGGGGCTGGCACCCAGTGCCACCATCGTGCCCTCCATAGCAGGGGTGACAGCGCTGTGGGTGCCCCTACAGCCGAGGGGTGTCGCGGGGCTGTCTCGGCGCTCTGTCCCGGCCCGGGGCGGGGCGCAGGGCTCGGGGCGGTACCGGGGGGCGGTACCGGGGGTGGCTCCCGGGGCGTGTGCGGGGCGGGCGGGCAGAGCCCGCGGCGTGGCGGCACCGCCGCCCCCCGCCCGGCAGCGCGGCGACCCCGGCCCGCCCTGGGGCCCGCCCGCGCCGATTACCTGGCGCCCTGGTGGGCGGCCTGGCTGCACGGGCTGCCGCACCGCGACCCCCGCCTGCAGCCCGTGCCCAGCACCTTCCGCCCGCAGGACCCCGACTACCAGCAGGTACCGGCCCGGGACCCCCGCGCCCTCCCCGCGCCCCCCGCGCCCGGTCCCGCTCGCCCCGCGGCCCCCCCCCCCCCCCCCCCCGCTGCCCGGCGCCGGCTCTGATCTCACGGCGCACAAAGCGCCTTTCATGGCCCGGGCCGGCCGGCACCGGCACCCCGGCCCCGCCGCTCCCCTCCCGGCCCCGCCGCTTCCTCTGCCCCCGCCGAGCCCCCGCCCCGCGCTCCCGGAGCCGCCCGGCATCGCGGGGCACGGCCCGCCGTGACCCCGCACGGGGAGGGGGCAGCGCCGCCGTCCCGGTGTCCCGGCAGCCCCGCTGCACCCCCGGCTCGGGGCCCTGCCTGGGAACGGGGACAGGGACGGGGACGGGGACGGGGACACTTCTTCCTCTTCCGCACGTGACAGTCCCGTGGGGCGCGGAGCGCCGCCGCATCCCGGCCACGCGAGCGGGTCACGGGCACGGCGGCTGACACTGTCCCCTCTCTCCTGCCAGTCGCTGCTTGTCCTGGGCTTGCTGGCCGCCGTGTGCCTCGGCCTCAACCTCCTCTTCCTCACCGTGTACCTGATCTGCCTGTGCTGCTGCAAGAGGGAGCAGGACGCCGAGAGCAAGCGGCCCCACTCGTGTTGTGTCACCTGGATGGCCGTCACGGCCGGGCTCATCTGCTGGTGAGCGCGGGGACAGGGATCTGCTACTGTCGCCCTGTCACCGAGGGGACTCTGCGCTCCAGCCTTTGCGAGTGGCTTTAATTAGATGCGTGCAATGAACGTGCTCCATCCATCCATCCATCCATCCATCCATCCATCCCTGCCTCCTCCCGCGCAGCTGCCGGGGCAGCCCCAGGGAGCAGCTGCGGGCCGGCCCCGGCCCCGTCCCCACCAGGGCTGTGCAGAATTCCCGGCTAATCCCGGGCCGGTCGCTAATCCCAGCCCGGAGCAGATGGCGGGCGGCAGCGTGACCCAGCTGGCAGCTCCCTTGTGCCCGACCTTAATTGCAGCCACAACAATTAAACAAGGGGACTCTTCTTCACCCAGCTCTGGGGGCTTCCCAAGCCCACCTCGGTTTGGGGTGGCTGGGAGGGCCCCCAGGGCAGCCACCCCGAGTGTCCCCCGGCATTGGTGGCCTGGGAGGGAGCAGGATGGGCCCCGGGCCCCTTTGGCTGCCTGGCCACGACCCTGGCTCCAGACAAAGGGAGCTGTGCCGGGGCGGAGCGAGATGGCTGCCTGGAGCCTCGCATGGAGCAGGGAGACAGGGAGACAGGGAAACGGCACTAATGAGCTCAGCCAGCTCCCCCAGCCCTCCCAGCATGGCTGGAATCCATTCTGCAGCTCCCGGGGACTTTGAACCCCCCCCAGCAGCCTCTTTTTGTACCAGGGTTTGGTGAGCACACTGTGGGCACGTGCCCGGCCAGGACACGGCCATGGGCACATCTGTCCTCGGAGCCAGCTCCGAGCTCCATCCCAGCTCTGTCCCAGCTCTGCAGCAGCTGCAGGGAGCTCTCCACAGGCCCTGGAGGCGAAGGTTTAATCGCAGCCACGGCGGATTCCCCTAATCTGCCTGGCCCAGCCCCTCCGCCCTCAATCTCTCGGGTTTGCCAGGAGGAGCTTCCAGGGCACAGCTCTGGCTGTCCCCATGCCTTTGTCACCAGCAGGAGCAGGTTCCCACCATGCTGCTGTCCCTGCCCCCCTCTCTGTCTCTGCCCTGTCCCCCAAAAGCAGGGGGTGTCCCCTGTCCGGCAGGTGTGGCAGGGTGAGCGTGTCCCTCCCCTGTCACCAGTGTCCCCTCTCTGCCCACAGCGCCGCCGTTGGCATCGGCTTCTACGGGAACAGCGAGACCAACGACGGCGTTTTCCAGCTGCTCTATGCCCTGGACCATGCCAACCAGACCCTGACTGGCATCGACTCCCTGGTAGGGCCTCCGGGTGCCTCAGACCCTGCTCTGGGTTTGGTTGGAGCCCCAGGAGGGACGTCCGGCCGAGCCCCGGCGTGGCTGTGCTGGCCGGGCACAGAGGGTGATGTCACCCCGCAGAATGGGACCTTTGTGCCCCGCCAGGGCTGGGTCAGGGCCATGGCAGGGCTGCTCTGAGGGCACTGAGGGGTGGGGGGAGCTGATCTGCTGGGGAAAGCATTGCAGGGGTGGGGCACAGGGCTCTGCCAGGCTGGTGGGTGCTGACCATCCTGGGGGACTGACCATCCTGGGGGACTGACCATCCTGGGGGAATGACCATCCTGGGCACTGACCATTCCAGTTTGACCATCCTGGGGGAATGAGCATCCCAGGGATTGACCATCCTGGGCACTGACCATCCTGGACACTGACCATCCTGGGCACCGACCATCCTGGGCACTGACCATGCCAGGGATTGACCATCCTGGGGCACTGACTATCCTGAGATACTGACCATCCTGGGGTACTGACCATCCTGGGTAAATGACTATCCCAGGGACTGACCATCCTGGGCACTGACCATCCCAGACTGACCATCCCAGGGCACTGACCATCCCAGGGCGCTGACCATCGCAGACTGACCATCCCTGTGCCCTTAGGTTGCCAGCACCACGCTGCAGATGCAGGGAGCGCTGGAGCAGCACCTGGCACGGCTGAACGAGCTGCTGGCCTCGCGGGGGGATTACGTGCAGACCCTCAAGTTCACGCAGCAGCTGGCTGGCAGCATTGTCCTGCAGCTCCAGGGGCTGCCAGCCTGGCGGGGCGTCAGCGCTGACCTCACCGAGCTGTCGGGACAGGTGGCCTATGTGGAGTATTACAGGTGAGCCCCAGCACCCTGGGATGTCCCAGCAGGGCTGGGGAGGTGCCCCTGTGTGACACAGCCTTCCTCTGCCCCCAGGTGGTTGGCTTACCTGCTCTTCTTCATCCTCGTCCTCACCGTCTGCCTGCTGGCCTGCCTGGGGCTGGCCAAGCACTCCCGCTGCCTGCTGCTCCTGTGAGTACACTGGGGACGGCCTTGGGGGGCTCACGGGGACCCCCAGCCATGCTGCCCACTCTGCTCTCCCTGCAGGATGCTGTGCTGTGGGCTGCTCATGCTGGTCCTCAGCTGGGCCTCCATGGCCGTGGACACGGCGGCTGCAGTGGTGAGTGGGGCAGGAGGGGAGGGAGAGGGAGGAAGGGGCTGCTGGGGGCTGTGCTGGGCTCTGTGGGCATCACTGACATTCTTTGGGGCAGGAGGGGAGGGAGGGAAGGGCTGCTGGGGGCTGTGCTGAGCCCTGTGGGCATCACTGACGTCCCTCTGTCCCCACAGGGCACCAGCGACTTCTGCGTGGCCCCGGACAAGTTCATCCTGAACCAGACAGATGATGAGATCAGCGCAGGTCAGGGCGAGCTGTGAGGTGGAGGCAAGGATGGGCAGGACCCCCAAACCCACCTGGGTGACTGCCACTGTCCCCCCATGGCTCCCTGTGCCCCGGGATGCTCCTGCTGACGTTCCCGTTCTCTCTGCAGAGGTGGTTCATTATTACCTGTACTGTGACCAGAGCCTGAGCAGCCCCTTCCAGCAGGTACAGGGGGGGTGGGCACCTCCTTTGGTGCTGCCTGGGGCTGGGGGGGTCCGTGACTGTGCCCCACATCCCCCTGCAGGCTCTCACCATGTTCCAGCGCTCGCTGACCACCATGCAGATCCAGATCCAGGGGCTCATCCAGTATGCGCTGCCCCTCTTCCCCACAGCTGAGGTACAGGAGCGGGGAGCAGGGATCCCCATCCTTCCCTCTGCTCCCCAGAGCTGCCTGACCCCCCCTTTTATCACAGAAAGACCTTCTGGGGGTGCAGCAGCTCCTCAACTCCTCGGAGACCAGCCTGCACCAGCTGACAGCGCTGCTGGACTGCCGGGGGCTGCACAAGGTGAGGAGGGGGTGACAGGGGAGCATGGCTGGGGTCCCCTGGGGTGCCACCAGCGCTGCCCTGCCTGTGTCCCACCAGGATTACCTGGATGGCCTCATTGGCATCTGCTACGACGGCGTGGAGGGGCTGCTCTACCTGGGGCTCTTCTCCCTGCTGGCGGCCGCCGCCTTCTCCACCGTGATCTGCGCGGCGCCACGAGCCTGGCAGCAGCTGGCTGGGAGGTGTGTGTGCCCCCTGTGCCCCCTGCCCTCCCCCTGGGCACAGAGAGCCCTGTCTGTGTCCATTGGGAGCCTCTCAGGAACCCTCGGCCAGTCCTGAGTCAGCTGACACTGGGGAGACACTCTCTGTGCCCCGAGGGTACTGAGGGCACCCGGGCTGGTCACCTTTGCAGCAGGCAGAAGATAAAGGGCCAACTCTTAGCAGGGGTTAATCCAAGGTTTTATTCCAGGAGTCCCAAAGGAGCCCCCACACCTCAGGGGGCTCCTGCCGAGAGCCCCGGGAGATGTGCCAAGGTTGCATTTAAAGGGAGGTGGAAACCCAAAGTAGATAACATTTACTGACCCATAAGTGACCCTAAGGGATGGGTACTGGGGGACAGACATTTAGGACAGAATACGGGGCAAGGCTTGGGGAGTTGAGCCCTGGCCTCTGGCTGATCACTCCACATCCTGGACCGAAGCTTCTAGATGGAGGGATGGGATGCTGAGTGATTGACAGAGAGCCAGGGTGAGGGTTTGGGGGTGATCTCAGCAAGGGAGAGGGATTACACAGGTAAAGGGAGGGGGTACAGTCTGGGATGAACCATTTGGGAAAAATATGAGGATACAAAACAAAACTTCTTCAAAGTATTACAGAGTATAAAAGCACACTGCAGCAGAGCCCCTCTCTGCCACCCGGGGTGTGATGCCAGCGCTGCTGTGTCCCCGCAGGGAGCGGGACTACGATGACATGGACGAGGAGGACCCGTTCAACCCCGCAGCACGGCGCATGGCCACGCACCGCCCGCCACGGGGGCAGCTGCGCAGCTTCTGCAGCTACAGCAGCAGCCTGGGCAGCCAGAGCAGCCTGCAGCCCCCTGCGGCACAGACCGTGTCCAACGCCCCCGTGTCCGAGTACATGTGAGCCCCCCGAGCCCCCCGTGCCATGGCCGTGGCCCTGTGCTGGGCAGGGGGTGATCGGGGTCTCGCTGTGCCCCCCAGGAACCAGGCCGTGCTCTTCGGAGGGAACCCCCGCTATGAGAACGTGCCCCTCATCGGGAGGGGCTCTCCTCCCCCCACGGTACGATGGGGGGCCGGGGACAAAGCCTTGTGACAGCCCGGGGGGTCACTGTGGGTCTGCGGGGTGGGACGGGGATGGGGGGTCCTGGTGGCTCCTGCCCGGCTCTGACCCAAATCCCGGCCAGCCATGGGGAGGGGGCACAGCCACATGGTGGGGGACACCAAAATGAGCGTCCCCTCCCTCCCCTCCCTGTGCTTCCTCTCCATCCTGGCTCTCAGAGGATGCTCCTCATGATCCCTTCACATTCCCATTTCCCTGCTCGTTAATCCTGCCCTGTCTGGTATTGCTGCTTCATTTTTTATTCCTTGTCTTTTTTTTTTTCTTCTTCTTTTTTCTTTTATTTTTTTTTTTTTGTTGTGATTTCTTTTAATTTTTTTCATCCAATATTT
>JAXCLO010000057.1:1052101-1082800 GCA_035583995.1 Arremon aurantiirostris | reverse complement strand
ATGGATGGATGGATGGATGGATGATGGATGGATGATGGATGGATGGATGGATGGATGGATGGATGGATGGATGGATGATGGATGGATGATGGATGGATGGAATCCATGGATGGATGATGGATGAATGGATGGATGGATGGATGGATGGATGGATGATGATGGATGGATGGTGTGACAGGCACCTTTTGGGCTCAGGGCCTGTGTCCCCTCCATGTCCCCATGTCCAGGTGAACACGGAGCGGTCACAGGTGACCATCCGGGGTGTGAACCACGTGGAGGGCGGCTGGCCCAAGCACGTGGACCCCAAGAACCAGGAGCTGACCACACGCTACCGGGAGGAGGTGGAGAGGGAAGAGGTCTACACCAAGACTATCCAGCGCCTCGGCTTCGTAAGAGCCTGCCCTGCTCCCCCCCAGACCCCCAGAGCCCCCCAGAGCCCCCCAGAGCCACAGCCCTGCTGTCCCTGCAGGTGGTGGAGCACTACATCAAGCAGAACAACACCATCAACATCTACGAGGAATATTTTGAGGAGGAAGAGGAGGAAGACGAGCATGAGGAGCATCCCTCAGCCAAAATCATCTGTGTCATCAGGTAGCACAGCTGGGGGGACTCACCAGAGCCTCAGTGGGGTCAAACCACCTTCACAGAAAATGGGAGAACATTAGGAGTTCAATTCCAGTGGGTTTGGGGTGGTTCTGGTGCAGTTTGTGAGTGGAGAGCCCCACAAACCTGAACCCTCCCTGCCCCACCACTCCCTCCCTGCCCAGGGAATTTGGGGGTGGGAAGCAGGGTCAAACCCAGCTCTGAGCATCTCCTGATGGTGCTTTTGGATTTTCCTCCTTGCTCTTGGTGCCTCAAAGGTTAATTTCCACATCAGGGGTGTTTAGGAGTCAGATCCAGTAAGATAATTGGATTTTTAGAAAGGTATGACTGGAAAGAGGATGAAATCATCAACTCTTCTCCCCCCGCCCGACCCCTCAGGAAAATAATTTCCTGCACTCAAGGCTTGAGGGCTGCAGATTGGTTTCCTTGTGGTTCCCACAGTTCCCTGTGGGAGATGCTCATCCCAGGCATTTGCAAACTGACCCATTTTGGCTGGTGTGTCACCCCAAAGGGACCCCAACAACCCCAGGAGGATGTGCACGCACCTCTCCTGGCACCCCGACGGCAACAGGGCCATGGCCGGGGCTTATTGCAGCCTGGACTTCCAGGAGAGCAGGAACCTGAACTCTGATTCCTACGTCTGGGATGTGGGTAAGGGCCAGGCCAAACCCACCAGGGGACAGGGGATGGAGCACTCTGTGTCTCAGAGAGCAGGATGGGGCTGGCAGCAAGGCCAAACCCACCAGGGGACAGGGGATGGAGCACTCTGTGTCTCAGAGAGCAGGATGGGGCTGGCAGCATGGTCAAACCCACCAGGGGACAGGGGATGGAGCACTTTGTGTCTCAGAGAGCAGGATGGGGCTGGCAGCACCCCAGGGAGGGTCACTGGGGGAGCCTCAGTGCAGAACCAGGAGAAATGGGAGCTGGCAGGGGGGAAATGAGCACTGAAATGCCCCTCCATGGCTCACCAGCCTGCCAGGCAGCAGAGCCTCTGATAAGGGTCATGTGTTGATGAGGTTCAGCTGGTAATGAAGGAAGAAAGAGGCAGCAGGAGCCTGGGGTGAGATTTGTCCAAGCCTGCCTCACACCTGGTGTGTTTTGGAGTGGAAAGGACAAAAAGAAGGATGGGAATGCAGATTTGTGTATTGAGGGTCTGTCCCCAGGCCAGCTCCTGGTGACATGGGCACCTCCTCCTGCACAGCTGTGTGAGGGAATGGGGTGGAGACAGCAGGCTGGGTTGGGGGCTGCTTTTGGGGGCTTCACCCTTTACTTTTCACTCATCCCTCCTTGTAGAAAAACCCTACACCCCAGAGCTCACCCTCAAGCCCTCGTCCCCTGTGCTGACCCTGGAGTACAATTTCAAGGACTGGTATCACATGCTGGGAGGCTGCTACAACGGGCAGATAGGTGAGGGGTGAACTCTGCTCCAGCCTGGCTCCAGCCCTGCTGCTCTGCCAGGACCTGTGCTGCCTCTGGGAGAGCAGGAGGAGCCCTGGCATTTACCTGTGGGCAGGGGTGTGCCCACCTGAGAGGGCACCCAGGGAAGGGAGGACACCATGACAAGGATGGATGATGGATGGATGGATGGATGGATGGATGGATGGATGGATGGATGGATGGATGGATGGATCCAGGGGATGAGCAGGATGGGCGCTGTGCTCCCACCTCTCCCACCACCCTGGATGATCTCTGGGAAGCACTGGATGAGGTTTGCTCCCTGTTCCAGCTTGGACAGTGGGGGAATTACGACAAGGAAAGGAGCTGGGCACGGGTTTTTCTTTTCCTCCCCAGTGTATTGGGACACCAGGAAAGGGGGGCTGCCCGTGGAGATGACCCCTGTGGAGTTCAGCCACAGGGACCCCGTGTATGGAGCGTACTGGCTGCCCTCCCGAACGGGCACCGAGTGCTTCTCCGGCTCCACTGATGGACAGGTGAGGGGCTGCAGCAGGGCAAGGGGCTCCTGAAAGAGCTTCCTGTGCCTGCTCTGCCCCTCAGCAGCACAAGATCCTGCTCTCGCAGGCTGGCATGGGGCAGCTGCAGGACTGCCAGCACCTCTGACCATGCTGGGAGCAGCCCCAGAGCCCCTGCCACACCTTGTCCCCGCAGGTGCTGTGGTGGGACATCCGCAAGATGTCACAGCCCAGCGAGAGACTGGTCTTGGACATCAGCCGGCAAGATCAGCTGAAGGACGCTCTGGGTGCCAGCTCCCTGGACTTTGCACCGGTCCTGGTCAGTGTCCCTGTGCCCACTACCCACAGCCTGACCTGGGCATGAGGGGGAGCCCAGCCCAGGAGTTTCAGTCCCTAAACCCCCCCATGGTGGTGGGTCCCAGAGTTCTGGCTGCAGCAGGATCCCCTGCTGTCCCCCACACCCTGGGATGTTCATCCTGCTGACAGCTGCACCCTCCTGCTCCCACCCCCAGCCCACCAAGTTCCTGGTGGGCACAGAGCAGGGCATCATCATCTCCTGCAATCGTGATGCCAAGACACCACCTGAGAAAATCGCCAACATCTTCAGAAGCCACATCGGGGCTGTCTACAGGGTGACCAGGAACCCCTTCTTCCCCAAAGTCTTCCTGTCAGTCGGTGACTGGACTGCTCGGATCTGGACCGAGGAGCTCATGGATTCATCCTCAATTATGGAGACCAGGTAGATCTCCTTTAGAGAAGTACTAGAGGACCTTTAGTCGTCCAGAAATCATCCCCAGGGCGGGTGGCAGTGGGGTCTGGTCAGCCCTGGGCTGTGCCCGAGGCAGGGCAGTGGCAGCGTGGCTGAGGGCTGGCTCTGCTGGAAGGTACCACAGCTCCTACCTGACGAACACGTGCTGGAGCCCCGTGAAGCCGGCCGTGTTCTTCACCGTCCGGTCGGACGGCGTCCTGGACATCTGGGACATCCTCTTCCACCAGAAGGAGCCTTCCCTCAGCGTCAAGGTGGGTCCCCAGCACCTCTGTGACCCTCACATCACCCCAGGGCCGAGCGTCACCCCCCACGTGTCCCCAGGTGTCCAACGATCCCCTGCTCAGCCTGTGCTCGCAGGACAACGGGCGCATCGTCAGCTGTGCCACCAAGATGGGCAATGTCTCCCTCCTGGAGCTCTCCCCGGGGCTCTACACCATCCGCAAGAATGAGAAGACCCTGACCTCCACGGTTTGTGCCCCCTGAGCGTGCCCACCCTCTGCCTGCAGCCCTGTGCTGTGCCCGGCCGTGTCACAGGGTCCCCTGTGCCCCCACATGTGCCCCCACATGTGCCCCCAGATGTTCGAGCGGGAGGCCAGGCGGGAGAAGGTCCTGCAGGACAAGTACAAGGAGCGGCTGCTGCGGGAGCAGGAGCGCCTGCAGGCCCAGCCCGAGGAGCAGGAGGATGCAGTGCAGACCTTCCAGCAGGCCCGAGAAGATTTCCTCGCCAGCATCAAGGCAGAGCGGCGGAGGAGAGGCCTGGAAGCGCCCGGAGAGGTAACGGGGATGGGACAGCCTGGCCACCAGGGCAGGGACCCCAGCAAGGGCAGGACACAGGGTGAACCTCAGGGTGAACCTCTGTCTCTCAGGATGAGGAGGAGGAGGCAGCTGCACAGGAGGAAAGCTAGGAGGAGTAGGAGGATGCCAAGGTCAGTTTGCTCAAGCTGCACCTTCCTGTCCCCTCCATGCCAGAGCTGCTGCAGGGACAAGGCCACTGTCCCCAGGCCAGGCAGCTCTCCTGGGCTCTCTGCCCTCCTGGGGTGGCAAGTGGGGGACCCTGCACAGCCCCCTGACCCCTCAGCTGCTCCCTGGCCTTTGCATCCTTATTTCCTTTGGTGTGAATAAACCTGTGCTTTCCACGTCACATTTCCTCTTTTGTCACAGCAGGGTCGAGCAGAGGGTGGGAAAGTCACGTCCTCCTGCTCCTCCTGTCCTTTCCTTGACCCAGGACACCCAAAGCCAGTGGCTGAGCACAGCCAGGCACCCACGACAGCACAGGGTGTCCCTCAGTGTCCCCAGGCCATGCAGCAGGGCACAGCAGGGTGGCTGGTGGCAGCTGGAGGCCCCAGTCCCCTCTGGGCTCTGTGTCCCCACAGGAGCAGCCCGGGGCTGGGTTATCAGTGCTGGGTAAACACAGCCCTGCTGGTAGAGCTGGCAGCCACCCCGACTCCTCACCCCCCTTAATTAATCATTAACGAGCTGCCAGCAGCACTGTCACAGTGATGGGGACATCACACGGGTGGCTCTCTGTGGGCTGAGGGAGAGACCCTTCCCCAGGCTCTGCTCAGGGGCTGAACCCACCTGTGGGTGAGCAATGCCAAGACAGGGTTCAGGGGCGATCATCCCCCAAACCCACACCAAGCAGGGACCCACATCCCCACAGGGAAATGCATCCATGCCTGGATGGGTGTTCTCCTTCCCAGGAGTTCCATCAGAAGGAGCCGAGCTGGGGAGCAGCACCACCCCAAAGATGCCCCACATGTCCCACACTCATTTTCTGCTTTATTAGGAAAGGGGTGGGGGTACCTGGACAGGGATGGGGCAGCTGCCACCGCCAGTGGGGACAGTGTCCCCCACCCCTCCTCCACTGGGGGAGGCTGATGGGCCCCTCACCCCCAGACTGGGCAGCTCTGTTTGCTCCTGAGCTGGACCCAGCTGCCCACACAGAGGGACCCCGGGGCTACCTCACAGGAAGGATGGGCTGTCCCTGTCCCTGTCCCCACACCCACTGGGGTCTGTGATGTGCCCGTGGGCTGCACATTTCACCTCCTGCACCTCCTACATGGGTCTGGGGCACTCCCAGCATCCTCCATCCCCAAGGACAGCGATGGGGACAGGACATGGCAGGGGAACACTCAGGGAGGGGTGGGCAGTGCAGAGCTCAGTCCTGGAGCCCCCCAACGAGGGGACCCCCATCTACCTACAGGACCAAGCGTTCCCCCCATGGTGCTGGGGCCAGCACGGCAGCACTCAGCTGCTCCTCGCTACTTCTTCACCTTGATGAGGGAGTGGTAGACGGGCTTGATGATGATGTGCAGGTGCAGGGAGTTGTCGATGAGGTACTCGGAGGTGCGTTTCTGCAGGTCGGCGTGCACCAGGAAATCGGCGGTCTCGTCCGAGCTCTGGTGGAAGCTGTAGGCGTGCTTGACCAGCACGCGGCCCTGCTGCCTCACGCCCACCAGCACGGTCTTCTGGAAGCTGACACCGGCAAAGTCGGGGCTGCTCATGGCCGGGGTGACGACGAGGCGCGGGCGCCCGTCCTCGATGCGCGCGGGCTGGACGGCGCCCGCCACCGAGTCCGAGTAGACGGGGCGCAGGCTGACGGGCAGCCAGCGCGGCGAGAAGAGCGCGTTCCACGTCACCCTCTTGCCGGCGTCGTGGCTGCTGGGCCCCAGCTGCGTCTGGAAGCTGGTGCTGCGGTCGTCGCGCGCCGGGTTGGTGATGACCCACTGGGAGCCCCAGCTGGGCGCGAGGTAGTTGCGGGGCAGGAACATGCTGCAGTTGACGTCGAAGTACTTGGCGAAGTGGAGCGGGGAGGCGGCGTGGAACTGGAAGGCCTGGAAGAGCAGGTCCTGCACGGCGGCGCGGTGCCGCGCCAGCACGGCCGACTGCGCCTGCAGCCGGAACAGCTGGCTGGGCGCGATCATGGGGTAGCGGATGGCGCGCAGCACCCGCTCGGCCACGGGCGCCTCGGGCTGCCGCCGGCTCAGCCAGCCCTCCACGGCGGTGTAGAGCTCCAGCTCGCTGTGCAGCACCAGGTCGGAGCGCTCCAGCAGCAGCAGCAGCAGCTCCACGCTCACCGAGCCCCACTCGGCGCTGCCCAGCACCGCCGACAGGTTCCAGGCCAGGAACTGCAGGCAGCTCTCCTGCAGCGCCGCGTCCCCAACGCGCACGGCGTAGTGGTACCAGCCCACCACGTGGCCCTGGCTGGACTCGCTGGCCAGGTGGGTTCTCATGTATTCGGCCACGCCGCGCTGCAGCCCCCAGACCCGGTACTTGCTGGCCAGCTGGTGCATGGGGATGGCCTGGTGCAGTAGGATGGAGATCCCCCCACAGTACAGGTACCTGGGGCAGAGTAGGAGGTGGTGACATTGGGGACATCCATCCCTGGCAGGTCAGTTCCCCAAGGGAGCAGCCTCTGCCCTGGGCTGCCTTCCACTGAGTATTCCCACCCCATGGGGTCCCCAGGGTTTCCAGAGAAGCATCACCCCCTCCTTGGATGTTTCCCTCCCATTCCACGTGATCTCCATGGTCACCAGCGGAGCATCCTCCTTTTCTGATTGCATCCCATGAAGTGGAGCATCCACTTTCTTTGGCTGCATCTCTCCAGGTACACCCATCCCACAGGGTGGGAGAGAGGAATTCTCCCTCTTGGGCTGCATCCCTTCCAAAATGTACATCCCTCCCAAAACGCACATCCCTCCCAAAGTGCACATCCCTCCCAAACTGCACATCCCACGAGGTCCCTGTGGTTCCAAGGGAACATCCCCATCCTTGGCTGCCTCCCTCTGGCCATCCCCATCCCATGGAGCTCCCCGTGGTCCTCAGGAGAGCAGCACCTCCTCTCCTCCCCATCCTCACGCACCTGATGAACTTCTCGAAGAGCGCGGCGGTCTCGGGCGGCTCGTACAGGGTCACGACGCTCTGGTTGCGCAGGAGGCTCTCGAACACCTCGCTCTGCAGGCTGAGCAGCAGCTGGTGCGTGTGGAACACCTTGGGCTCGTCGGAGGCGGCCGAGCGGACCCGCAGCACCGAGTCGCTGCCGTTGCCGTTCTGCAGCAGCTCCTGCAGCCGCTGCAGCAGCGTCAGCGAGTGGTTGATGGTGGCCGCCGTGGAGTCCCCGCTAAAGTCGGCTTTTTGGGCTGCAGGGAGATGGGACCGTCCCAGAGCTGCACCCCAGTGCCAGGCACTGAGCTGGGCTGGGGTTACCGGGGGGCTGTGCACCTCCTGCCTCCGCTCCCCTAGTGCCAAAGGGCCGCTGGTGCCAAGGGAGTGTGGAGAACAAAGGACGTGGGGACATTTGTGTCCCTGAGAGCCAAAAAACTGCCTTTCTGCAGCAGAAGGGCTGGGACCACCATGTCCCAGGCTGGGGTGTGCTGGGAAATGGCCGGGTGCCGGCGGCACTGGCTCTCAGCCCGGTCTGCCTGTCCTGATCCCGTCCCCGCTGTGGGCACAGGGAGCCCCGGGCATTGCCCTGATCCCTCACATCCCTGATGGATGGACAGAGAGCCCCTGGGCATGGGGAGCCAGGCACACTCTGCTCTGCAGCCAGGAATGGGGTCCCGAGCAGCCTGGGGTCACCAGCTGCCCTGGTGTCACTTCGGGGATCCCAACAGAGACTGGAGAGGGATCTGGGAATGTGGAACAGGGATCTCCATGCTCCTGTGGGCACTGGGATCCTTCCTTCCTCTCCTCCGTCTTGACACCACTCCACCCGCCCCTCGGAGCATCTTTCCTCCAGGAGGAATTTGGCCCCGTCTGTCTCAAATCCATCTTCCTTCTCAAATCCCGTCTTGCCGACGGATTACCCTTCCCAGCGCCGGCTTAAGGCCGGGGGATGAGGAAGGGGAGCGGGGATGAGGAAGGGGAGCAGGCGCCCTGTACCCCGCGGCACCGAGCCCTTCCCGGGGTACCCACCAGCGAGCACAACCCTGCTCCGAGAGCTCAGCACACCCAGGAGCCACTTCCATCCCCGAGGGCAGCGGAGAGCCGCGCTCCGCTCTCCATCAGCCGCCGAGCCGCACCCCGGCACCCGGCGAGGGCAGCGCTGCCCGCGCCTCGGGGACCCTCCGCGCCTTCCCCGCGCCACGGCCGCCCTTACCGGCTTGCACGGCGAGGAGGAGGAGGAGGAAGGCGGCGGCAGAGCCCCAGCGGCGGGTGGCCGCGGGCCGGGTGCCCGTCAGCCTGGCCATGGCGTCGCAGGCGCATCTGCCGGGTGCTGCGCACGCTGCGCGCCCGCCGCTTATGTAGGCCACGCGCCCTCCCGGCCCGCGGGCCCGCGCCGCCGCATCGATTGGTGGAAACTGGGACCGGCCGTTGCCACGGGAACGGCTTCCAGCCCCCCCCGCATCCCACCGGGACCCCCGGCCCCGGCCCCGCACCCCCGGGCGCTCCGCAGCGAGGACGGCGCCGTGCGGGACCCGGGGCTGGCGGCGCCGCCGCACGGAGCCCCGCGCGCGGCCGCGGCGCTTTGTGCCGGGGTCTTTGCATTCAGGGCACAGCTCGGGGGCCTCCCGCTCCCCCCGGCTCATGGGTATTCATGCCGGCAGCGGCCCATCACCATGGCATCCGCGCTGCGGCAGGAACTGCCTGCCCTTTTCCCAGCCTTTGCAGCCAAGAGGCCGCCCGGGCGCCCTGTGCGGCCTTCCTGGCCCCCCGCCCGCCCCGACACCTCCTGGGGGGCTTCACCGCGGGGCTGGGGCCCCCCAAAGCCCCAGAGCACAGCAGCAGGATGGGGCGGTGCTGGGTGAGCAGGGAAGGGGCAGCGGGTGTCGGCCAATGGTGCCGATGTCACTGGAGCTGTGACCCCGGTGGGGACACAGGAGCAGGACCCCAGGCGGGGGACACATCCCACAGAGAGGACACATCCCACAAGGGCACAGCTGCCCTTACCCACTGCCGAGGAGCCCCGTGCCCTGCACAGCCCTCTGAACACGGGCTGAGACACGCTTCCAGATGTTGGGCGTGGGCAGATGTTGCAGCAGCTGCCGAGGGGGTGGCATCGCCATCTGTCCCTGACCCTTGGGCGCGGACACTCAGCACAAGACACCGAGCAGCCCCACGCCGCGCTGCTGCGGCTCCCTGGCCCCTTGCAGGGACGGCAGGGGGGGATGCTCAGCCCTGGGGACCCCCAAAGCCGCGGTGCCAGCGGAGCCCCCGGCCCGGGGGGTGTCCCTGCACTGTGGGGCCGCGGGGACCGGGCCCCGGCGCGGCACAGCCGGTTCACGGCTCAGCGCCTCCTCCGACGCCTCATTTCACCAGCGCCTGATAAACAAGAGCCTGCGGAGCGTGTGCCCGGCGCTCCAGGGGCACCGTGCCAGCCCGGGCGGCGGCCACAGCCCGGGGACCCCCGTGCTGGGCTGCTCAGGGCCGGGGGGGGGCACGGGGGAGCGTGGGGCTGGCTCTGGAGGTCGCCAGGGGACAGGGTGACACCTGCCAGTGTGCGGCGAGGTGAGGGAGCAGCTGTGCTGGCTGAGGGCTGGCTCGCCATAGCGACCTGTGCCAGGCGGCAGTGCCAGGGCATCGCCCGAGGGCTGGGGGGCACCGGAGGGACGGAGCTGGACCCAGGGACCGGCAGGGGACAGCAAGGCCCCCCCTGTGCTGCTGGGGAAACTGAGGCACGGTGTCCGGGCAATGGGCGTTTGCAGCAGCCAGGGCAGAGCCCGGCAGGGACACGCAGGCAGCGCACACGGATTCACGCCCGTGTGCACTCGCGTCACACGCTGTGCACACCCGCTCCTCCTGGCCCCAGAGGCGGCCGCCGGCCCAGCTGCCCCCGGAGCGCCATCCCTGCTGCTCTGGGGCGGGGACGAGCTCTGTCACGGCCACCGGAGCTGCCCAGGTGACCCTTCCCGGCCTCCGAGGGCCGGTGGTGACGTCCCCGTGCCCAGCCCGCGGCTCTGCCCGCGGCGCGCTCCCTCCGCCCCGTGCCCCGCGCCCCGGGACGCTGTGCCATGCTGCGGGTGCCCGCGGGGACCGGGACACCGGCAGGGACACGGAGCCCGCACAGGACACGGACACCGGCAGGGACTCACGGACACTGACCGGGACACACGGACAGCGGTATGTCCCCGGCAAACACCGAGCCCAGGGTGGGTGGCACTGCACGCCCGGCGGGTGGCACTGGGGTGACAGTCCCTGTCCCGCAGGTTTGGGGAGCGGGGGACCGGGCAGGGGGAGCAAAGGGGGCCCAGAGCCATCCCACCCACCCAGCAGCACAAAGGGGATCAGGCCGGGAAAGGGTTAAGGCGCTGGAGCACAGCTGCAGCCGATCGATGCCTCAGTTCCGCGGGGGACGTGGATGGACGGGACCTCCTGCTGATGAACCGGAGCTAATTTGCAGTTAATTGGCACCCCTGGGCTCCCCCATCCTCCCCCTTCTCCTCCCTCGGGCTGCGCTCAGGATCTTGCTGGGGTTCCGGGAATTGCAGGGTCGGGGAGATGGGACCCCCGGGATCCCACACACGCCTCGGGCACTTCTGGGGGAGCAGATCCATCACCGGGGGTCTCGGAACGGGAGAGAGACCTGACCGCCCCTCCAAGGCCAGCCTTGAAACCATCGAGGGGGACAAGGGGAATTTGGGGCGCCCCTGGGGCCAGGGTCGGACTGGGAGGAGCGTGGTGCCTCGTACCCCTTCCCTGAGCACAGGACCCCCCTTTGCACCCCACACACAAGACACCCCCGCTCCCAAAGACCACCCCACAACCCCCGGGCCCCCCGCACCCCCCAATCCCCATCCCAGGATCTCCCATCATCCCGCAC
Organism: Arremon aurantiirostris; assembly: GCA_035583995.1. Classification (NCBI taxonomy): domain Eukaryota; kingdom Metazoa; phylum Chordata; class Aves; order Passeriformes; family Passerellidae; genus Arremon; species Arremon aurantiirostris. The sequence goes on along the minus strand of JAXCLO010000057.1, from coordinate 1,071,759 downwards.
AGGGACTGGGGGTGGCGGTCCCCGTGGGATGCAAATTTGGGGAGGATTCTGACCAATCAGAACGCAGCGCTCAGCTCTGGCCTCACCCCTCCCGAGGATCTCCTCTTCGATTGGGTGGAGCCGGGCTCCCCTGAGCCAATAGGAGCGCAGAGCTCGGGAGGGGGTGGAGCCGCCCTGGTTCATGAATGGGCGAGGGCAGCGCGGGCACGATCCGGGCGTGGGGAGAGGGCAGGGATGGGGCACACAGAGGGCAGGGATGGGGCAGGGACCGGGACAGGCATGTGGCACAGATAGGGCAGGGATGGGGCACAGATAGGGCAGAGATGGGGCACAGATAGGGCAGGGATGGGGCACAGAGAGGGCAGGGACCGGGGCACAGATAGGGATGCGGATACGGATCAGGATCCGGATCCGGGCGGGGCCATGGGCAAGGCTCCTCCAGCTCCGCTGCCTCAGCCTGAGGAGCTGGAAAAGGACCCAGCTGGCAGCCTGGAGATGGCCGCTCCACACTTGGCACCACTAGGACCACCCCCATCGGCACCTCTGGGTCCTCTCTGCCACCACTGGGAGCCGTCGGGTGGCACCCAGCCCGGGCTGGGCGCCAGAGGCTCCCTCTGCTGGCAGCTGCCCCAGAACATGATGTTTTAATCCGGTTTTCTACAAAAAACGGGGCTGAGGGATAAAGAAGGAGCAGCTCTGGCAGCGGGGGCGCTGCTGGGACACGGCACAGGGGACTTGGGGTGCACTGCCTCCCATGGGCGCAGCGGCCCCAGGTCTGCCGGAGGTGGCACATTTGGGAGCTGCCTGCTGCCCATGGATGCTGCAGGACAAGGGAGCTGGGATCCAGTGACAGTGGGGACATCCAGGGGATGGTCCCTGTCCCCAAGCCCCCTGTGCCATGTCACAGCTAACCTCCCCCTGGGTGCCATCAGGATCTGATGTCCCTGGTGCTCCTGTGTCTCCTCACAGCCGGTTTGTGGTGGAAGATGACGGTGCCAGTGCCCAACAGCACGGCGGTGTCGTGGGCACTGCCAGAGCCGGAGCTGGAGCTGGAGCGCTCACCCTGCCTGGTTGGCATCGTGCCCATCGTGTACTACAGCGTCCTGCTGGGGCTGGGGCTGCCAGGTGAGGGGGCTGGGGGGCTGGAAAGAAAGTCCTCAGGATGGAGGGGCTTTACCTGCTCCCCCCCAGGCTCAGACCTGGCCCCGGTGCCCGGCTGTGCTGCCCGGCCCAGGGCAGGTGCCACGCCACGGGGACAGATGGTATTTGCGTTGCTTGGGCTGGCACACGGAAGAGATTAATCAGCCCATCAAATCCCCACGGCGCTGGGATATTTATAGCTCCCCTCAGCTGCAGCCTGGGCAGCCCTGGGGTCCGGGTGCTGCAGGGGGGGCTGTGAACCCCCGGATCTCACCTCAACCAACGCTCCCCTCCCTGCAGCGAACATCCTGACCGCCGTGGCCCTGTCCCGCCTGGCCACCAGGACCAAGAAATCGTCCTACTGGTACCTGCTGGCCCTGACCACCTCCGACATCCTCACCCAGGTCTTCATCATCTTCGTGGGCTTCATCCTGCAGACGGCCATCCTGGCGCGGGCAGTGCCCAGCGCCTTCATCCACACCGTCACCGTGCTGGAGTTCACGGCCAACCACGCGTCCACCTGGGTCACCGTGCTGCTGACCGTGGACCGCTACGTGGCCCTGTGCCACCCTCTGCGCTACCGCGCCGTGTCCTACCCGCGCCGCACCCGCCGCATCATCGCCGCCGTCTTCGCCGCCGCGCTGGCCACCGGCGTCCCCTTCTACTGGTGGCTGGACATGTGGCGCGACGCCGACCCCCCCACGGCGCTGGACACGGCGCTCAAGTGGCTGCACTGCGTCGCCATCTATTTCCTGCCCTGCAGCGTCTTCCTGGCCGCCAACTCCGCCATCGTCCGCAAGCTGCGGCGGCGGAGGCGCGCGGGGGGTGGCAAGGCCGCGGCACTGCTGCTGGCCGTCACCGCCGCCTTCATCGTGCTCTGGGCTCCCCGCGCCGTCGTCACCATGTGCCACCTGTACGTGGCCTCGGTCAGGAGGGACTGGCGCGTGCACCTGGCCTTGGACGTGGCCAACATGGTGGCCATGCTCAACACCTCCCTCAACTTCTTCCTCTACTGCTTCGTCAGCCGGACCTTCCGCCGCGCGGTGGGCGAGGTGCTGCGGGGGCAGCCGCGGGCAGCCCCACGCCGTGGCAGCGCCCACTGCCCACCCTTCCCACCCCCGGGCCTGGAACCACTGAAACTGCTGGGCAGCACCACGCTCTGAGCCAGGGCAGTGCCCGGCTGGCAGTGCCCACCCAGCCCCACGCATGGCACCGGGACCGGGGAGACCCCCACACCTTCCATGGTGCCAGGGTCACTGCTGGTAGGGGTGGCAGGAGGAGGGGATTGTGCCCAGACACTCATTTGGGGATGCCGTGGTGCCTGCCTGGCAGCAGCAGCCCAGGGTGGGCAGCTCGGCCCTGCCCATGCTCAGCCCCTGGCACAACACTGGAACTCATCCAGGGAACTCATCCAGGGATCTCATCCAGGACATGCCCCAGCTCAGTGGCACCGAGGGTCCTGGGGAGCCCAGGGCTGCCCATGGTGAGGGGTGGAGGGCACAAATCAGCTCCTGTGAGCCCTGACAAGGACATGGTGCCCGCTGGGTGCCACTCCATAAACTGCCATGCTGAGACCAAAGCTCTGCCTGGGTCCGGCTCCCTGGAGGCAGCTGGAATGGAGACACCCTGCTGCAGCATCTCTGGCACGGGGTCCCTCTGCCCTGCCCACCCCTGTGCCCCTGCCCCGTGCCCAGGAGTGCTGGGGAGGCACCCACAGGGTGTCCTGGCTGTCCCCTGTGGTGGGGTCTGCACACATGGTAAGATCATGGCCCCCACCCATTAATCCCCCCGGCTGCAGCCCCCGGGCGATGCCCCCTGCATCGGGCACACCCAGGGCTGCCCTCCCAGTGACACCAGTGCCAAACTGGTGTGACGCTGGAGGAGCGGCCGTGCCGGGCCAGCCTGTCCCCAGCAGCCGGCAGAGGGCAGGGATGGGACACTGCGGAGCTGGCACTGACGGAGCAGGCAGCTGGCACCCCCAGCTCCCCAAACCAGCTCTGCCGCCACCCTAATTCCCCCTAAGGTCCTTAACGTAATCCCCAAAACCGTCCAGCATTCCGCCCGGATTCCCGAGACGGGGCAGGACAGAGCCAGGGGGTCCCTGGGGGGGGGTCAGGACCTCAGCTGGCTCCTGGCAGGGCACAGAGACACCCCCAAACCCCCCCAGACCCCATGCCCACCCTGAGCCCGGCTGTGCCCGCACTGGGGTGGGATGGGGCGCAGCTTTGCCCGCAGAGTGTGGGGCTGACACCCCACAGACCCACCCTGCCCCCGGGTCATTCTCCGGCGGGGACAGACCCCTCCGGGGATGTCACCTCATCCCAGGCCGGATCCCTACGGGGGGACAGGGTTAAACCCGAGCCGGTGGCGCGGGAGGTACCTGGGAGGTTCTCGCTCCATTAATTCTGGCACGTGAGGAGAGCAGGGCCGAGAAGGGATTAGTTATTAACCCGAGCCGGGCAGGGGCTGAGGGGCCGCGGCCCGGGGGGCTCGGCTGCCTCGGGAACCCTCGGCGGGAGCTCCGGGATTGCCACGGCCCCCCCGATCGCCGGCGGCCCCCCTGTGCCAACCGGTGCGTATTGACTTGGCAAAGGAGGTGGAAATGTGCTGACGGCGTCCGCCGGAGCGAGGGGCTCCGCTGGGAACGGCTCCGAGCCCCGGCCGGAGCGGCGGGAGGCTCCGGGAGGGCGGCGGGGACCCCCGGTCCGGCTCCTTGCCGAGGGGAACCGGGGCTCAGCCAGCCGTGCCCGCCGTGCCAGCCGTGCCCGCCGTGCCCGCCGCCCGTCCCTGCGGCTCCCGAGGAAAGGTAAGCCTGGAAAAAATGCGTGCTGATGTTTTCGGACAGAGCCTGGCCGGGCTCCAGGTGCCGGTGCTGAGCGACAGCGCAGCCCCCCGGTGTGGCCCCAGTGCTGGAAGGACCAGTTCTGCCCAGTTCTGCCCAGTTCCAGCACTGGCATCGCGGCTCCAAACCCACCCCAGCCAGGATCGGGCTCTGCCCGTGCCCGGAGTTCGGGGCCGGGCATCCCGAGAGGAACCCGAGGGTGGCACAGGGTGGGCACCGGCCGCAGTGACCCCACAGCCTGGTGGGGTTTCGCTGTGGGACCTGCCGGGAGCGGGCAATGGGGCTGGAAACGCGGGCAGGGTCCCGTGGGAAGGGGGAGCAGAAAACGCCCACAAGAGGTGGAACACGGGGGTCTCCGTGGGGAGGGGGCTGGAATCACCCTCCGTGGGGGGACTGGGGGTTCCCATGGTAAGGGGGGAGGGAATCACCCGCCAAGGACGGGGACACAGCAGCGAGCGCCGGGGGCAGCCTCGGCGGGACGGGACGGGCGGCTGCCGGTGGCCCCTGCGGGGGTCACGGGGGTCTGTGCTGAGTCAGCAGCCGGGAAAGCCTCCGGCGGAAGGAAGCAGCCGGTGGAGAGGCCGGGCTGCGGGGTGGGGGCGGCAGGACAAGCGGCCTCCGCTCCCGGCGCCGCTTAGCCAGGGCTGAGCCTTTCCCGGAGAGCGAGCGCTGCCCGATCCTGGGGCCAAACCCCTGGGGAAACTGAGGCACGAGGGCCGCTGCAGAGCCCCCCCCGCCTGCTGTGCCCCGATCCCATCCCAAACACCATCCCGGAGCCGAAGGATCCTTAGGAGGAGGGCGGGAGAGTGGCGGTGCCGCAGCTCCCAGCCCGGACACGCCGTCCTGTCCCCGGGGGCTCCGGCGGGCGCCGGTCCTGCCGCCGGTTCCGGTGGGAGCCGGTCCTGCCGCGGGAGGCTCCGCTGCCCTTTCTGCCCGGATTGTTTTCATCCCGGCCCGGATCGGGGCAGGCCCCGCCGGAGGCACAGTGAACTTTCCTCTGCATCCTTCACCCTCTTGCTTCACCCTCCCGAAATAGCAGCTCCGGCCTGGAAACCTCTCCCAAGGCTGGCGGGGCCCCGGGGTGCCCCAAATCTCCCGGGGCTTTTCCCTCATCCCCAGGGATGAATGGGGTGATTGTGGGGTGCCCATCCCAACTCCAGGGTGGCGACCACCCCCATTGGGACAGGGACCACCAAACCCTGCCAGTGCCCGGGCTGGGGCTGCCCTGGTCCCTGACCCTCTGCAGAAAGGGCTTTTCGGGGCTTTCCGGGGCTTTTCTGGGCTTTTCTGGGTCCTGCTGCCCTGCCAAGGGCTCCGGCTTTATCCATCAGCTGACATTCCTCCGGGAGGCCCCTCCGGGCCGGAGAATCCTTACACGGACAGTGGGGCCACCTGCGGAGTGCCGCTCCCCGAGCCCACCGGGGCTGGGAGATCCCGGCTGGGTGACACAGACCCCGCTCTCTGTCCCTTGTCCCCTGAGGGTCCTTCCTGGGCAGCAGCGCTCAGCGGGGCCAGGCTGAGCCCCCAGACCCATCACACCGATGGCTGAGCCCCCAGACCCATCACAGCGATGCCCGGGTGGGCTCCCCCCGTTCCGTGGGTTCTTTCCCCCTCCGTGCCCCGGTGCGGACCGCCGCCGGTGCGGCACCGCGGTGTCCCCGCCCGGTGCGGCGGAGCAGGTCCCGGCCGGCCCCAGTCGCGCTCCCGGGGCTGAGCCGCACCTCGGGGAGGGGCCGGGCCGGGCCGGGCAGGCGCACGGTGCGGCGGCACCGGGGCTGGCGGGGCTCGGCACGGGGGCAGCGGAGCGCCGGGCACCGGGGGCTGCGGCCGGTGAGCGGGGCGGGCTGCGGGCAGAGCGCTGCGGGACCGGGGGGCACAGGCAACGCCGACGGGAAGGGACCGGCACCGGCACCGAGAGCCGCCCGCCCCCGCAGCTCCTCCGGCCGCGGATTTGGGGGCGGCTCCGGCGGAGTTTCGGGGCCAGGACCCGGCGGGAGCGCCGGGAAGCACCGGGACGGTGCGGGGTGGGTGTGCGGGAGGACGGGGCGGGGGGGACCGGCGGAGGGGCAGGGGAAGCGGGACGGGAGCGCGGCGGCGGCGGCGGCACCGGGCCGGGGGAGAGGGGGAAGCCCACGGGCGATGCGAGGGACCGGGCGGGGTTGCAGGAGAAGCAGAATTGGGGGCGCGGGGAAACCGGGCGGAGGGTGCGGGGGAACCGGGCTGGGGGCCGCGCTGGGAACCGGAGGCGGCGGAGCTGCTGGAACCCGCGGGCACGGGGACTCAGTCCCAGCGCGGCGCTGGGGGTCCCTGTTCCCCTCCGGGCCGGTTCGGGGTGACCCTCGGGGCACCGGGGGTCCCGGCCCCGGCAGGTGCTTGCTGGGGTCTCCTCCCGTGTTCCTCCCCCAGCAGTGAGGCTGCGGCTTCCTCACTGCCTCCTCCTCCCCGTGCCCACCGTGAGGTGGCAGGAATGGGGTGACAACGGTGGGGACAGGGAGTGGGACACCTTGTCGTGCCGTGCCGTGCCATGCTGTGCCGTGCCGTGCCAGGCTGCGGCTGCCTACGTGCCAGCAGGCTGGACATGCGACCTGCACTGGGCCAGTGCCCAAAACCAGAGGGAAGTGGGACGGAAGAAGTGGAAAGAGGAACGTGGTGGCACGCAGGGACAAGGCAAGGGGACAGCTCTGTCTCCCAGTATCCCCTCTGCCATCTGGGCTGGGACCAGGTTTGGTGTTCCTGGGGAGCTGTCAGGCACGGGGCTGCTCCTGACACTGGAGGAAGGGATCAGGAGAATTCCCAGAGAATTCCCATGTTGGGAGGGATCATACGGGGCACAGAGGGGCTGAGCCTCTCCTCAGCTGTCACCCACCTCCAGGCAAGGAGCCAATGTGGCTGCCTGGTCCCATCTGGAGCTCTGTGGCCGTGTTGGGTGAGCTGAGCTGTGCCAGCAGGGCAGAGCTCCCCAGGGCCCCACTGCTCACCATGGGATGATGCCCAATGGGGACCACGGGCAGGGATGCTCTGGCTAGGAGCTGATCCCCATCCCCTGTGCCCCTGTGCCCTGACCCCGCTGTGTCCCACAGGGTCCCTGGATGCCACGGAGCAGGATGGGCACCACGGCCGTGCTGCTGGCCCTGCTCCCCACGGCCACGGCTCAGCCCACGGCGCCCCCGGGCTGCGGCCACGACCTCTCCTCCCTCTACTACAACCTCTGTGACCTCTCGGCGGGCTGGGGCATCGGCGTGGAAGCGGTCGCCAGCCTGGGCGTGGTGACCACCTTCGTGCTCACCATCGTGCTGGTGGCCAGCCTGCCCTTCGTGCAGGACCACCAGAAGAAGAGCCTGGTGGCCACGCAGGTCTTCTTCCTTCTGGGCACCTTCGGCCTCTTCTGCTTGACCTTCGACTTCATCGTGGGGCCGGATTTCTCCACCTGCACCTCGCGCCGCTTCCTCTTCGGCGTCCTCTTCGCCATCTGCTTCTCCTGCCTGCTCGCCCATGCCGTGGCCCTCAACTTCCTGGCGCGGCGCAACCGAGCCCCGCGGGGCTGGGTGACGCTGGCGGCCGCCCTGTCCCTGGCCTCGGTCGAGGTCATCATCAACGCCGAGTGGCTCCTCATCACAGTGGCGCGGCACGAGGGCGGCCCCGCTGACCCCTGCCAGCTGGCGGGCGCCGACTTCGTCATGGCGCTCATCTACGTCATGGCCCTGCTGGTGGCCGCCTTCGGCGCCGCCTGGCCCACGCTCTGCGGCCGCTACGGCCGCTGGCGCAAGCACGGCGCCTTCATCCTGGCCACCACCGGCCTGTCTGCGGCCATCTGGCTGGCGTGGACCGTCATGTACCTGTACGGGAACCGGCGTGCCGGCCGCGCGCCCGGCTGGGACGACCCCACGCTGGCCATCGCGCTGGTGTGCAACGCCACCGCCTTCCTGCTGCTCTACGCCATCCCCGAGGTGACGCACGTGACGCGGCGCAGCCCCGAGCAGGCCTTCGAGGACGACGGCTACCCCACGCGGGGGGTGGGCTACGAGACCATCCTCAAGGAGCACAAGTCGCAGAGCATGTTCGTGGAGAACAAGGCCTTCTCCATGGATGAGCCGTCCTTTGGTAGGCGCCAGGGCTCGCCAGGGACATTCTCACCCCGTGGCAGGGCGGGCACCATCCTGCTGGGGACCATGGGGATGTCCCCACCGGGGGTGGCAGTGGAGGGTGGGTGACGAGACGTCTGGCAGTGACCTGCCTGGCTCTGGCGCCTGCTGCTGTTGTGGCTCCCCAGAACTGGCCGGGCTGGGTGTACCAGTTTGGGCTGAGCCCAGCAGCCACAGGGAGCTCCTTCCCTCCCCGGCGTGGGGTGCCCGCGGCTCCTGCCCCTCCGCCCCAGGGCCCATGAGACCCTGCAAAAACACGGGGTGGTGACAGTCCCAGTGGGGACCGTGGGCGGGTGTGCCAGGTGTCTGCTCCCCACGGAGGAGGGAGGGTCCCCCTGAGCAGCACCTGCACCCGAGAGACCCTACAATAACAAGCCATGGGCAGGCAGCAGCGATGCCATCCCTGGGGACAGGAGTGTCCTGCGGGAAAGGCAGGCAGCTGCTGAGTCAGCTCGTTAAACCTGCTAACGAGGTACGGGGAGCCCCAGTGGGGTGGCACTGGCTCCATGGTGACTGTGCCATGTCTCAGCAGCCAAGAAGCCGGTGTCCCCATACAGTGGCTACAATGGGCAGCTGCTGACCAGCGTCTACCAGCCCACCGAGATGGCTCTGATGCACAAGGGGATGGTGAGTGTGACACCAGGGGTGGCCACATCCTGCCAGGAATGACAGGAATGGGGGACAGGGTGTGGGTGGGGTGTTCCTGTCAGCCCTGTGTCCCAATGGCTGCTCTAACGGGGTGGGGACCTTCCAAGCCTTCCCGTGGGGTTGGGGGGTTCCCGGTGCTGTGACCTTCCACCCCGTGTCTGTCCCTCAGAGTGAAGGTCCCTACGACGTGATCCTGCCCCGTGCCTCCACCAGCCCCATGCCCGGCAGTGCCAGCTCCACGCTCCGGGCCGAGGACGCGTTCGCGGCGCAGGCGCGGCACTCCAGCACCCCGAGGGACACCCGCGGCTGCCAGGTGGGTGAACAGTGGCTGCAGCAGGGGCAAAGTCCGGCCCTGCCATGGTGACAGGCTGCCCGGCACCCAGAGCCCCCCCCAGTGGTGCCACTCTGTCCTGGTGCCACCCCGCTGTGCCCACAGGTGCAGTCCCCGTACAGCAGGAACCGCTGGTGAAGCCCCCATGACGCAGCTCCCGCAGCGCTGGCACAACCAAGGGCTTGCCCAGCCCCATCCCACCCTGACTGACGTGTGAATGCCACCCCGTGAGATGTGAATGCCACCCTGTGAGGTGTGAGTGCCACCCCAGCTGGCAGCCAGAGCCGATTCCTGCCCGTGGGTCGCCTGGACACGGCCCCAGAGCCAGCGCTCCCACCTGCCTGTCCATCCCACCTGGCCATGGAGCCCTGATCCCTGCCTCAAGGACTGGCTCCCGTGAGGACACCCCCGGCTGTCGCCTTTGTGATGCACAGACCCCTCTGCCACCCCCAGGCCATGGACCCTCCAAAGCTGGGGAGCCCATGGGACCCCGCTCAGGGCACCCCCAGCACCCTGGCCCTGCACTGACCCCGAGCTGAGCTGGCCCCATCCCACCGCAGGGCACAAGGGGACGCCAAGCTGTCCCCACTCCGTGCCTCTGTTTCCCTGTTGCTGGGGAGGGGGATCAGTGCCTTGCTGGGGCTGGGGACCATCCCCCCCAGCTCTGGCCGCCTTCTCGGTGCCTTTCCCCCCTGCAGGGAGTGGGGAGGGAGCTGGGCCCCTCGCCCTCCTTGTGGCTTTCTCTGCCAAGTTTCCTTTTCATGTTTTTCAGGTCGCCCCAATAAAGGTGGTTTTTCCTATGATGCTGTCACAGGATGCTGGGTGGGGGTCCCGGCTGTTCCCCATCCCAGGGGCCGCTCCCACGGGCTCAGCCCCCGTTCAGGGCAGGGCCAGGGAGCACGGGGGGGCTCCGGGCAGCGCCCTGGGCACCCCCATCGCCCAGGCGGGGCCGGGATGCCGTGGGCAGATGGGCTGCCGGGCAGGAGGTGGCACGGCACGGAGGACGTGCCAAGGTCGCCGTGGTTTCCCCTCGGATCGCCTTCCCCTCCAGAGCCATTCCTGCTCCTCCGGGCAGGAAGCCTGCGGGCAGCAGTGCCATGAATTATTCAGGGCTGGGACGGCTCGGTGGGGGCAGCGGGTGCCCGGCTCTCCTTGAGCCGGAGCCGGGATGGCGGCGCCGGGGCCGCCGGTGGGCACGCGTGCCCTGCACGGTGTCCGCACACGGGGCACGCAGCGGGAGGGTGGCACTCGCCTTTAGCTGGCACCAACCCCCGCTCCCGGCTGCGGGGACACGGTGTTGGCACGGGATGTGGCCGTGCCCCCCGCGCTGCGCTGCGTCAGCCGTGTTTACCTGGCACCTGTGTTTACCTGGTGCCGAGCGGCAGCGGGGACATTGCCCGGCAGCACCAGGCACTCGCTGTCACCACAGCACACACACCGCGCTCCCGCCGCCCGCGGGCACCGCATGGCACAGCGCAGTCACCCCCAAGGGCACCGCCACCTCCGCGGGGACAGCAAAGCCACCCGGCAAACAGCGCGCAGGGACTGTGCTCGGGGGTGGCAGGGGACAGCGGAGCAGCCCCGCTGCCGTGCCCAGCCCCTCCGGAAGCGCGGATCCCACCGGCCCCGCCAGCGCCGGCCGCAGCGCGGGGCGGCCCCGCTCCAACAGGGAGCGCTTTGTGCGGCCGGGGCCGCGAACAGCGCAGCCTTTGTCCGGCCAGGTGAGGCTGCGCCGCGCCGGGAGCGGCCCCGGAGCCTGCCCGGAGCCGGGGGCTGCCCGCGGGCGGTGGCGGGGCCGTGGCAGGTGGCACCGGGGACGTGGCAGCACACCTGGCACCGGCGTCACCGTGACCACACGGGCAGGGATGCCAAGGGCAGGGCTGTGTGTGGCTGCAGACCCGGGGCTCGAGCAGGGTCACCAATAGTGACAATAAAGGCAAGTGACACCGTGCATGGCAGTCCTGTGGCACGATCCATGTCCCCAGCACTGAGCCAGGAACTGGGGTCTCCTCACAGCTGAGGAATGAGGCTCCTGCCCCACCAGAGCCCTAAAAGGGCCAGCTCATGGTGACAGTGACATGCCTGGCACTGCCATCTGCCAGCAGAGCAATATCCTTCAGGAACCCCTCAGGAACCCCCCAGGAATCCCTCAGGAACCCCAGAAACCACTCAGGAACCCCAGAAACCCCCCAGGAACCCCTGAGGAACCCCTGAGGAACAGGGAGCACAGACACGCTCACACCACCGCTCCTTTTACTCCAAGCAAGTCCATGGCCCAGCAGGGACCCAGAGCAGTGCAGTGTGGGGCTGTGGGGCTCAGCAGTGACACAGGACACCAGCACAATGTCCCCCTGGAGTGCCAGGGGCTCAGCCCGGCCCGGCCCGGGTGTGCTCCCGCTCCCGTTCCAGCTGTTTGCGCCTCTGGATGTCGCGGTAGGCGCGGATGACGCGGGCTCGCTCCTCCTCCAGGATGCGCCGGCGAGCCATCGACACCGCCGGGGACACCGGGGACGCCGGGGACGCCTGGCTGTGGCCCAGGCGGGGCGTCAGGAGCAGCTGCTTCCGTCCAGCCTGCAGGCAGAGATGGCACAGCTCAGGGTGAAGGGTGAGACAGTGGGTCTGAGCTCCAAGGAGGCATCACGGGCTCATTGAGGCCATCACTGCCCTCCCAGGTACCCAAGGGTGGGTGGCACTGTCCCCAGAGCTCACCTGCTGGGCAGGACCCCGTCCCCTGGGCCGGGAGGTGATGGTGGGGGGCTGTGTCACCACCTCTCCGAAGGGCACCGTGTCTGCAAGGGAATGGGGGTCAGTGGGGGACCCTTGGGGTGCCCAGCCCAGCTCCCCCTGGTGCTGCCCCCAGGGCTGGGGTCAGCTCAGCACCCCCACTCATTCTCACCTTGCATCAGGCTCTTCTCCAGCATGGCTTCCTTCTTCTCCTCCCTTTTCTTCCGAGCTTTTTCCAGCTTCCTTTTCTGAAACCTAAAGAGCCACATTACAGCTGGGGCTCAGGGGTGGACAGGGAGCAAGCAGTGAGTCCCCACCCCATGGGAGCCCCCAAATCCCACAGGATTCACCTTTTCCCCCAGGAGGGTGAAGCAGGCTCGTGGCCCTGTTCCCAGAGATCCATCCCCATGGAAAGGGCACCCACTGCCCCCGACCTGCACCCCAGACCTGGGCAAGGGGACATGCCACAGGCATGGGCTGGCCCCATCCAGCCCCCAGGGCCCTGCTCTCACTCTTTTTTCCTTTTGGACTTCTCTGGAGCCGTGCCCTCCTTCTCAGGCTCCCTCTGGATCTGGTTCTCGGCGAGGAAGAGCACGCGCTGCACCTCGTGCTGCATGCGGCAGATGTAGGAGCGCTCCGACTCCCCCCTGCCCCTCCTGAACCTGGGCACGGGGATGTCCCCCGGGGCCTTGGGGCCCTGGCACTGCTGCTGCTGCTGCTGCTTCTTCTCTAGGAGAGACGGGTGACATTTCTGCAGCGGTGACACCACGGGGTCCCTCCGGCCGGCACAGCGCGGGTGGGACGTCACCAGAGGGAGGGGGATGTCCCATGGCAGGATCCAGCCGTGCTGTGAGCTCCCGGGCCAGCCCCTGGGCCACCTGCCGGGGCCACCTGCGTGTCCCACCTGCCACCTGCCTCTTCCCGGGGTCCGGGCGCTTCAGGGCCTCGCGGCTCCGCATCAGCTCCCGCAGGCGGAACGGGATCTCCTGCTCGTCAGGGTGCTTGGGCTTCATGTTGTCCTTCTTCTCCTTCCTGGGGAAACGAGCACAGGGAGAGCTCCAGGGAAGCACCGGGACCTGGAGGCCGGGACACCGGGACCCAGCACCGGGACACCGGGACCGGGACACCAGGACACCGGGATCCATGTACAGAAAGATGCTGGGGTTTGAGCACGGTGGGAAACTAACTGACAGTCAAGCATGGCTAGATACCGGGACCCGGGCACGGGCAGACACCGGGACCCGGGCACGGCAGAGATCAGGACGCAGACACCGAGAACGGGACCCCGCCAAGGCCCACCCGAGACCCCGCGTGGGTGCAGCTCCCAAACCGGGGGCGATCCTGACTGGATCCCGCGGGCACTGACCTGCTGCGCAGCGGCACGGCCGGTCCATGCTCCGATCTCGATCCCGCTTTCTGTCCCGGTCCCGCCTTCCGTCCCTGTCCTGGTCCCGGTCCCGCTTTCTGTCCCTTTCCTGCTCCAGGTCCCGGTCTCCGGCCCTGTTTCGGTCCCGGTCCCGGTCTCTGTTCCTGTTTGGGTCCCGATCCCAGCTTTTGTCGCGGTCTCCGGCCCGGTTTCTGTCCCTGTCCCCGTCCCGGGCCCGGTCCCGGTCCCCGGGCCATGGTGCCACCGTTCCTCACGTGCCCGCTCCGCCCGCACTTCCGGCTTTATGGCCCCGCCCCCTGCTGCTTATTGGTCGCACGTCCCCACCCCTCCCTCCCTGCTGAGCGCACCGGGCTGCCATTGGGTGCGAGAGCTGTCACTCGGGGCGGAGGCGGGGCCAGGGGGCTGAGGCCGGATGCTGCTGCGGGGGCTGGCGGGGGCGTGCTGGGGGGTGAGCGGGGACGGGGGGGGGCCAGGAGAGGACAACGGGGGGAAAACGGGGGGACAACGCGGGGCTGGGCATGGGGAGCCACGGGGGAGGCCTCGGGAGGGGCCAGGAGGTGCTGGGTGTGAGATGGGAGCGAGGACGGGGGTGGTACTGGGGTGTTATGGAGGGTGCTGGGGATGGGGGGGACCAGAGGGGCTTGGGGGAGATGAGGGGACAAGGGGGGCTTGGGGATTGAGGGGAGTGGGGGGAACAAGGAGGAGATGGACATGAGGCAGAGGGGGGTGCAGGGAATGGGGTGGGGGTCAAGAATTTGGGGTGTTGGGAGTGGGATGTGTCAGTGGTGATAGCGGGGGTACACTGGGAGCAGGGAATGGAGTGGGGAGCAGGAATTGGGGGTTTTGGAGGGATGTATGGAGGTGCTGACAATGGGGGTACACTGGGAGCGGGACATTCCTGTGGCTGAGCTGGGGGTGCAGCAGCCCCACCGTGCCCCCCCCAGACTGGCCCCATCGCGGGGGTCTCTGTTCCCTGCAGCCCCCAAAGAGCCCCAGGGGCACCCCACGCCCCCACCCCGCCACCTCCTGCAGCTCCCGTGAGCATTCAGACACCACAGCAGAGCCTGGGGGCAGCTCGGACACCCCGGGAAGGGACAGCAGGACAGCCAGCCCTGATGGCGACAGTGGGGACCCTCGTGCAGCGCCCCCGGTGCCCCCCCCGCCCACCCACTGCTGCGGCACCGGCTGCCCCAACTGTGTCTGGGTGGGGTACGTGGAGCAGCTGCTGGAGCTGCACCGGGACGGCGGAGCCCAGGCCCTGGCGGCCGTGGAGCAGCACGTGGAGGACGAGAACATCAAAATGATCCTCAGGATGGAGATCAGGCTGCGTGCCAGGAAGGAATGAGCCTCCCCAGACGGAGGGGGGACACCCCTGAGGGGACAGGATCCATGCCTGGGTGGTTTGGAGTGATTGCTGTGTGCTGAGTGTGCCATCCCGGCGGTGTCACGCGAGGTTGGGTCACCTCCTGCCTCACAGGGAGCTGTCCTTGGGGACAGGTGGTGACTCAGGGCTGTCCTGAGCCCCGGATTTCCCGGGAGCTGGATGCTGTGCCCTCCCCAGCGTGGCAAATCCCTGCCAAGGGCAGGCTGGGCAGCCCTCCTCCTCCTCCTGTGATCCCAGCTGGAATTTAAGCACCTTGGGGGGATTTTCAGCACCTTGGCCAGGGCCGGGGGGACTAGGCCAGACCCTCCCCAGTGACACCACAAAGCCTCTTAGGGGCCTCTCCGTGGGGGCAGCGTGTGGTACCGAGCACGTGGGGAGCTGCAGCCTCCTGTCAAGGACACTGTCCCTGTCCCTGGTGCCACATCCTGCCGGGCTGGCCACCAAGGTGCCTTTGCTGCCTCCCAGAAACTCGTCCCAAACCCCCCCCTCGATCCTGGGGGACTCACAGCCATTGACACCCGCACAGACCCCCCCACATGATCCCAGGACAAGGTCCCCAAGAAGCCACCCAGCCCTGAGTGTCACTCACTAATGAGCCCCAGTTAGCAGCCAGGCTCTGCTCTCTGCCAGGGAAGTAGGTGCTTCTCCATGGAAAACACTCCTGGGTTTCTTTAATCCTATTTGTTGGAGCCCAACTAATTGCAATTAGCGGCAGGGGCTGAAGTTCAATTAAAGTATGCCAAGATTAGTCTGTTTTTAATTGCTTTAGTGCTGGATTAGGGAAGCTTTGGAGCAACACCAGCGTGGGCAGGGGCTGCTGGACCCACCAGGCTGGGCTGGAGCCTGGGATGGGGGTCCCATGGCTCCCTGTGGGATCAGGGGACACTGAGGGGTCTCTTTGGGAATGGGATCCCCCCACGTGGGATCCACTGCCCACGGGCACGGGCAGGGCTAATCCTGACCCCTCCTCCCCCCAGAGCAGGGGAAGGACACCCCAGGATTACCCCTGGGGAAAGCAGGGAGGTAAATAATCCTATTACCCCCGGGCAGGATAAATCTCCCTCCCCGAAAAGCCCCCCAGAGCATCTCCAGGCCGGAGGGAGCCGGGCTGGGCAGAGGGAGCAGCTCTGGAGCCGGGACCGCGGCACTCTGTGAGTCAGGGGAGGGGACAGGGGGGTCTTTGCTCTCCAGGAACATCCAGGAACATCTCCTGGGCTGGGATCCTTGTTCCCAGAGCCGTGCCCAGCTCTGCAGCAGGGCCAAGTCCCTCACAGCGATCCCACAGTGGGGCTTGTGCCCCCAAATTCCCACTCCTGGTGCCATGGGCCATTCCCTGTTCCCCCTTCCCAGCCTGGGGTACCCCACACCAACCTGGGCAAGCCATGGAGGGTCCTGGCAGTGCTCTGAGGGGTCCCCAGGTGTCACTGGGGTGGGGACAGGGCAGGGAGGAGCAGCAGCAGCCCTGGTGGCCTCGGGGTGCCCTTCCCTGCCTTTGGGGTTCACGCTGAGCTGGGCTCACCCAGCCTTGTGGGGAGGGGGCTCTGCAAAGCCCGGCAGGGGCTGGGTGGGAGGAGAAGCTGGTGGCCCCATTTCCCTCCAGTGGGTGCGAGGAGCTGTCCTGTGCCAGCGCTGAGCCGTGGGGAGCACCAGGGAGCACCATCAGCCCCAGGGAGCACCGTGAGCTGTGGGGAGCACTGTGAGTTCCAGGGAACACTGTGAGCTCTGGAAAACACCGTGAGCCCAGGGGAACACCGTGAGCCCCGGGGGGCACCGTGAGTTCCCAGGAACGCTGTGAGCTCCAGAGAACACTGTGAGTTCTGGGGAATACTGTGAGCTCTGGGGAACACTTTGAGCCCTGGGGAGTGCCGTGAGTTCCAGGGAGCACTGTGAGCTCCAGGGAACACCACGAATTCCAGGGAGCACCGCGAGCTCTGGGGAACACCGGGAGCTGTGAGGAGCACTGTGAGTTCCAGAGAGCACCGTACGCTCCCAGGAACATCCGTGAGGTCCCAGGAACACCTGTGAGCTCCAGGAAAGACCGTGAGCCCAGGGGAACGCTGTGAGCTCCGGGGCTACCAGCCATGAGCCTGGAGCCCCCCAAGCTGGAGGTCAAATCTGCCACCAGGGTGAGCGGGGGTCCCGCCACCCCCCGCAAGGGACCCCCCAAGTTCAAGCAGAGGCAGACAAGGCAGTTCAAGAGCAAACCCCCCAAAAAAGGGGTGCAGGGGTGAGTGGGGAACAGCCCTGGGATGGGTGGGGCCCTGCCTGGGGTCAGGCCAGACAATTCCTCTTTCCTTGCAGGTTTGGTGATGACATCCCTGGCATGGAAGGGTTGGGAACAGGTATGGGAATGCCACCCCTTTGGGAGTGGGGGGGACAGGGCCTGGGGGGTCACAGTGCCACAGCTCTGTCCTCTCTCTCCTCAGACATCACTGTCATCTGTCCCTGGGAAGCCTTCAGCCACCTGGAGTTGCACGAGCTGGCTCAGTACGGAATCATTTAGGATTTGGGCAGGCTCACCAGCCCTGTAGTGCTGTGTAGATCAAGGCCCCCCTACCCATGCTGGGTACGGGGGGCTCAGCTTGGAAAAATGCTCATTAAACCCTAACGAGTACAGGAGTCAGTGTTGTGGGCTGGGGAGGAGGGAGAGCAGCGCCCCAGGGCCTGGGGTGGGGTGGGCAGGACAAGAGATGGGGTCAGGATTCTGACAAGGTTTATTTGGGGCTGGACCAGCACCTCAGACATCCCCAAAGCTGCACACCCTCAGCTGCAGCACCAATGGCAGCACAGACAGGACACAGACGGGTTCAGGATTCTGACAATGTTTATTTAGGCCCAAACCAGGCAATCCTCACTGCCACACCCTCCCAGCCACGATATCCCCGAGCACCCTGAGAGCCATGAGTGCTCCCATGGCCTCCAGCAGCAGCAGGGTGACAGGACACAGAAGGGTTCAGGATTTTGGACAATGTTTATTTAGGCCCAACCAGACAATCCTCACTGACACACCCTCCCGGCTGTGACATCCCTGAGCACCCTCAGGGCCATGAGCGCTCCCACGGCCTCCAGCAGCAGCAGGGTGACGGCCCCAGCAGCGATGGCCCCGGCCTGGCCCCGCAGCCCCGCGGCCATGGCGGCCCCACAGCCCTCGGTGTGCAGCAGGGCCGCGGCCGCCATGGGGCCCAGCGCCAGGGCCCCAAACCCGCACTGGGCGTTGGGCACGGAGCCGCCCTGCAGCGGTTCCCGGCAGCAGGAGGCTGGCACACCACAGGCCTGCACGCCCGGGGAGCTGCAGTTGAAGTACCTGTGGGGTGAACATGGAGATTGGGGTCATACAGGTTCAGGGGATGGGGTGTCCCACACACCCAGGCACAGAACTGACACCAAGTGTGGGTTCCAGCTCTGCCCTCTCTTTTCTGGGCTCTTCTGGGGATCCCACCACCCTAAACATGAGTCCTCAGCATAGACCCCACAAGGAATTAGGGGGTTTTCAGCCCCGGGGTGAGGATGGGGTCCCACAAAGGATATTCTCAGCCCCAGGGTGAGGATGGGGTCCCACAAAGGAGATTCTCAGTGCCAGGGTGGGGATGGGGTCCCACACCAAACAGGGTTTTCTGCCCCGTGGAGGACATGGGGTCCCACAAAAGAGGTTTTCAGCCCCAGGGTGGAGATGGGGTCCCACAAAGGAGATTCCCATGGGGTCTCACACCAAACAGGGTTTTCAGCCCCATGGTTGGCATGGACTCCCCCACTCTCCCCCAAATCCCGACTCACAGGTTGCTCTCCCAGTCGCGGTAGGACTCGAGGCCGCAGCACTGCAGGCTCCGCTGCACCTCATCCACCAGGAACTGCAGGTCAGGATCCTCCTGGTAGCGCAGGAGGCAGAGCAGCAGCAGGTCCCACAGCGCATCCCGCAGCCGCCGTCGCAGCAGCAGCAGCAGGAGCCCCCCCAGCAGCTCCAGCCCCCCAAAAACCAGCAGGGCGCCCAGGAAGAAGCGCAGCAGGCAGGGGCTGGCTCGCAGGGCGCCCAGGCAGCCGGCCAGGGACACGGCACTGGCCCCCAGCCCCGCCAGCACGAACAGCAGCATGGGGTCTGAGCCCAGGGGCGCCCCACGATCCCCCCCGAGCAGGGAGCTCTTGGTCAGCAGCCCCCAGACCCCCACGGCAAGGGTCAGCAGCCCCAGCAGGAGGAAGAGGAGGTTCCAGAGGAAGGCCAGGTAGCGCACACAGCGGCTGAAGGGGCTGGGTTTGGGGGGGTCGGGGTGCCACACCCCAGGGTCCTGCTCGGCCGTATCATCATCATCTTCATCAAAGGAGGAGTAGGGCAGCTCCACCAGCCTGGATGCCTGTACGGACAGAGGAGCCACTCACAGTCCCCCAGAAATGTGAGCACGTCCCACAGCCAGACACTGTCATGGGCTCCTGGAGCCACCCCACACTGCCCTGCTTAGCCCCAAACCCACCCCTGCTCATCACAGGGGAGCACCCCAAAGACTCTGACCCAAGGGACCCCCAGATCCACCCCTATGGAGATGCAGCACGCTGCTACCCAGGGCTGGGGGCACGTGGGGTGCTCGGGTAAGGGGTGCCGGGGTTACCTGGGGCAGCAGCCGGGTGCCCTCCCCGTGGGGCTGGAACAGACGGATTCTGCTCAGCGCCATCGCCGCGACCTCGTGCCCGGACCCGTCACACTCCCATCATGTGAGGGGCTGCGGGCGGGCTTAAATGGGGCTGTGCGTGCCGCCCCACAGCTGGGCACGATCCTCCGACCCTCCCACGGCCACAGCTGGCCCCGATCGCCCCCTGCTCCACAGCTGGGCCCCATCCCTCCCTCCAACATCGGGGGCCCCTCCGAGGCCGCCGAGGGCGCTGCTTGCGTGCGGAACTAAAGGGCGATGGCTGCGGCGGCAGGGGACGCTTATGTCTGTAGCACCGAGGCAGCACGGGGGGACCATTATGTCGGTAACACCGAGGCAGCACGGGGGGACGATTGGTGGTGACGCCGGGGTAGGAACCTTGGTGCGGCGGAACGCGGGCGCGGGGCGCGGGGCCGGGGGGGC
>JAXCLO010000057.1:1025541-1052072 GCA_035583995.1 Arremon aurantiirostris | reverse complement strand
GGGCCGGGCCGGGCCGGGAGGAGCCGGGCAGGGCCGGGCCGGGCCGGGCAGGGCCGGGACCAGCGCAGCGGGACGGGCCGCACCGGGCCGTGTCTGTGCGCCGCGCCGAGCCCCGGGCCCGCGGGCAGCGCCATGGCCGAGACGATTGTGAGTGCGGCCGGGGGAGGGGCGATGAGGCAGCAGATTCCTGTGGGGCCGGGACGGGGCACCGGGACGGGGGCCGGCGGCGGGGCCGGCGGTGTCCGGGCCGGGCAGTCCCCCGAGCGGCGGCGCGGGCGGGTCCCCCGTGGATTTCCCCGCGGGGGTCGGGGCCGTGAGCCCGCGGTGCCGCTGGGCTCGGGGCTGCTCGCTCCGGTGAACGGCTCCCGGCGCCTCCCGGCGGGCTGTGCCCCGGAGGGAAGTCGGGAGAGTGGGAAGGGCTCCTGCGGGGTGACGGCGGGACACGGGCAGCTCGCCGTGCCCCCTCCCGTGCCTGCCCCTTGCCCATATCCCCTCCCCGCTCACGCCGTGCCCGTGTCCCCGTGTCCCCGTGTCGTGTCCCCGTGTCACACAGCCGCGGTTGAGCGTCCCCGTCAGACCCGCTCCAGTCCCAGCGCTGCCCCTGAGCGCTCCGGGGACACCGAGGTTCACATTTGTCCCTGTCCCCGAGGGTTCCTCTCCCAGTCTCTCCCCGTTCCCCCCGCCAGGAGCTCCGGTTTCCCGGGAGCCGCCGGAGCCTCTCCCCCTCCCCGTTCCCGGGGCTCGGCCACACCAGTACAGTGCCCGGTAACACCAGTTGGGCCGGTGCCTGTGTGAGTAACTCCCCCTGGCAGGTCTGGTGCGGCCTCCTGAAGGTCTCATTCCCCCTCTGAGGTCAGAGCTGTGGCCAGAGGTGTTTGCCTTGGAGCCAGCTGGTGCCAGGAGGGTTGGAATGATTCCCCCCTGCTCACAGACATCACCCAGTGCTGCCCCAGAACTGCTCCCCTGGCTGATTCCAGACCTGTGGGAGAGGGAAGAGGAGGGAGGAGCGGGGAGCCTCAGTTTGGGGGCTCAGGGTGGGTCTGTCCCCCCTCCCTGACTCGCTGCTCCCCCATTCCCAGATTATCCGTGTGCAGTCGCCGGAGGGAGTGAAGAGAATCACGGCCACCAAGAGAGAAACGGTGGGGACGTTCCTCAAAAAGGTACCCAGGGTGCCCAGTGCCTTCCCAAGGGGTGGGACAGGGCCCCCCTGGCTCTGTCCTGTGGGAAATCTGTGTTTAACCCCCTGGCAGCAGCGAGGAGCAGCATTCCATGTGGAAAGCCACACCTGGATTGGTGCAGCTTGTGTTAGTCCAGAGGGAAAATAGAAATTTAAAGAAAAAACTCCCTGAGCTTCTCCACTGGGGCTTCCTGGGGTGGGAACTTTCCTGGGAAGGGGTTCTCCCAAAGAAGTGGGAGCTGAGAAGCTGAAGGGGAGCTGTGGGATGGCCAAACCTGCTGCTCCAGGCAGGCTCAGCTGCAGGATTTGGGTTTGGAATGTTGTTTGGGTGTGCTGTGTGTGCTCCTGGTTCTCCAGGGTGGGTTTGGAGGGAGCAGGGCAGGGATGGAGTGAGATCCCAGGGGATCCTGGGGAGAGGAGCACACTCTAGGGATGGGGCTGGCCCTGCTCTGTGTTCTTCAGGAGGGAGCACTTCTCCCTTTGCTCCCCTCCTGCAATTTCTCTGGAGCCTCAGCCTGGGGGTTCTTTGCTCCCTGAGTGTGTTCCTGAAGGGAAGGGAATGGCAGCATTGGGAACCTTCCCTTTGTGAGTCACAGCTTGGGCTGAGCTGTGGCCCAGACAGGACAGCATTCCCTGACAGCGTTCCCACCTGGCCAGGACAATCCTGCTGCTTTTCAGGGCTGCCTCAGGGACACTCCCTGCAGCCCCAGCCAAGCAAGAGGAGCTTCCAGCAGCTCTGGAGCCTGTGCAGAACGAGCTGCTGCTTTCCAGGGCTCGGGTTACTCGGGCTGGAAAACCCTTCCTGCCAGGACAAAAGCACCTGGGATTGCCTGTTCATCTGGGGCAGGCTCTGTGCTCTGGCTGAGCTGCTGCAGGGACGTCTTTGGGTTTATTTCCTGCTGCAAGGTTTGCTTGGAACAGGAAAGTGGCAAATTTTCCCACCTGAGGTCTGTGTTTTATCTAAATCCAGGTCTCTCCTACCTGTGCTGGGGATTTTAATGCTGGAATGTTCAGCCAGGGACTGGGTTTGATGTTTAGGGGGGCAGCTGTAATTCAAGAGGTGTCAGATTGCTGCTTCCATTCCAGGAATGAGCCTGGATCTGCTCCAGGAGTGCTCAAGCAATAAAGGGCTGGGGAATCTTCCCTGTCTCCTGTGGCACATCCTGGGGAAAAGCACCCAAAAAAGTCACTCTGGGTGTGCTCAGGATCAGGAGTCAGCTCCAACCTGCTGTTAGTGTGCTGTGGGATTTGTCTGCCCCCAAAAATGGAATTCTGTGGCCTGAGGAGCAGGAGCTGATCCCTGTGAAAGGGTCCCATTCAAAGGGATCACTCAGTGCTGCAAATCACAGCTGAGCTGACAGGAAAAAAACCTGCTTTTCATGGCTGTGCTCATGTGACAGCTCTTTGTGGCTCATCAGATTTGTCCTGTGGGCAGGACCCCATCCCTGACTCCGACCTAAGCCATGGCGATTGTTTTTATTAATAAAAATAAAACTTTTCACTTCAGAATTTAGGGCAAAACCTGGCAAACAGACAAACTTTAAACACCACTTTTAAACTGATGAAGTTCTCAAGGGGCCAAATGTGCAAATTATTTTGGCAGGGAAGAGGTGCTGGAGTGATTCCGAGTGAACCAGACTTAATCTGAGCTGGGAGAACCTGCCTGGGGACCGAGGGCTGGCTGTGCTGGAGTGAATTCCATGGGAGAGAGCAGAAAAGGGGGAAAAGCAGCCAGAACAGCGGGAAGAGGTTGAGTGGAGCAGCTGTGAGGGGGGAATGGAGCTGAGGGCAGAGGTGGAGGTGTGGATTGTGGAGTTCTGAGGGCAGGAGGTTGGGAATGGCTTGGTGGGAATGACATGGTGGTGTGTGCTGGGGCAAGGCAACTGGGCTAGTGGAGAAGTTTCCCCCTGCAGTCCTGCAGTGCTTGCCTGGCTGTGGCTGGAGCTCTGCCTTTGTGTGGTGTGAGGCAGGGACAGTTCTGGTGGAGTTGTTTCAGCTCCTGCTTTAATCCACTGCTCGTTTTTTCCAGGTGTTTCCATCTTTGTTATTCCGAGCTCAGGAATGGGGGGAATTGAGCTGAGTTTGTGCAGGAGGAGCTCTCTGGGGTCAGCTGTGGCTCTGAGCCCCTTTCAGCAGGCTGACACCTCACACCCTGTCCCTGTTGCCTCTGTTGCAGGTGGCCAAGGAGTTTGGCTTCAGGAATAATGGATTTTCTGTGTACACCAACCGCAACCGGACCGGCGAGATCACGGCAGCGCAGAACAAATCCCTCAACCTGCTCAAGATCAAGTGAGTCCTCACCAGGGCTGGGGGGCTCTGCTTGGAGCCTCCAGAATGGGAGAAATCACATCCCAGGAGTGCCCAGCTCCCAGTGTCACTCCTGGGGTTGAGGGGAGGGCTTGGTGGCTGTGCTGGAATGGGGGTCACAGTGGCACAGGAGAGGTGGTGGCTGTTCCTTGGGTCAGTCCTTGGGGTGTGTTTGCTGTGGGGAGGCTTCATCCCAGGTTTCCCTCCCTAATCCCTCTTTCACCTCTTTGTCCCAGCTTTCGTCATCCCCACTTTGCCTCTCTCATCCCCAGCTTTCCCTGCCTTATCCCCCCCTTACCCTCCTGTTTCCCTGTTTTCACCCTTTCATGCCTGCTTTCCCTCCCTCACTCTCCTTTCCTTACCTCATCCCAGCTTCCTCTCCCACATCCTTGTTTTTACTCTTTCATCCCAACTCCCCCCTCCCTATTTTCCCCTCAGCTTTCTCTCCTGCTGGAAGGATTTGCATTTCTTGCAAATAAAAGCAGGAAGAGGTGGCTCACAGAGCAGCTTCCAATTGCCACCTGTGGTGGCCTGGTTACAGTTTGTGCCACATTCCAGTTGCCACCTGGTGGAATTTGTGCCACATTCCATGCCCTTCCATGGAATGCCTGCAGGGAAGCACCTCCTGGCTGTTGTGTCCCACAGCTGCCATAGCCCTGTGCTGTTTCCCACCCTGCAGGCACGGGGATATGCTGTTCCTGTATCCCTCCAGCCCAGCTGGCTCCTCCTCAGAGACCATGGACACCTCTGTCTCCCAAAATTCCCGGCCTGGGGGGGCCCCCCAGGTGGTGGAAGATGAGATTGACCAGTACCTGATCAAGCAGGATGGGAAGATTTACCGGAACCGAGACCAGCAGCTGTAAGTGGGGGTGGCTCCTGGTGCTGCCCGCGGAGCTGGGGCTCAGCAGAGCCTGGAAGTTCCTGGGGGAGCTGCCCTTGGCTCCATCCTGACTGCCCTGGGGACATTCTCAAGGGAAAACAGCCCCTGGTGGGCCCAGGGAGGAAGCAGATGCCCAAATCCCAAGTTTTTGGCGGGAAGGACTCACTCATTGTTCAGATGGAGGAGATCCTGGTGCTCGTGCTCCTGGATTTTGTGCTCCTGTAGCACTGGAGTTCTATAGATTAGAATGAACATTCTGGATTCTTCCTGGGCAGAGTTAGATGAGATATTGGGCAGGAATTCTTCCTGTGAGGGTGGGCAGGCCCTGGCACAGGGTGCCCAGAGCAGCTGTGGCTGCCCCTGGATCCCTGGCAGTGTCCGAGGCCAGGCTGGATGGGGCTGGGAACACCCTGGGAATGGGATGAGCTTTAAGGTCCCTCCAACCCAAAGCATTCCAGGATTTGCTGTCCCAAGCAGGAGCACTCTGTGCCTTCAGACTCAGCCACTCCTCATAAAGGAAAACATGGAAGTGAAGGGAAGGAGTGGAAGTATCCAGTGGCAGAGGTTTGGAAGTGGGACTTGGGTCTCTGCCTGCTCTGGCTTCCCTTCATCACATGTCTGCCTGACCTCTCCATGAAACCAGGAAGTCCCTTTTGCTCACAAAAATGCACCAAAGTCCAACTTGCCAAAGCTCTTCCTTGCAAGAGGCTTAGGGAAACAAAACAGCTTCTCTTTGTGTAAAAATAGCACAACAACAAGTTAAACCCACCCAAAACCTGCTCTGGTGCTGCTAAAACATCCTCTGCTGGGAGGGGACTTTTAATTGCTTAATGATCCAGTTGGGTCCTGGCCTGATGTCTGGTGTGGCCTTGGGGCTGGAACCCTCTGGAATAAGACTCCTGAAAAGGTTGGAGGGACAATTTTAAAGGCAGGAATTCCTGCTAGAACAGAATGGTTTGCCCTTCCCCCTGGGGATGTGCCCCACGTGGTTCATCCTCAGTGCTGCAGCAATGAGGAATTTGTGGAGAATCCTCCCTGCCCTTCCCAGCTGACCATAAATGATGGGATGTCACATCACTGGAGCAATAAAGGCAACCCCACCACTCTGTGGCAGAAACGTTGCCTTGAACTCACCACATTTCCAGAGGAATTGATGGAGTTGTTCCCAGCAGGGAGCCGGGGCCCAGGGGAGGGTGTTGAGGATAAAAGGAGTTGTCTGGGCTGGTTCCTGCCTTGGGGAGTGTGGATCAATCTCCAATGGAGGATGCTGAGTGCTTCAGCAGCATTTAATTCTCCTTTCTGTACATTATCTGCCACAAAACATCCTTTAAAAACCTCCTGCAACCAGATCCCATTTATTGTTTCCGCAGCCCAACCTCACTGCTCCTCTCCTGGGCCCTTCCTTTGGGAACCAGCACTGACCTGCTGTTTGTTTAGGGTTTTTTAAAGCAATCCCCACAAAAGGAGATGTTTTCCCCTCTGTAACCCTACCCAGCAGGACTTTACCTGCCTGATAAACACACACTTCCCTGGTTGTTCCTGCCCTGTCTGATAAAGGATGAACATTTTGGGTGGCTTTTTGTTAAAATCACCCTGCCTTGTGGGGGATGGAGAATTGCTCAGAGCTCGTGTAGATCTTCCACACCAAACCTAATCCAGAGAAACTTTTACAGGCTGATTTTTCCGTGATTAAATAAGATTTATTTATTCATACTTCAGTTTCCAGGTGAAATGAGCTTTAACCCCAGTTCTCTCTCTCTCTGCCCAGGTGTCGCCACGGCCCCTTGGGCAAATGTGTGCACTGTGTCCCACTGGAGGTAAGAGCCCCAGGAAGGTGCCACAGGCTCACCCCTGTTCCTCCCAGGGGGAACACTTTTCCTGGAATGGTGCCTGCCAAGAGGTGGCAGCTCCAGGCTGGAATCCTGCACTGCCAGAGCTGCTGGTTTGGGATCACTAAAGCTCGAGGCCTCTGTGGCCCTGGGTTGGTCCTGGTTAAAGCTGGTTTTCTGCAGTAATGAGTTTAACAAAAAGTGCTTCAAAAAAGCTCCTTACTCCCTCAGTCCTCACTTTTCCCTGGATTTTCTTGTTTTGTCCCCTCTCTCCTGGATTCCAGCACTTCCCAGTTTTACCACCTGGCACAGGGTACCCAGAGCAGCTGTGGCTGCCCCTGGATCCCTGGCAGTGCCCAAACCAGGTTGGACAGGGCTTGGAGCACCCTGGGACCGTGGAAGTGTTCCTGCCATGGCAGGGGATGGAATAGGATGAGCTTTAAATCCCCTCCCAACCCAAACCATTCCATGGTTGTCCAGGTTGAAGCAGCTTTAGTGACACCTCCAGACGTGCAGGGCAGTGTAATTTATGGCACAAAGCAGCAGCCACTCCCCAGAGGGGACCCTGCTGCTCCAGGATGGCTCTTCCCCTCTGCTGGAAGTGCTCTGGCAGTCCTTGGCCGTGTTGGAACAGCTGGGCCCGTTGTTTGTTGTTAGATATTGAAAGGAAAAAACCTTTTGCCGTTGAGATTCTGATTTGTGGGGCCAATCTGTTCCCGGAGCAGCAGGCCACCATAAAACTCCCTGTTGTAAAGCTCCACTGTTTGCATCCCAGTAGTAGCTGCCTTGCAAATGAGCCTGAATTTCCTTGATTGCTTCCACATTGGCGGGGTTGAGTGTGGAACATGCATTTGCTGAGGGATCAGGGTGTTATCAGACAGGTGTGTGACCTGGCCCTGCTCTGTGCTGTGTTTTTGGCAGCCCTTCGATGAGGATTATTTGAACCATCTGGAGCCTCCTGTGAAGCACATGTCATTCCATGCCTACATCAGGAAGCTGACCGGAGGGGCAGACAAGTAAGGAAATCTCTGGGTTTAAGGGAATCTGGTTGGAGCTTTGGGTTTTTTTAACACAAATGAAACTACAGACAGATCTCAGTGTTGGACACGAGGATTGAATGGCAAACGAAGGAGAAAAAAGCACATTAAAAAGTTGAGGTAAAAAGGAAAAGACAGGCGGGAAAAAATAAGTCTGTTTTTTTATTTTATGTCCCCATTTTATTTCTATTTTTTCTTTTCCTGTGGCAATATGATTCCTTCCAGGAAACACTCCTGATGGGAGGGAAGTCCACATGGAAAGAAAGAAGTTCCCTAATTACACCAAGCTCCAAGCCTGTTTCTCAAACTTGGTGGACATAAGTTACACAGGGTTGTAGTCTTCTCCCTCCTATTCCTCAATACCTTTGAGACTTTTAAAATCTCTTTGGGAGATGCAGCTCAGATCCACAAGACTTCCATTTGAAGGGAACTTCCCTTTCCAGGAAGCCTTGTGCACATGAAAGGAGGATTTGCTGTGGTGCTACAATCTCTCACTTCCCATTTCCCTCCATAAATGATTGCTCCAAAAGCATTTACTGTGCTAACAGCAGCCTTTTCTTCTCCCTCTTCCTTTTCTTTTCCCCCTTCTCATCCTTCTCCCACTTCTTCTTCCACCATTCTTTCTTTCTGTTCCCTGTTTCTTTCCCCTCTTCCTTTTCTTTCTCCTTCCTTCTCTTCTCCCCCTTCTCATCCTTCTCCCACCTTTCTTTCTTTCTGTTCCCTGTTTCTCTTCCCCCTTTCTCCTCCCTCCTCTCCAGAGGGAAGTTTGTAGCCCTGGAGAACATCAGCTGTAAGATCAAGTCGGGGTGTGAGGGACACCCTCCCTGGCCCGAGGGGATCTGCACCAAGTGCCAGCCCAGTGCCATCACCCTCAACAGACAGGTGAGAGGAGCTGGGGCACCTGCATGGGGACTTCCAAAAAAGCCAGCCAGGAGCACAAAGCCTCCAGGTGTCAGGGCAGTCCCGTCCAGGTCTTCAGGCCTTGCCAAATGGGCTCCAAAATGTCCTGGGTCAGAATTTCCTCCCAGCGTGAGGACTGAGCTTGCAGCACTGGTGATGAATCCTGCTGATAATCCTACTGTTTTTCCTTGGGATAATCCAAAAAGCCACTCAGGTTCTGCTGGTTTCCTCCTAAATTTCAGAGTCCTTTTCCCTTCACTCTCTTGGGGTGAAGGTCCCAGTGAAGCCCCCGAGGTGCTGGGGGTGCTGAGCACATCCCACAGCCCAGCCTGAGCAGGGAGCAGTGCAGAGGGGTGGGAGCTGAGCAGAGGGAGGAGGGAGGGAGCCCCCAGGCCCCCCAGCCTCTCCCCCAGCCCTGCTGTGCAGGACCCAGCTCCGGAGGGGGGTGTCTGTCCTGGGAAGGGACCGGAGCCAGCGGAGGACGGCCTGACGCTTGAACTTTGTCAAACAGAAATACAGGCATGTTGACAACATCATGTTTGAGAACCACACAATTGCAGATCGCTTCCTAGACTTCTGGAGGAAGACAGGGAACCAACATCTGGGATATCTGTACGGCCGGTACACGGAGCACAAAGACATCCCGCTGGGCATCCGGGCGGAGGTGGCAGCCATCTATGAACCCCCCCAGGTGAGAGCCAGGGCCCTCAGGGGCCACTCAGAATTGGGGAACACACCTTTTTACTTTGGAAAACCTCCCACAGTATTCCCAGCTGCAGGCCCACTAGGAAAACTGTCCTGAGAAAAGGTGAGACCCAGAGCCCTCAGTGCTGACTCAGGATCAGGGAACACACAAACACTTTTTTAGTTTGGTGTTTCCAGCTGCAGTTCCCCAAGGAAAACTATCCTGAGGAAAAGAGGATATGATTTGTGTCCTTAACATCACCATCCATTGCAGCCAGGGAAAGAATTTTCAACCCCCATTTTGCTTTTTGTTGTTTTTTACAAAACAACAAAAGTAGTTTTGAGTAGTTTCTTACCAGCTCACTGGGAAAATTTAAGCAGCTTAATTGGATAGAATGAAATCTAAATGATTTGGAGACGAAATAATGGAGAGGCTGAGCATGGTTTGGCTGGAGCAGCTGGAATCCCCACTAGGTGGGGCACGGCACCGCTCCTCAGCCGAGTGCTCCTCACGTATTTCCTTCCTCCTCATGGTTTCTGCACGGCTGCCAAGTAAAATCCAACAGATTGTCAGTGGAAAAGGAACAAATGGCTCCTTGGCAGTGTGGCTTGAGAGCAGAGTGGCACAGGGAGGTCTCTGGGGTGACACCAGTCTGTGGTGATGCCTGAAGGGAAGCCCAGACCTCTGCTCCCAGCCCCCGCCTCACTGCCCACAGTGGCTGCCCTGGTTTTTGCCCAGTTCTGTGTCACTAACCAGTGTCTCTTTGCTGCAGATTGGCACCCAGAACAGCCTGGAGATCCTGGAGGATCCCAAAGCCGAGGTTGTGGATGAGATTGCGGCGAAACTCGGCCTCAGAAAGGTCAGGATGTGTCAGATCTCATGTGTCTGTGGTCAGCGACTCTCTCCAGCTCCATGGGTTTATCCAAGACCCTCTAGGCTACCTAAATCTTGCTGTACATATTTAGGTCTGAAACCCAAATCCAGAGGGTTTTCCTGAGCACAGGCTCCTCACAGGGCTGTGTGGCTGCAGTAGCAGGGGCAAAGCAGCACAAACTCCATCTTCCCTTTCTTTCCCCTCCAACAGGAGCCATTCCAGGGAGCATCTCCCTGGCAAGTGCTAATTTGGCCCAGATGGAGCTGGAGTTGCCTCTGTGCTCCATTTCCAGGAGCTGGGGCTGCCCTTGGCTTGTGTTCCCCTCCTTGGTGCTGCAGGGAGTCAGTGCTGTGTGGGGTTAGGGGTGCAGGTCCCCCTCAGTTCCAGGCTGCAGTGATCCCATCAGGGTTCCCTGATTTCCTCACAGCCCTGAACCTGCCCTGCTGTTTTCCGCTTTGGGAGCAGCGTTGGTATGGTGGGAATGCCAGGAATGGGATGTACACAAACAAGATTTGACTTGCTGGAGAAAACCCGCCTGGCAGAAGGCTCAGTGCAGACTGTAAACATCTGGGGAGGGCTTTGTTCTCTCTGATAAGATCCCACCCCTCGCCAGAGGCTGGAGCAAAACTTCTCAGAGTGTTATTTGTTTCCATGTTCTCCCATCAGATATTTTTAATCCATGGGACTTAACACGTCACCAAGTGCTGGCTGCAGGCTTTGGTCTGCCTGGGCTCCGGGGGAGTTGGGATCAGTTCTGCCTTGGAAGGGTTAATGGGAGCTGGGATTGGCACTTGGGTGGAGAGGGATCATGCCAAGGCATGTGTCCCTGTCGCAGCTCTGTGGAAGGGTTGATGCCAAGGTGTTTGACACACGTCACACGTGTGTGAGAGGATTCACTCCAAGGTGTGTTGGTACCACAAAAAGCAGGAATGTGCTTGCTGGGGTCAGTGCTGACTCCAGTTTGGAATGAGTTACACTCCAGTGTGAACTTTCTCTTAACCAGTACATGCAAGGTTCAAACTGGGGTTGTGTGAGAGGGTCAGGCTGGGGCCACCTGAACTGCTCTGTCACCCCCAGGTACTGGATCCCACTCCAAACTCTCCACAGGAGATGCTGGGGGTGGGAGAGGGTGGTGGCACAGAGGCCTCTTGCAGCCTCCAGATCTTTCCATGAAAAAATATTCCATAGCGAAACCTAATGCTGCAGGTGCCCTGGCTGGCCAGCTGGCATGCTGCTGCTCCTGGAAATGGGATTCCAAGGAGCAAGGCACAGCTGGGAGAGCCATTCCCTGCAGCAGTGTGCGCAGGGCCGAGGGGAGCCAAGAACATCGTGTCCTGTGAGCAGAAAATGTCTGAGCTCTTCTGGTTTCCTCTTTCCTTCTTTTTTTTTTGTCCTTTTTTTCCTTAAAGCAGCGTTCTCCATCCCCCTTTGTAGGTTGGCTGGATATTTACTGACCTGGTCTCGGAAGACACACGGAAAGGCACCGTTCGATACAGCAGGAACAAGGTGAGATCCAGGTGTGATCCAGTGAATTCCCAATGAATTCCAGCTCCTGAGCCAGGCAGAGGGCTGAGCCAGGGCTGCAGGTGGCACTGGAGCTCTTGGGAGATGGGGTTTTCCAGGCACTTCTGAGGGAAAAGGAGCTGGAACCCTTGGAAATGTTAGGGATTGAGCAGTTTGGGAAGCAGGCAGAGCTGCTGGAGCTCTTCACACCCCTGCTTTGAGGAAATGGGGCTCATGAAACTGTGGAATAGTTCAGGTGGGAAGAGACCTTAAAGCCCATAGAGTGCCAGCATGGGCAGGGATAACTTCACTGTCCCAGGGTGCTCCAAGCCCTGTCCAACGTGGCCTTGGGCATTTCCAGGGATCCAGGGGCAGCCACAGCTGCTCTGGGCACCTGTGCCAGGGCCTCA
Source organism: Arremon aurantiirostris (assembly GCA_035583995.1). Taxonomy (NCBI): domain Eukaryota; kingdom Metazoa; phylum Chordata; class Aves; order Passeriformes; family Passerellidae; genus Arremon; species Arremon aurantiirostris. The sequence continues at coordinate 1,040,470 of JAXCLO010000057.1, read as the reverse complement.
CCCTGCTCCCTGAAATTTCATCTATCCCTGCCCTTTTTAGGGCTAAGAAAACTCCAAGGAGTGGAGTAGGATGAGGGACAAACCCAGTGAGGCAGAGTGACTCAGAGGATGTTCCCATGGGCTGGGCTTTGTGACACATACGTGGCTCAAACTTCGACCTCCACAGCTTCCTGTCCTTGTAAAGCCTGTGATATCCATATTTGGAAAGTGAAACTTGATTTTTCAAAAAAAAAAAAAGGTGTGTGGAGGTGGGTGGGACTCGGCTGGGGCAGTCCTGAGGCAGCCCAGAGCTGGGGAGCTGACAGGTCACATTCTTGTCCCGGGCTCCTCAGCAGCTTTCCACGAAAGCATGTTTTCCTGGGGTGTTGGTCGTTTTCCTTGGCTGCAGCTCAGGGAAATAGGTCTGGGCTACGTCACCTTGTCCTTTGGCTGATTGGAGTCCGTGCTCTCCCCTCAGGACACGTATTTCCTGAGTGCAGAGGAGTGCATCACAGCTGGCAACTTCCAGAACCAGCAGCCCAACATCTGTCGCCTCTCTCCCGATGGGCACTTTGGATCCAAGTTTGTCACAGTTGTGGCTACAGGTACAAACTGGCCTCAGCCCTCAGGCTTCACCTGAATTACCTCTTGGTAGTAGAAGAATATGCCAAAAATCACACGTCCTGCTCCCCATCTGTCCTGTTTAACAAGGGGTTTGCTCTATCAACAAAAATACTTCCTCATTCTTTGTTTTATCCTCTCTGCAATACTCACTCGTTATTTATTTGCCTGGTTTTTACTCTACAACTGTTTAAAGAAACTTGCTTGAGGCTCAGCCCCACCTCTGTGACCCAGAAATCACTCTCTGCCTGCAGCCAGGGCAACAACTGTTGCTCACTTTTTATTTCAAATCCTTAAGCTCCAAATTCTGTTGCCTGGAAGCAGCAGTGCAGAACCACAACACTCCAGAGTTATGGATTAGTTCCTCCTTCAGGAGGGAGCTTTACCTCCCTCATGTCGCTGTCAGGGAAACCTGACAGGGAAAAAAATCTGTTGGGGAAAAAAAAAATGTTTGGAAACATTTTTTTGGCTGAGTAAAACAGAAGCTCCTGCAAAGTGCTTATGGTTAAAGCCTCTGGTTTTAGCCATTTTCAGGGAGTCTCTAGAGGCACTGGAGATGGGCTGGGCTGGGAGGGGGGACACTGGCATGTGCTGGGAGGGCTGGAGTGTTCCCAGTTCACTCTGTTCTTCTCCATGGGATGACACATGTCTTCATTTAAACCTTCCCTGCAGCGGAATCGCTGGTTCTGGCTCTGTTGAACACAATGAAAAAACCCTCATGACTTCCAAATAACATCCAGAGTGAAAAGTGAAAGTGGGATGGGACACTGCCTGCCCTGAGCCTGCCTTTGTAAGGGTTCCCAGGGCCTTTTTTTCTGTGAAAAAAGCTCTTTTTTTAGTTAACAGGCCCGTGCCTGTACGTTCCAGACTGCTAAACACATCCATCTCTCATTAAATATAGATCTGTATCTCTCTTTTATACATTTATTTATTTATTTTATTTTTTTATTAAACAAGGTGTTTTACTGAGCAAACACACTGCGTTCAGGCCTTCCCCTGTCCTGGTCTGTTTAATTTCTAGGAGTGTTTGTTCTGGAGCAGTGAGTGATTGAGGTTACAGATCAAAGGGTAGAAAAGGAATATTTCCTCTTTGCTGTTCCAGCTAATTTCATTCTCCTCTGTTCAATCAGCCCAGCAGGTTCTATTTAAACACTCGAGTCCCTCTTTTTGTGCTGCAGAAATGTATTTGGATAGTTTGCCTCAACTTTGCCTTTAAATCCTCCACATGGATTAATTCCTATTCCCTCCTGAATTCCTGGCTTTGGAAATAGTAACGTTTTCCTACCATCTGCCTCCCTCCTCTCTTTCCAGTTGTATTCCAGTGACACATGACCTGATGTTGCTTACATTATCCAAATGAAAGTGCCAAACATGTGATCCTTCCATCAGCCAGGCTCCTAATTCCCACTTTCCATGTCAGATTTCCACCAAACTATCCAGTACAGGCTGAGAAAACACTGTTCAGGCCTGGCATGGCCAAGTGATCTGCAGCTCAGGGATTCTCGGGAGTGAAACAGGGCCTCAGGAGCTGCATGCCTGAGTTTGGTTTGGAAAAGGAGGAGAAACCTGCAGGGTAGTGGAGGGTGATGCAGTCAGAGCCCCAAAAGGGCAGCTCCTCCTCCTTGGAGCTCCTGGCACAGCATCCCTGCTGTTCCCTGGGCTCTGTGCTCTTGGGATAGTTGTGGAAATGTGTGTGGCTATAAAAATGTGGAGTTTAGACGGAATTCTTGCTTAAAATTCTTGCCATGCAGCAGCACCAGCAGCTTCATCTCAGTATTCATCACTGTTAGCTTTGTGTTTAATCATGGACTCTTGGAATTGTTAAGGTTGGAAAAGAGCTCCAAAACCATGGAGTCCAGCCTTAGAGCTGCTCTTCCAGAGTTACACCAGGGAAATCACCCTGTGCAGGATTTCCAGGAAGAATTTCTTCACGGGAAGGGTTGTGAGATGGAGCCCCCACCCCCGGAGGTGCCCAGAGATGTTGGCCTGGGTGACAGCGTGTGGATCAGTCACAGATCAACCTCGGTGACCCTGGGATGTTTAACCATGCTCTCCTCCTGCAGGTGGTCCTGACAACCAGGTGCACTTCGAGGGGTACCAGGTGTCCAACCAGTGCATGGCCCTGGTGCGGGACGAGTGCCTGCTGCCGTGCCGGGACGCGCCCGAGCTGGGCTACGCCAAGGAGTCCAGCAGCGAGCAGTACGTGCCTGATGTCTTCTACAAGGTGAGGGCTGAGGGGCTGGCCAGCTCTGGGGTGTGCCCCTGGGTCCAAGCACTGGTCCTGAGGAGCAGCAGGGAGAATTTGGACCTGCTCTGGATGCACAATACTCAATGTCATGGAGTCGTGGAGTGGTTTGGGTTGGGAGGGACTTTAAAGCTCATCCCATTCCACCCCTGCCACCTTCCACTCTCCCAGGGTGCTTCAAGCCCCATCCAACCTGGCCTTGGACACTTATAGGGCTGAGGCAGCCCCAGCTTCTCTGGGTAATCTGCCAGGGCCTCATCCCCCTCATAGGAAAGAATTCCTTCCCAATATCCCATCCATCTCTGCCCTCTGGCAGTGGGAAGCCATTGCCCCGTCCTGTCACTGCACCCCTTGTCCAAAGTCCCTCTCCAAGTTTCTTGGAGCCCTTTTAGGTACTGGAAGTGACTCTCAGGTCTCCCTGGAGACTTCTCCAAGTAAATATCTCCAGGTGAATACCCCCTCCTCTGGATTCATTCCAGCAGCTCCATGTCCTTCCAGTGCTGAGGAGCCCAGAACTGGAGGCAGCTCTGCAGGAGGGGTCGTGGAAGGACATGAGGTGTCACTGCTGTCCCTGCCTGCTGCATTGGGGGTTGCTGGTGATGGGTGGAATGTCATGATTCCCTTGCCAGTTGTTCTGGAGCCCTTCAGCCCCTCCTGTGCCTGCATGGCCGAGTTGGGAGCTCTGGTTCAGGCTCCCTGCGGGTGCCGATAGCGCTGCCAGCCCAGGGCTCCTGGTGCCCCATGAGCAGGGACAGAGGAGTTAATTAATGGCACTGCTGGCTGGCTAATTAGCCATCCATCACCCCGTGTGTTATCTCCTTCCTGTCCTGTCTGCTCCTGCTGCCTGTGGTAAAGCTGTCCTTTAAAGAGCACAGCACAAGGAACGCTGCCTTTGTTTGGGAGGGTGGAATGAGGGGATTGTGCTCCAGCAGTGGGAATGGAGCTGGTCAGGATGTTCTGCATGCCCTGAACCTGGGACTGGGAAGTGCTGGCTTCCTTCTGAGCCTCCATGTGCCAGACTGCTGGCTGGCCTTGACCCCACCTGGAAACAGGGAACACCTCTGGGCTGAATCCAGCGCTGGAGAGGGAGAGCAGATGGAATCCTGCTCTCTCTGGAGCAGGCAGCTTCCTCCTGGGGGCTGATAAGCCAGGGCTGATCACAGCCCAGCTGAGCTGGGTGTGCAAAGGCTGGCCCTGAACGTGAGGAGGGTGAGATCATCTCTGGCATGCCCCCATCCCACCGTGGAGCAGCCGAGGCCGTGCCACACTGGGGCAGCCTCGCAGGAGGTCCTGCAGGTCTGGGGCCCACATGTGGCCCACCCGGGGTGCTGGGAGCAGCAGGAAGCCAGTGGGTGTTCCCACAAGGGCTTCACTCCCATCTCTAATCTGAAGCAGGGAGATAAACAAAATGGGAACGGATGGCTCCAGCCTTCCATGGAAATTTCCATCATCCACTGATTCACTGGGTCGGGCTGCAGCTGATTTCATGTTTCTGAGCTGCTCTCCCTGATTGCCCTTTCCAGAGCGCTCGAGGATGGCCCCGCCGGGTGGGATTCTCCCTCAGCCTCCAACGGATTTGGCTCTAGGATCCCTCAATTATTTTTGAATGTTCTTAAATCTGTGGAAAGCTTAGTCACTCCTGGCTTGGGAAACCTTTGGGGTCCCATTAAATGTGCAAGGCTTGAGGTCAGAGACACTACCTCATCCTGGGATGGTGACAGCGGCCGTGTCCAAGCCCCGGTGAGCTCCTGGAGGAGCAGGAATCTGGTGGCACAGGATGGAACCTTTGGGGTCCAGTACCTTGCTCTCCCTTTGTCCCCAGTCTGTGATGTGGGGTCCCCTCTGTGCTGCTCCTCCCCAGCCGGTTTCTGGGAGAAAGCTGCACTTTGGAGTAGTTGTTGTTTCCTCTGGGACTGTGCAGAGAAAAGTCCATGTGCGTTCCCATACAATATCCAAGTATTCATCTGAAAAGCCCTTTAGGATGAAAGGAGCTCTACAAATTAATTCTAATTGGATGAGGACCAGGAGGCTGATGTTTGTGGAGTGGGGATGTATTTATAGAATAACCAGATGTGAGGCAGGACCCGTGGAACTCAGATCTGTCCGAGGGCAGCGCGGTGCATTCACCTCCAGCTTGTGAATGGGAAAAGGGGCTGCTTTTCTTCCATGGAAATGGGAAAGCTGATGGCACTGGCATTGTCCTGTGGTTTTCCTCAGCCTGCAGCTGGGTGGTTTCTGTATTTCTTTACCATTCCCTTTATGTTGGCCCCTGGCCTGCTGCTCGGAGGAGCCACCCCCATGGAATTGGCTTTGGACCTGCAGCCGTTGCTGTCCTGGCTCAGGAGGGGAGAGCTCTGCCCCAGTGGGGAACTTGAGGGGTTTGGGGACTGTGAGGACAAGTTCCTTTGCTCTGAGGTGCCTCCCCAGGTAAGATTAACCACAAGGAAAAACAGATCCCTCCTGGCCTCCAGGGCTGTCTGGGAAGCATCAGGGCCCAGCACTGGTTCCAGTTGGAACAGGGCATAACCAGCACGTGCTGCTTGGCCAACTCAGCACACAGAGCTCAGGAAGGAGTCCAGGATGTGCAGACACGGACACAGATTGGGATAAGGACACTGTGAGTGAAGATGATGATGCTGCAATGGCCACTTCACCCACTTTCTGAGCTGGATGAGGGTGAGCCCAGCTGAATATTCCACACGATTTTCCATCCAGTCTTCTGTCCTTGAGCAGCCTCCTCTGTCCATCTGGTTTTAGGAAACAGCTGGCTTGATTTGGATTTCATTGAGAATGTACCTTGGGTTGATATTCAGCACTGAGGGAGTGCTCAGGGGGTGCAGCTGGGGGATCCCTCCCTGGGCTGCTGCACCCCAGCCCAGCTGTCACCTCCTCCCAGTCCACTGGAACTTCGCAGTGCTGAACTGCTCCACCATTAGCTTCATCAAGTGTGGGAAGAGATTCCTGATGTTTTACAGAGCTTTAAAACTCCTGGATAATTGGATTTGGGGGCTGGCTGGCTTTGTCTCTTATCACAGGTATTTGTGACAGCTCAGCGCAAACACGATGTCATCGTCATCCTCACAGTGAATTGCATTTTCCAGCTGCCTTAACATCCCCCCAGAGTTCCTTTAGGATGGTTTGATGTGCCTCCAGAGTTTCTTTGGGATGGTTTAACATTCCCCCAGAGTTTCTTTGGGATGGTGTAAGACAAAGGCCCTTTACAAGCGTTGTGCAAGAGCCCTTTGCCCTCGAGTCCTACACGTGCTCTGAGCTCTGCTGTGGCTGAGCCATGTCTGAGCCCTGGCCTGGCACCAGTGACACGTGTCCCATCCCTCCCTGGGACAACCCGAGCCAGGGCCCTGCTCTTATGAGAGCCCAGCAGGACCTCTGAGGCAGGCTGTCCCTCCATGGCATTGGAAATCCTCTTCCCAGGGAGAGCCAGGCTGCGGGGAGTGTTCACTGACGGGGAAGGACTTCCCTGGCTGCCCTCCCACCAGCTCGTGAGCCGCCTTAGCCTCAAATGTCCCAGCTGCTGCTGCGGGGAGGAGGATGCTGGATTAGCTCAGCAGGAGTCTCCTGGGAAGGGTTTCAACTCTCCCTGACCTGTCTCTTGCTCTTGGAGGAGTCACTTTGTTTCTGCACCTCAGCCCGTGCGAGGGGCAGGAGTGCCCGGGAAGGCGCCCGCGAGTCAGCAGAGGGAGGAGCAAAGCTGGGATTTACTCACACATGGAAGGACAGATGGCTGCCGAGCTCTGCCATGCCTTCAGCAGAGGGAGCAGGTCGGGAATGACGGCGTGGGATGCGGGATGCTCACGGCACGGGACGGTGACAGCAGCGTGGGACGGTGACAGCAGCGTGGGATGGTGACAGGGGGATGCTCACAGCTGTCCTGGGACGTGGATCCTGAGCCTCCCTCCTGGCTGGCAGCTCCCCTCTCCCTCCGTGGGTAATCCTGAGGCCACCCAGAAGTTTTTCCATCCTGCCGAGGTGTCTGTGTTCCCACCCTTTTCCTGTTCTCCCTCATCCCTGTGCAGCTCCTGCCTCCAACAGTGGCTTGAAGGGCTCTAATCCCAGCCTTGATGCAATCTCCACTGGGGTGATGCATTGTCCAGACCCTCCAGGCCTTGCTGCTGGATTTTCATCCTGAAACCAAATGCTCCTCGCTCCATTAACCCCTTCCTGGCCTCCCTTTGGAGCTGGTGCCACTGGGCTTTTGGGGTCTCAGGCTGCAGCAATTACAGGGTGCTGGGAGGGTCCTGGTTATGCCAAACTCAGGAGAAGGATCTTTCTCCCAACAATCCCAACTTGATGTTCATTAAGGCCTTTAAAATATAGCTAAATAATCCTGGTGATAGTAGAGGAATATTGGTGTTCGAGGGGACTGTCCTGTCAGGATATGGGGACTTGAGGGGAGCAAAGTTCCAGTCTGTGGATGTCTTGGAGGCCTCAGGAGCATGCCATGAAAAAGCAGGCATTTAACATGGAAATCCCCAGAGGGGGATATTAAAGCCAACAGGTGCTGGAAAAATGTTTCTGCATATTAGAACTTAATTAGATTGGAAAATAAATTCCAGATGGGCTAATTATGCGTGAGTTGTTGCAGGTCCCTTCATGCAGGGGCAGGATTGTGTTTGGGAAGCTGATTGGATCTAATTCCCATCTCTTGTGGTATCACCGAGATCTAGAAGCAGGTTGGCTCTGGGGTCCTGTGATCTCCCAAAAAAAGGCTCCACAGCTCCTCCTGCTCCTGTCAGAGCCAGAGAGATCTGAGGCCACAACCTGTCATGTGTGAGGAGCAAAGATCCTTATCAGGATTGCCTTTCAAAGGCGCTTCAAAGACTGGAAGGGAGATTTTTTACAGAGGGAACAGTTCCTGGGGACAGGGGGTGCTGGGGAGGGGGTCGGGAAGGGAAGGGGGGCTGTGCCTGGAGGGGAGCAGCGTGCTGGAGCCTGCTGGGGCGAGGTCTGGCTGGGAGAGGGGTGGTGCTGGCTGCTGCTCCGCATAGCTGTGCTGTGTAAACACCAGGGAGAGCAGGGGAGTGGTGTTCTCCGGGAGAAAACACGGCTGGGAGAGAGGGCAGGGAGTCCTGGAGTCAGCCGTGGGCAGCAGGGCCCTGCGTGGTGCTCCCTGGCTCAGCCCATGGAATGCTGCTCCCATCCCACATGGGGAGAGCAGGGCTTTGTCACCTTTGGGGGGGTGACAGCTCCAGATCCAGCTCCTGCCACCGAGAGCCCATGGATTGTCCAGTACAGCGTCCCTGCCTGGGAGTTACGGGCGTATGATTTATGTGGGGCTCCATGAATGATTTATGCCACGTTAAGTGATGATTTAGGGAGAAAACACAACCCCCTCGTACGGAATCTTTAATGAAAAGTGTCAGTTCTGCGGGATTTATTTCCGAAGCGGCGTTTGAACCCGGCGTGTTTGACATCAATCACGTCTAATTGTCAGGTTATGATTAGTGAACATATGCCGGCCGTTTGTCTGCCTAATTAAACTTTATGTTCCCTTCGTCTGGCAAAGCAAAACAAGTTTACGCCATGGGATGTGTTGGTTCCAAGGGTCTGGGTGCGAGGAAGTGCTTGGATTCCCAATTCCCAGATGAAGAGTTGGTTGAGGCACTCCTGGGTTTGCAGAAAAGCAGGTTTGCCTGGGCTGAGGAGGCAGAGGTGACCTGTTCCTCTCTTTGAGATGGAGCTGCTGCCTAAATGGCATTTAAAATCATGGAATTGTGGGGTACCTGCAGTTGGAAGGATGCACAAGGATCATGGAGTCCAACAACCCCAAGAATCCCACCTTTACACTCCATGGATGATTCCAAGCCTCTCTCTAGTGGGAGACAAGCCCAAGGTGGTTTGTGACTCCGCACTCTCTTGGCTCACAAGGAAACAGAGACCCTGATTCCAGAGATGCTGGAATTACAGAGATCTCCAGCCCCAGGGAGCAGCAGGGAATTGGGCAGCCCTGCACCACCCATCCAGGTTCAGGATTCTGCATGAGCATCTCCAGGGCAGGATCCCTTGGGCTTCACACCACTTCCATGCTCAGCAATAACCCAACTCTTTTTCTTTCAGGACATAGACAAGTTTGGGAACGAGATCACCCAGCTGGCTCGCCCGCTGCCGGTCGAGTACCTCATCATAGACGTGAGTATTCCCTGCACATGTTTGCTTCCCACTGGAGATGCTCACAGGGGAGCAAACTCTGAAATTCCCACTGGAGGGGATTCCTGACACAGATTATCCTCCTCTGCCTGCTGCTGCCAGGCATTGCTAGCTGGGAGGCGGCTGCCCTGCTCCGTGGGGTCGGTGTGGTGCCAGGAACACATTTGTTTTCCAGGAAAACACTGCCTGGTGCCTTATCAGGGCTCTGAGCTGGCCCAGAGCCACATGGCCAGGAAGCAGCAGCCCCACGGACCTGTGTCCCGGGCACTGCCTAATGAGGAAACTCCTGAGCAGCAATTAGGGATCCATCTCCTTTGAGTGACTCAGCAGGTTGTCCAGAAATGCCTTTTCTTGGAGGAGGGAATTCGCTCTGGCACAGCTTGGCCGGAGCAGAGCTGCTGCCAGGCACGGCACGGCACAGCCCCGGGGCTGGGAAACAAAGTTACAGTGTGGAAGGCAGGAAAGCAAATAATTGGGATGCCAGATGATGCTGCTGGAGTTGGAGGTGGCGCCAACAACCATTAGATCCACCTGGAGCAGCCTCTCAGGTCCAGCTGCCCCTGGCACAGGCAGTGCCAGAGCACAGGAATTCCTGCAGGAGTGAAGGCACCTGTTCCTGGCATACCTGGGGTGTCATGGGATGAAAACAGAGGGGTGGAATGTGGATTAGGATCCCCCCAGGACCTCCCTCCTGCAGCAGCTGTCTGGCACAGGGCACAGCTGTGCCAGCATTGCTGTATCCCAGTGACCTGTGCAGAGAGGGATGCTCTCCATGGCACCTGCCAGGACCAAACCCATCATGTCCCTCCAGCTTCCCTAGAAAGGGAGCTAAGGGGTGTGGTGGTGGAATATCACTTTAAATTAAATGAAAAGCCATCAGATCCCTGCAGGATGCCTCACTGTTTGGCTGAGCTGGGATCATAGCCATGGCTGTTCTCAGCTATCTGGACTTGCTTCCCATATCCCACTGGTCTCTCTGATTATCCTTCCTTGGATTTTTTCCTTTTTTTTTTTTTTTCAGATTACTACAACTTTCCCCAAGGATCCAGTCTACACTTTTTCTATTTCTCAAAACCCATTCCCCATCGAGAACCGCGATGTGCTGGGAGAAACTCAGGTGAGGGCAGATTCCTGATGGGATTCCTGGGTTCCCTGGGGCTGGGCTCTGCCTCCCTCGTGCTCACTGACATCTGCAGAGGGACAGCTGTGCCCTCAAGTCACCCCTTCCTGGCTCAGCCTTCCTGGTCCTTCCTGCACGGAGCAGTGTCTGCATGCCAATGCTCCTGCCACATCCACGATGGGATCAGGGCTCCCTGTGCCTGCCAGGCAGCTCCACAGGGGCCAGGGGCCTCCAGCCCCGTGCTGACAGCACAAACTTGCTGAGACTGGGCTCTGTTCCTGCTCCCTTCTCTTCCTGAATGGAATCCTTAAGCACAGAAAGCTGTTCCTGCAAGAGGTCAAGGCAGAGGATGGGATGGGATGGGATGTCCTCTTCTCCCTCTTTTCTATAGGACCAAGGCTGGAGTTGCCTGGCTCCCCCTCAGCACCTCTTGGATCTGAGATCAGCTCTGTGGGTGCTGGGGTTGGTCAGGAGGAGCTCCTGTGGGCCCAGAGATCATTTTCCCTGGAAGTTGTTAGCTGGGATTCAGTCAGCCGGGTGGGGATCTGATTTTGGGGATGTCCCTGCAGACCATAGCCAGAGGGACAGGAGTATCTGTTAGTGGATCCAAATAGGAATTGACTTCTCTTCATTACTGTCCCCTCTCCCCAGGACTTCCACAGTTTGGCCACATACCTGTCCCAAAATACTTCCTCCATTTTCCTAGACATCATTTCTGATTTCCATCTGCTCCTCTTCCTGGTCACAAACGAGGTCATGCCTCTGCGGGTACGTAAAGGGGCTGGGAGGGTCCTGTCCCCACACCACCCCCTCATCCCAGGCCCTCAGCCCCTCCAGGGGTCCCTCAGGAGGGTGGAGGTGACCATTCCTGCCATCCCATGGCCCTGGGCAGGGCTTTGTGCTGGCTCTTCCCAGCCAAGCTGTTGGGAGAAGGTTTAAAGAGTTTTAAAACCTTTTTTAAGCTCTAAACACAAAACCCCTGAGCTGCTGGGAGCACTGAGGGGGGTTGTTGTCCACATGATCCCAGAGCCAACTTGGCTGCAGCTCCCAGAGCTGGAAATGTTTTCAAAATTATCTCAGAGTCAGGAATTCGGTGGGAACAATGAGGAGATCAGAGCCCCCGGAGCTCAAGGCCAGCGAGGTCCTGGCTGTGCAGCTCTGCTGCCCTTGGCCGGGCACCGGGGCCTGGCAGCTGCCCCGGAGCTTCCCGGGGAGATCCAGCTGGGCCGAGTTTGCAGAGGCCGCGCATGTGCGAGGCAGCCGGGAGGACCGTGGGCAGCTGGAGATCAGGATGGGAACAGGGATGGGGGCTGGAGTGCTCCAGCGTGGAGGGATTGCTCCTCTGGAGGGTGGGACTGGCACGCAGCGCCAGGACACTGGCCCACAGGGGTAGGGAATAACTCCTGGGGGCAGAGGAGAGGAGCTTTAGGGGTGTTGGGATCTGTCTGAATGCTGGGGAGCAGAGGGATAAACTGGGGTACCCCAAGGATGTTGGGAAAGGGGGAACAGCTCATATTCAGGGTCCTGCCTTGCACTGGAGTGCTCCTCATTTCCCACCTGTGACTTCCAGGACAGCATCAGCTTGTTGCTGGAAGCCGTGAGGACCAAAAATGAGGAGCTTGCACAGACCTGGAAAAAATCAGAGCAGTGGGCGACCATCGAGCAGCTCTGCAGTAAGAGGGGGGTCCCTGGGGCAGGGTGTCCCTCAGGGAGGGGGGTCCCTTGTTCCTTGGCTGAGCTGGCTTGGGAGCTGCTCCCAAGCTGCCACGGGGCTACACTACAGGAGGCTTGTGGGGAGGAAGCTGTTCCTTGGTCACGGGATCCTGGAATAGTTTGGGTTGGAAGGGATCTTGAAGTTCATCTTCCAGGTTGCTCCAAGGCCCATCCAAGCTGGCCTGGGGCAGTTGCAGGGCCGGGGCAGGGCTGGTGAGGGGGCTGCAGGGTGGGGTGTGCAGCAGGATGATGCCAGCCCTGCCCCGGGCTCTCTCCCGCAGGCACGGTGGGTGTCCCTCTGCCGGGACTGCAGGAGTACGGCGCCATGGGCGGCTCGTCGCACGCCGTGGCCGCGGCCATGTGGCCCTGCCAGCACTGCACCTTCATGAACCAGCCGGGCACGGACCACTGCGAGATGTGCAGCCTGCCCCGCTCCTAGCCCCGCTCTGCCCGGAGCCATCCGGGGCGGCGCCTGTCCCTTCCCTCTCCTCCCTGCAGCTTCCAGCCCGGGCTGTGGAGCCCGGCACGGGTGGCTCCAGGCACGGGTGCCTCCGGCCCCCCAGTTACTCCTGGCTCCCTTCTGGGGGCTCCCAGCCCGGAGAACCAACACTTTCCTCAGCCCGTGCCTGGGCTGGCCCCCCACCGCCCTCAGCTGCTGCCAGCCTGCCCTGGGGGAGCTGGGGGGCTTAGGGAGCTGCCCGTGCCCGCTTCCTGCCCGAGGGGAGAGGGAGGCTTTGGCATCTCCCTGCCCACAGCTTTGCTCTCATTCCCTGCCCGCCTGAGTGCCTGGATCCCGACAGCTCCGGCACTGACCGTCCCCAGTGGCATGGGCAGGTGGCTGTCACGTTCCCAGAGCAGGACAGGCACTCCTGGACACCGAGCATGGGGTGGGCACGTAACAGCTCGTGGCTTGGCACTGCCTGGTGAGCTCTGGCACCCCATGGGGGCTGTGGGAAGGGCATCCCCTCGGGGTGCCGTGTCCCCCCACTGTGCATGGTTGGGCTCCCAGGGAAGGGTTGCAGGGCAGCCACGTAACTCGGGCACCCACCTGGCCTCCATCGTGCCCTGGGAGCCAGTCCTGGAGTTGGTGCCTTCCCATCCCTCCGGAGCGTGTCCTGGCCGGAGCTGGGGCTCGAGGGTCTAGCCCCCCAGCCTCCCTTCAGCCCCCAGCTGGGGCTGTCCTGGGCACCCTGGGCAGGGGAGAGGGGCAGGTGGGTGCTGGAGGGGCTCAGCCCTCCTCTCACAGGGCCTCTGACCCCCAGACCCATCCTGGAGCTCCCCAGCCCTGCCTCTGGTTCAATCCTGGGGGCAGCGGTTCCAGCACTGCCCCATGTCCCCTCATGGGAGGGGTCCAGAGGGCCTGTCCTGCTCCAGGACAGCACTGCCCACACCCCAGCGGGGCAGGGACCCCCCGCCCCTCGCTGGGGCTTTCCAAAGGCTTCATCCCAAGGCCCGGCTCCGGGCTGCGGTTGCTTTTCCCCTGGGTGTGCTGGGGTTTGGGTGTGCAGCGCTGGGAGCGCCCGGGCCGGGCTGGGCTGACCCAGGCACGGGGGCTGCAAGTAACGTGGAATAAAAGCACCTCAAACCAGAGCCTCCTGCACTCCTGCACTCTGTCACCTGTCCCGGGGTGCTCCACACTCCCTACGGGAATGGGGGAATGCTTGGCGAGGATATGGGGCTGGGATACTCTGTGTCCCCAGGAATTTGGGGAACCCTGTGTCCCACCACTCTCTCCTGCACTCTGTCACCTCGGGTGGGGCTGGCTCTGTTCCCGATGGGAATGTGGGGACACTGTGCCCCAGCACGGTGCCACCTCTGCTGTGTCATCTGTGCCAGGATGGGACCAGGATGCTCCGTGTTCCCAGCTGGAACAGGGGGACACAGCCTCCCGTGCTTTGTCACCTGCCAGGACGCTCCTCATTCCCAGCGGGACCCGGGGCCGTGCCACCTGCACTCCATCACGGCCGGGCCGGGCCGCTCCGCATTCCGCCGGGGCTGTGTGTCCTGGCTGTGTCCGCGGTCTGTTTGCAATCAGCCCCGGAGCCGCGTGCGGCCGGGCCCGGTGCCAGCCCCAGGCTGGAGCAGGGGGAGCGGGAGCGGCGGGAGCCAGAGCGGGGAGCGCAGCCCGGCGAGCGGCCGCGGCAGCGGGGCCGGGGAGGTGGCACCTGCCCTGGGGAGGGACAGCAGCCCCGGGGGACACGGGGACATGGCCCGGCTGCTGCTCGTCCTGCTGCTCGCCGCTCTGGGCTGCGCGGCCAGGCCGGGCCGGCGGCCGGCGCCGTGGGACGATGGAGCTGACGGTAATTCCCTTCCCACCCTCGGGACCCGTTCCCACCGGGGCTGGGCACGGGGAACGGCCCGGCTGTGAGGCCGGGCTCAGGGGCTGGGTGCTCCTGGGGGCTGCTCGTGGTGCCAGCCCGGCCCCTCCAGCCCAGAGACCTCCGGCGAGGGGCTGCGCCAACCTGACGCTGGTGCTGGACAACTGGAAATTCGCCATCACCTCCCAGCTGAGGAACCTGCTGCTGTCCGACCACCAGACCGTGCTGCCCGACTACGGCCGGTGAGGGGCCGGGGTCCCTGGGGGGATATTTGGGGTCCCTCGTGGATTTCTGGGGGTCCTTGATGGCTTTCTGGGGGTCCCTGCCCTCACGGCGCCGCTCCCGCAGGATCCCGGCGCTCTCGGGGGCCCTGGATGAGCTGTACCGGGAGTTCCGCGGCCTGAAGGAGCAGCTGGGCCGGCTCTCGGATCGCTTCGCCCACCTCGAAGCCTCCGTGGAGCAGCTGAGCCGGGCCCGGGGCGCTGCAGCCCCCCCGCGCCGGGGAGGGGTCCCCCAAAACCCCCGGAGGGCCCCCGGGACCCCGCCGTGAGCGACCCCCGCCCGGCCCCGAGGCTCGGCCAGGCTGGGGGACTCAGAGCAGCCAGGCTGCGGGGACAGGGACAGGGCTGGAGGGCTCAGACGGGAGGCATCACTTTGGGAGGGTTTCAGGAAAACGGGGGGCAGAGACATCACTTGGGGAGGCTCAGGCTGGGGGGCTCAGGGTCATCGCTTGGGGGGCTGAAGCCGGGGGGCTCCGGGTTATCACTT
>JAXCLO010000057.1:1014290-1024769 GCA_035583995.1 Arremon aurantiirostris | reverse complement strand
GTCTGGGGGCTCTGGGGTACAATGACTGTGATGTGGGGGGGTCGTGGAGGGTCTGGGGTACAATGACTGTGATGTGGGGGGGGTCTAGGGGATCTGGGGTACAAGGACCGTGATGTAGGGTAGTCGGGGGTGGGTGTGGGATACAAGGACTGTGATGTGGGGTAGTAGGGGATGGGTCTGGGGTACAAGGAGTGTGATCTGGGTGGGTCTGGGGGCCGTGGAGGTGGGACTGGGGGGCTGAGGTTGATGTTTGGGAGGGGGCTGCTTGTGGGGCTGGGTCTGAGGGTCTCAGTCAGGGGGGAAGGGGCTGTGGGGCACAGGAGTCTGCAGGGCTGCGTCAGCACACACTGCCCACCGCTTGGGGGTCCCGGCTCAGCCCCTCACAGCCTCGGTGCCCCCTCCCCACGCCCCCAGGCCGGCACCATGGCGCAGGTGGGGCACAGGGTGGATTACCTGGCCGGATTCTGCTGCCCGGTGGGGGGGCTGGTGGCGGGCAAGCCGCGGGTGCTGTGCCACGAGAACGAGATCTACCTCTCCAACGGCACCGAGTTCGTCTACGTGTACGACCAGGAGGGCAAAGTGCTCAAGGTGAGGGGCTTGGTGGGGTGGGGGTTCACTGTGCCCCCCATCCCGTGGGGACACCCCTTTCCCTATCCCTGGATTCCCTCTGTCAGCATCCAACAAACAAACCCTACAAGCAGCACCCCTTGCTGTGGGGTTTGGGGGTGCTGCCAGCTGGCCCCTCTCCCAGTCCTGTGGGACACACAGACTGCACAGGCTCCTTCCTCCCAGCACAGGGGCTTCTCTCCCCTTTCCCCCAGGCCTGGCTGCTGTCCCTGCTGTCACAGCGCCCTGACTGACACGCTGCTGCCTTTGTTAATTTGTTCTGATTACCATTTCTAAGAAATCCACCGCTGTACGAGCGGGATCTGCCTCCCACACTGCGCTCCCGCTCGGCAAAGTAGAGCACGTACCCTGCTCCCTGTTTTCCTTCCCCTCAGGGAGCGGGAATGACAGGCTGCCTCAGCCTCTCTCCCACCCCCCAGCCCGGGAACACCCAGCTGGGTGCTGCCCAGGGATCCCTTTGTCCCTGGAAACCTCTTTGGATCCCCCTCTGCAGGGAGCCGCCTTGTCCCTGCCGCCCCCGCGGGTGCCGTGGGAGGTGACATTTGGTTGTGTCCCCCCTGCCAGGCTGTGTTCCGCTGCCCCGACCAGGTGTGGCACGTGGAGCTGCTGCCCCAGCCCCGGCAGCTCTACATCCTGTGTGCCCACAGCGGGATCTACTGCGTGTCCCTGGAGCAGCAGAGCAGGTGAGCGGTGGTGATCCCATCCCAGGGCTGCCCTGCCTGTCAGGCTCTGGATCCATCTCTGCCCGTGCTAAAAGCTCTCCTGCAGGAGCTCACTTCCCAGGGTCAGGCAAAGAGGCGGCCAAGGCACACGCTGGCTTCTCCCCTCGCCTTGGCTCAGAGCTCTTCCCTGTTTTCCCAAAGGTTAATGGAGCAGACGGACGGCGACGGCCAAGAAAGCAACGGCCCCTCCGGCGTCTTCCCGGTGGAAGCGGATGCCTGCATCTTCCCCGACGCCAGCCTGAGCATGTTCACCCTGCTCAGCACCTTCGTCATCACGCTGGCCCAGGACGAGGGCAAGTGGTGGATGCGGCTGCACGAGCTGCCGCGCCCGGAGCAGGACGGGCCCCCGTACCGGCAGGTCAGCCAGGTGGAGTTCTGCCCCGGGAGCCCTCCCGGGGACGGCGCGGGGGACGCGCCGCCCTCCTGCTTCCTGCCCGTGCTGTGCTGCGCAGCCGCGCCCGGCGCCCAGGGGCTCTGGTGCTCGGGGGGCTTCGTGCTGGAGGAGCCCCTCTTCAGCCTCCTCTTCGGCATCGACGTGGCCATGCTAGAGTCGCCCATGATCCTGTGCGGCTTCCCGGACGGGCAGCTCTGCTCCGTGCCCCTCAAAGCCCTCAGCTCCTCGCCCGCCGCCGACGGCTGCCGCGACGTGTCCACGCCGGCGCCGCCCGTGAAGATCCTGCACCACCTGGAGGAGCCCATCGTGTTCATCGGGGCGCTGCGCACCGAGCGCCGCGCGCACGACGACGACGACAACGACGACACCGACACCGAGGCGCCCGCGGGCGAGCCGGGCTGTGACTGCGTGGTGGCCGTGGGCCACTACGGGAAGATGGTGGCGGTGAAGGCGGATCAGCGGGAGGAGGCCACGGTGCCCGAGCTCAGGGAGTATTACCTGCGGGGCCCCATCCTGTGCGCGGCCTGCGGCAGCGGCTCCCGCATGTACTACAGCACCCACTCCGACATCTCCGCCGTGGACCTGGACTGGGCGGGCGACTCCTCGGACCCCGAGGACACGGAGAGCGGCGCCGGCGTGCTGCCCCCCGTGCTGTCCCCGGCCAGCCTGAGTATCTGTAGCGTGGTGGCGCTTTCCTTGTCCTCCCGGGCCTCGGAAGGTACTGGGAGCAGCGGGGTGGGGTCTCACCTCTCCTCTATCCAGCTCCACGTGGGTTGGGTGGGGCTCCATCTTTCATCCTTGTTGGCTCCCCTTGGTTTTGCAAGTTGCTCTTGTCCATTGTGGTTCCTGCTCGTCCCTGCTCATTCCCAATCCCTCAGCTTGGCGTTGCAGGAGGTGGCCAGCCCGGGCAGCTGTGGGACAGCCCCAGGCTTGGATCAGGCTCCCTCCAAAATGAGGTGTTCAGTGTGCCTCTGGACTGGCTGCCCACAGAGCCTGTGCCACCAGCAGGTCCCCTGTGTGACAGCTGGGTGCTGCTGGCCTTGGCCAGGCACAGGGTGGTGTTTCCTCTCAGGGCTCTGTGTGTGAGCAGGTTGTGCTGTGGTGATCCATGTCTGTCTCCATCACATCCCACTGCCTTGGGGAGGCAGTGCCATGCTGCTCCCTGTGCCCCCCACCTCGGCCATCCGGGAAGGCCCTGCTCCCTTCCTGGCCCCTGACCCCGCTGTCTGTGCCCGCAGGGGAGTCGGAGCTGTTGGCCCTGTCGGCCAAGGGCCGCCTGGTGTCCTGTGGGCTGTGCAGCCCCGAGGAGCCGGACGTGGAGCTGACCCCAGCTGAGATCGGCCGGAGGATCAAGGAGCTGCTGTCGGGGATTGGGGACACCTCAGAGAGGTAAAGGTGGCACCAAGCTCAGGGTTGTGCAGGTCATTGCCAGTAATTAATTATGGTTTGGGTAAGAGAGACCTTAGAGCTCATCCCATTCCACCCTTGTGGGCAGGGACACCTTCCACTATCCCAGGGTGCTCCAAGTCCTGCCCAGCCTGGCCTAGAACACTTCCAGGGATCCAGGTTCTCTGGGCACCCTGTGCCAGGGCCTGCCCACCCTCAGAGAGAGCAATTCCTTCCCAATATCCCATCTAACCCTGCCCTCTGGCAGTGGGAAGCCATTCCTATTATCCCTCACTCCAGGCCCTTGTCCAAAGTACCTCTCCAGCTCCCTTGGAGCCCCTTTAGGCGCTGCAAGGGGCCCTAATGTCTCTCTGGAGCCTTTTTTTCTCCAGGCTGAACACCCCCATCTCTCCTCAAGCTTTTCTCTTGGAAAACCACTCCAGCATTTACCTTTCCTGGCTGGGAAGCCCCCCCAGGCTCGATAATATAAAACCAGTGTTTGAGGGCAGCCCCCTCCCATGGCACAGCCGCCCCCGGTGCCGTGGGCGGGCTGGCAGCGGCAGCCATGGCAGCAGAAGGTGGCACAGGCAGGGTGCCAGGCGCCTGCCACGCGTGCCAAGGCGGCAGTGACAGGCAGGGCAGGCACATGCCTCCATCCTCCGTGGCTGGCTGAGTGTGGGGAGGGGCTGTGGGTGAGCCCCCCTCCATCCTCCATCCACAGGGGGATTCCTGAGGTCTGGCTGTCCAGAGCCACTCCATAGGCTCAGCTCTGATGGGAACATGGATCTGTGCTGCCATGGTGGAGAAGCTGGGGGTTTTCTGTGGTGGGATCACACCAGGAGCAGCTCAGCGCCATCCCGGTGTCCCTCCCGTTGTTCCATCCCTGTCACACTGTCCTTGCAGAGTGTCCTTCCTGAAGAAAGCTGTGGACCAGAGGAACCGAGCCCTGGCCAGCCTGAACCAGGTGATGAACGTGAGCGCGGCGCTGCTCTCCAGCCAGGAGGGCCACAAGCCCATCGCCTGCACCGTCACTGCCAACTGGAGCTGCCTCCTGCTCCAGGACACCGTCACCATCTCCTGCTTGCTGGAGAACTGCAGCGAGTACAGCCTGGAGGAGGGCTGGACCCTCTGTGTCCAGCTCCTGGCCAGCCCCTGTGCCTTAGAGGAGGAATCCGTGGATTCGGCCACCACCTTCACCTTCCCCATTGACCAGCTGCTCCCCGGCAACAAGCGGGAGCTGACGCTGCCCCTCGGCCCCGCTGCTGACGCCAAGCTGGACCTGCCTCTGACCATCTCCTGTGCCCTCTACTACAGTTTGAGGGATATTTTGGGCAGTGGCTCCGACTCCTCCGAGGACCTGGATGACTTCCTGCCCGACGACTCGCCCCTGCTGTCCCCGGACAGGGAGGGGATCTGCCTGCCCCTCAGCCAATGCACCATTGACATGCTCCAGTGCCTCCGTTTCGGGAGCAGCCCCCCCGGGCCCAGCGCCCCCCCTGCCCCCTCAGACCCTGTGGAGACCTTCCTCAAAGTGTCCCGGGAACAGACTGAGCCCGAGGAGGGGAAAAGCCCGGCAGAGGAGAGCCTGCCCCCCTCGGCAGCGTCCATCCGGGTGTCCTCGGAGCTGCTGAAAAGTGCTCTCAAAACCTCGGAAACAGGTGGGTCCCTGGAGAGGAGCGTCCCAGCAGTGACAGAGGGGCTCCTGGGGCAGGGGTGCTGGCAGGGTGGCACTGTCACAGCCCCTCCCTTGGGCACAGAGGGCTGTGTGACCCTACTGCCCCACGCCACAGCCTTGGCACACGTGGCAGTGGCACAACTTTGTGTGTCCCAATGTGGGGGGGTCCTCTGTTACCCCTGCCCCCTCAGGGGCTGTCTCAGGCACACGCTGTCAGCAGTGTCACATCTCTGCTCTGTGCTTTGGTCCCCAGATGTCCCGCTTTGCTGTGCCACCCTGCGCTGGCTGCTGGCTGAGAACCCCGGGGCCGAGGCACTGAGCACGGAGGTGGCATCGGTGTGTGGCACGGCACCCGACGGTGCCCACGTCCAGCTGCTCGTCAGAGAGGCAAGGAATGGGTTAGCCCTGAGCCAAGGAATGGGTCATCCTGCAGGGAAGCTCCATCCCACAAAGGCAGCTCCTTCCTGGGGTCAGGGAGATGAGCGGGTGCATGGCCATGCCATTCTGACCCCTCCTCTGGGCTGCACAGGCAGCATTCCCACTCCATTCCCCCAACCCTGGGCTTCCCAAAAGCTGTGGTCATTTCCCTCCCTCTCCACATGTTCCCATTTCTTTGGTTCTAGAAAATGCACTTGGATTTGGGTTTGGGTTGTAAATCCACCCCATGCAGAATTGCCCTCTAAAGGCACAGGGAAAATGGGGATTTCTGCCCAGCTCTCCTGCCTGGCCCCACCTGAGGGGCCTCCAGGTACCTGGCACAGGTGGATTTGCACCTGAGAGCTCAGATGTCCCCAGGGTGATGAGTGACAGTGTTCATTCTGCCAGGGCTCACCTGGTGGCACCAGGCTGGGGGCAACTGCTCCTGGGAGGGTGGGAGGGTTTGGGGGTGTCTGGAGCCTTCTGGGGAACCTGGTGCATGTGGGGAGGGGCTCTGGCCCCCTGGCAGTGACACTGCTCTCGCTGTCCAGGTGGCCATGAATGACCTGAGCCCTGCAGGTCCCATCCAGGCTGTGGAGATCCTGATGGAGAGCCCATCCCTGGCCCACATGTGCAGGACACACCACGCCGTCATCCGGCGCATACAGGTACCCCCCTGGGCCAGGGGCACCCCAAGTGACCCCAAACCCCCTGGAATGGAGCCTGGGCTGCAGTGGGGGGTGTTTCTATGGTGCCATGGTGTGACAGACCAGCACCAGCATCTGGGGGTCCCAGATGTGGGGCTCAGGCTCCCTGAGATTGGGAATTCCCAAGGTTGGGGCTCCAAGAATCTGGGGGCTGCTGGAGCTGTGGCTCCCGAGGCTGGGGGTCCCTGGGCTGGGACTTCTGGGATTGGGGTCCCTGGGGCTGGGGCTCCTAGAATTGGGGTCCCTGGGGCTGGGTGCTGCCAGCTGCCCCAGCCCCCTCCCTGCCTGGCACAGGCGCTGGTGCTGGAGCAGGCGGCGCAGGGCTCGGGCCCCCCCGACCTCCGCATGCAGTACCTGCGTCAGATCCAGGCCAACCACGAGGTGAGCCCCCCGATCGCCTCCCTCCCTCCCTCCCCGTGAGGACCCCACCCCCAGCCCGTCCCTCACCCGGCCCCGCTCCCGCAGATGCTGCTGAAGGAGGCGCAGACCCTCCGGGACCAGCCGCCCCTGGCCGGGGACGGGGCTGAGGGCTCTGCCACGGCCACCGAGAAGCTCCTGAACATCTACCGGCAGCTGCGGAACCCCAGCCTGGTCCTGCTGTGAGCGGGGGGCGGCCAGCCCGCCCCAAACCCCGCCGGCCGGGGTGGGGGCCCGCGGGAGAGCCCCCCATCCCACCTCGCCCCAGCCCACCAGAGCAGGAGCGGGGCCGGTGGCCGGTCTGGCGGGGGGTGTGTCTGTGCGTGTTTCGTGGTCGTGTTGTCGGCAGCACCGGGGGCGGCTCGGGGCTCCGGTGGCGGAGCGGGGGCTCCTGGGCTGGCCCAGCCCTGCCCCGCCGCCCCCCAGCCCGGCCAGGCCGGGGCAGCCCCCCGGGGCCGCGCTGTCTTGTGGATCCGTGGTAGTGTAGTGGCCGTGCCGAGCCGAGCCGGGCCGGCCGCGGGCTGAGCCCCCCGAGCCGCCTTCAGGATCAGGACAAACAGGGTGCTGTGCCCGGGGGAGCCCCGTTTTCTGCTGGGCAGGGGAGGGGGTCTCCGCTCCCCCGTTGTTTCTATAAATGATCTCGTATCTCCATGCTGGTGCGGCGTGGTCCGGCCGCGGCCCCTCCCGCACCTCTCCACTGTCTGTAACTCTGTCGTCTGCCATGAAAACGATCCTGTTGCTCACCCCGTGCCTGGTTCTGTTCCTTTCCATCCTCCCGAGGGTCCTGGCAGCTCTCGAGGTGGGGGTCTGCCACTGCCACCCCCTGCTCCTGCAGCCTGGCAGAGGAGCAGCCCCCTCGGGCTCCTGCCTGCTGTGGCTTTGCTCTGCTGACCCCCCCATCCCGTGTGTCACCCCGGGGGTCCCTGCATCCCCCTGCCCCCCGGATCAGCCCCTTCCACGGGGTCTGTGCGCTCCTGGGAGGGAAACAGGGCTGGATCTCCATGGGAAGGAGGACGCGGTGATGGTGCCTCGGTGTGATGATCCAGGTGACTTTAATGCCGTGAGTCGCGGGGGCGGGGACAGAGCTGCCACCACCCCGCATTGCCAGGGACAGGGACAGGGACAGGGGGTGGCTCAGTACTCCCAGAGCGTGGCCCGCAGCACGGACTCGCTGTCGGCTCGCAGGGTCCCCGCGGGGTCCCCGCGCAGGTACCGCCCGTTCTTCCCTTTGATGGCCACGCGGCCCCGCTCCCGGAACTCGAAGAAGAAATCCTCGGACAGGTCCCCGTCGCTGCACACCGAGCCGCTGCTCGCCACGTACCAGTACTTGCCCCCCTGGCCTGCGGGGAGCCCCGGGGGTGTCAGTGCGGGCCGGACGGACCCCCAGGGCCACCCACCCACCCCATAGCCCCCCCTAGCTCACCCACCTTGGATCTGGTAGGCGCCGTCGCTGAAGCTGATGTGGAAGACGTCGTAGACGGAGCGGTTGGAGTCGAGCAGGTTGGAGCCCCGGTGGTAGCAGACGAAGCCGTGCTCGCCCCGCAGCACCAGCATGGGCCGGTTGATCAGCTTCAGAGTGAACTCCTCGTCCTCCCCTGCGCAGCACGCAGCCCTCAGCACCCCGGGGCACCCCCGGTCCCCCCCGTGCCCCCCAGCACTCACCCACGGTGTCGCTGACGGCCGCCAGCTGCCCGTTCCTCTTGGTGCACACGTAGCGGCCGTTGCTGGCGCGCAGGGCCACGCGCCGCCCGCGCCACTCGATGTCAAACATGGTGTTGGCAGCGCTGGTGGCAGAGGGACAGCGTGAATTAGGGGTGCCTGTGTCCCCCCAAACCGTCTCTGAACCCCACACTACAGCCTCACTCACA
This sequence comes from Arremon aurantiirostris, assembly GCA_035583995.1. NCBI lineage: Eukaryota > Metazoa > Chordata > Aves > Passeriformes > Passerellidae > Arremon > Arremon aurantiirostris. The sequence goes on along the minus strand of JAXCLO010000057.1, from coordinate 1,016,556 downwards.
TTTCAGTGGCCACGGCCTGGATGCCCCCGTGGGCCACCAGGGTCCAGTAGCTGCCGGTGTTGGTGTGGAGGCTGCACTTGTTGGTGTCACGGTCAATCTGCAGCTGGAAGGTCTCGTGGTTCAGCTCCTCGTCCTGGTTTGCTGAGACATTCACACCTGGGGGAGAATGGATGTTGGTGCTGGTCCTGCTCTGGGCGTGAGCGCTGGTCACACTCCAGCCACCAGCGCCACTTCTGGTCCAGCAACTGGCACTGGTCCTGTCCTGGCCCTGGGCAGCAGCCTCAGTCTGGCCATGGTCACAAATCCCACTTTGGCACTAGTTGGCACCGGTCCTACTCCAGTCATCATCAGTGACCCCACTGTGACCACTGTCACCAATCCCAGCCCAGCCACAGGCACTGATCCCACTGAGCCATTGTCACCAGTTTCACTCAGGCCATCAGGGCCAGTTCCAGCCCAGCCCATTGTCACTGTCCCATTCCAGCCATTGGCACCCATCCTGTTCCAGCCATGGGTATCGGTTCCACTCTGTCGGCTCCTGTCACCAAAGCCACTCTGTCCACGGTCACTGATCCTGCTGTGGCCATTGGCAGCGATCCTGTTCTGGCCAGCAGGGCCAATCCCATTGCAGCCATTGTCCCACCCCACCCATCACCACCACGGGCACCCTCCCCTGCCCCCAAATCCTCCTGCGAACAATTGTGCTAATTGGGCTGGTTAATCAGCTTGTCACCGCCGTGTCCATCTGGTCACAAACCCCTATTTATAGCTGGTCCCCCTCGTCACCCGGCACTAAGCTGCTTGGCACAGGGGTGGCACCGTCCCTGGGGGGCACCTGGGGTCCCTTGGGTCTCCAACAAGGGGTTCTGCTCACCTGTGGTCACATCTGCTGGCTCTACACACGTGTGTGCACACAGGGCATCGTGTGTGGCCTGCACAGGCACACGTGTGACCCTGTGGACGCTGCACAGACTGTGACACACCTGTGTATATGTGTGTGTGTGTGTGTGTGTGTGTGTGTGCACGTACACACCTGTGCACACCCACGGCCCTGCACGTGTTCACACACACACAGAGCCCTGTGCACACCCACAGAGTCCTGCACATGCACACACGTGTGTACACACACACCCACGCCTTACCCCCCAGCTGCTCCCACTCCATCCTCACTGACCTCAGCCCCCCCAGGCACACAGGACCCCTGTGTCCCTCTCCAGCAGCCAGGCTGGGGTCCCCCATGTCCCCAGGATGTGGCTGTAGGATCCTCCCCAGGCAGGCACAGCCCTGTGGGGTTGCTGCTGTGGGGTCTGCCCCAGGGTGGGGGTCCCAGGGGTGCTCCCACAGAGCTGTGGGGGTCCCTGGGTGGGCAGGGAATGGGCGTGGGGAGCTCTTACCCTGCCGGATGGAGACATATCTGCCGTTGGCCGCCGTGAACACCACCTGGGGGTGACTCTCCTCCAGGTCAAAGAGTTCATCTTTGCCCGGCTTGGAGCTGCGGCCGGATTTGAGGGTGCCGGTGGGTCCGGTGGGCGCCAGGTACTTCCCGTCGCAGTCCTTGAAGGCCAGCTTGCCCGCCTTGAACTCGAGGGTGTAGCCGGTGCCAGCTCCGGGCTCGGGCACCAGGGTGCCATCGCAGCGCAGGTAGCGCTCGTCGGCCGTGCGCAGGCTGTACTTCTTGTCCTGGAAGCAGAGCGTGATGAGCGCGTCCACGCCCCACGGCAGGTTGCTGTCGGTGGCGATCTCGTCCTCGTGGGCGCTCAGGTGCGCGTAGCGGCGGCGGCTGACGCTCAGCAGGTTGGCCTGGGGGTGCATGGCCAGGTGCACGGTCCAGAGCTCGCCCTCGGTCACGCTGGGGGCGAAGCAGGACAGGCGATCCTCGCGGCCGCCGAAGAAGCGCCGGTGCGGGGCCGACTGCAGCGCCCAGCGCCCGTCCGACTGCGTGATGATGCTGAAGCCTTCGTCCCGGCCCGGCTGCTCTGCCTCGCAGCACACCTTGCCGTCCTTGTCGGCGCCCAGGTAGCGGCCCAGGTGGCTCTTGAGGAAGACGATGGAGCTGTCGGCTTCATCCTGCTCCAGCGTCCAGATCTGCTTGCGCTTGAGGCTGGGTGCCGAGGCGTTCACCTTGTAGCCGAAGCTCTCCGCCGTCAGGTAGCGGCTCTCGCAGTTGATCAACCCGAACTGGATCTTCAGCACCTGGTGGATCCCATTCGTTGGCATCTTCCGCCGAGGCGGGGCGGCCCCCGGGGGCCGGCGGGGGCTCCCCGGC
>JAXCLO010000057.1:982535-1008387 GCA_035583995.1 Arremon aurantiirostris | reverse complement strand
GTACCCGGGCATCGCCGACCGCATGCAGAAGGAGATCACGGCCCTGGCTCCCAGCACCATGAAGATCAAGGTGGGCATGGCTCCGTGGGCAGGGCAGGGTGGGCACAGGGGGCTGGAACAGCTCTGATCTCGCTGTCTGTCTGTCCTCCTGCAGATCATCGCTCCCCCCGAGCGCAAGTACTCCGTGTGGATCGGCGGCTCCATCCTGGCCTCGCTCTCCACCTTCCAGCAGATGTGGATCAGCAAGCAGGAGTACGACGAGTCCGGCCCCTCCATCGTGCACCGTAAATGCTTCTAAACGGACTGCGGGCCCCGCAGCCGCCCCACGCCCGGGAGGTGTGCCCAGGCATCCATACACCTCATGCCAGCCTCCTGCAACTGGAATAAGCCTTCTTCCAAAAGAATCCTGCCCTTGGGAAGTCTGTACCTGATGTTAGACACGTGGATGGGCACGCTGTCGCTTGGTTTGACCTCGTTGTAGCCGAGTTAGGCGGGCCCTGAGCTCGTACCCTGTACGGACCGGCTCCCCGGGGCTCCCATGCCCTCACTGACAGCGGCCCCGGGCCCGCTCTGTACAGGGTATTTGGAGCCAGACGTGTCCGTACATCCCGTGTGGAATATTCCAGGTTTCCTGTAGAGGCTGGTAGGAGTCCATCGAGAATCTTTTTCACCGTTTCTAGCAAGGTTGGGAAAACAAAAAAAAAAAGAATACAAAACATATCGCATCCGAGCCTTACACCCCTCCTCATCTTCCTCCTCCTCCTCCCCCTGATCCACCACGGGGCTCGAGTTCCTCAACCCCGAGTTGCTGAAACTCTGCATTTACACCTGTAAATTTCTGCATTGTTTTAATTTATGTCAGATAATTTTTTTCTTTAGTTTTTCTTTTTTTTTTTTTTGTACGTTGCCTTAATGTTCTCACGTGACGGTAGGAAAAATAAACAAAAGAACCAAAATTTGTTTAAAAATCATCCGAAAAGTTGAGAAATTGTAACGCCCAACAACACTTCATTGTGTAAGGAAAATAAAATGGTAAAAAGCTGCAGTAACTCCCTCTGGGTTTGTGTGGTGAGGGGGGGGAGTGGGTGGGAGCTTCCCCAGGAAGCTGGGGTGGAGTTTTGGGACTAAAAATAGGGGATTTGGGGCAGAGCCATTCATGGGCTGGGTGTTCTCTTGGGGGGCTCCAGCTCTTCTGTCCCCACCCCTCCATTGTTTGGGTGCCCAGATGTCCCTGGGGGTGGGGATGGGTGGGGTTCCCCTTAGGGACACCCCACATTATTCTGGGGGTGTCCCCAGGCCAGTTGGGTGTGGGGATGGGTGGGATTCCCTTTAGGGACACCCCAAACCCTTCTGGGGGTGTCCCCAGGCTGGTGGGTGACAGGTGACCATGGGAGGGGTGGCTGTGAGGGCTGAGGGGGACAGGGCAGCCCAGGGGTCCCTTGGTGGCACTGTCCCCTCTGTGCTGGGGACGGGGGACAGGGACAGGCCCGGTGTGAATGAGGGTCCCTGGGGCATGGGGTCCCTCGGTGGCACTGTGGTGGCACTGTCCCCTCGGTGCCAGGGTCCCCCTGGGCAGGGACAGGGACAGGCCGGGTGTGGGCGAGGGTCCCTGGGCCCCCCGAGCCTGTGACACCCACACTCAGCTGCAGCTGTCCCTCTGTCCCACTCTGCACCTGTCTGTGCAGCCATCCCGCTGTCCTCCTGTCTGTCCATCCGGCCTCCTAACATCCATCTGTCCATCCAGCTGTCCATTCCTCCCTGCGCCTATCTGTCCATCTGTCTGTCCACCCAGCCTGCACTTGCCTGGCTCATCGTCCATCAGTCTGTCCGTCCAGCTGTCCATCCCTCCCTCATCCATCTGTCCATCGCTCCCTGTGCCCATCTGCCTGTCCGTCTGTCCCTTTCCGTGTCCATCTATCTGTCTGGGCACCCTTCTGTCCCTTTGCCAACCTGTCCGGCCTCCCTCCAGCTATGTCCTTGTCCATCTGTCTGTCCATCCCAGCAGGCAGCTCTCTGTCCTCCACTTGCCCATCTGTCCTTCCGTTCTGCTGAGCTTGTGTCTGTCTGTCCCCCAAATACTCTGCCCGTGTCCCTCTGTCCCCCAGTGTCCCTCTGTCTCCCCTGCTGTGTCTGGGCGCGGCCGCCAGAGGGCAGCACTGCCCCGCGCGCGGGCCCGGCCGCGCCCACAGCGCCCCCTGGCGGCCGGGGTGGGGCTGCACGGCGCGCGCCGGAGCCGAGAACAAAAGCGCGCCCCGACAGCCAATGGGAGCCCGGCTGCCGGTTCGGCCTCCGCTGATTGGCGGAGGCTCGACCAATGGCGAGGGAGCGCTGCCCGTCCGTCTGAGCACACGTGGGGACGGGAGAACAGGCCCGGAGAGATCAATCCCTGATCAATCACTGATCGATCCCAAATCCATCCCTGATCCATCCCCGATCCATCCCTGTATCCCTGATCAGTCACTGATCAATCCTTGATCGATCTCCAATCCATCCCTGATCCATCCCCATCCATCAGCGATCCATCCCTGATCAATCCCTGATCCATCCCTGTATCCCCAATCCATCCCTGATCCATCCCTATATCCCAAATCCATCCCCGATCAATCCCTGATCCATCCCCATCCATCAGCGATCCATCCTGATCAATCCCTGATCCATCCCTGATCAATCCCTGATCCATCCCCATCCATCAGCGATCCATCCCTGATCCCTCCCCGCTCCACCCCGATCCCTGACTGGGGTTTCCAGGGCTGGTGGCAGCGCGAGGGAACGGAGGCAGAGCCGAGAGCGGAGCCGGCGCCAGCAACGGTTCATATATTTATTCATAAGCCAAGTTATCCATAAAAAAGTTCCATAGTAAAAGGCCTTTACAGGAATGGCGGCTCATAAAACCTTTGTTTAACCCTTTGCTCCTTTTTTTTTTTTTTTTGTCCTTTTGGGTTATTATTTTTTTTTTAATCCTGTTTTGTGGGATTTTTTTGTGTGTGTTTTAGTGTTTACACTGGAAAAGCCCCTGTACATGTTTTCCAGGCAGCGGCGGCGGGACGGGCCAGCGTCCGCCGGCCCCGCGGGGTCCCCGTGGTCCCCCCGGGGTGTCCCCCCCGCGGTCACCCCACTATTGCACTGGGGACGGCGGCGCTGGGCCCCCCGCCCGGGGCCGAGCCCCCCGCCCTGGCCCCCTCTGTACAGCGCTCCCCGCTGTCCCCGTCCCCCCAGGCTGGGGGACACAGTGCACTGAAACGACCCCCCCTCCCCACCCCCTTCCCCGAGGATTATTATTATTTTTTTGTGATTTTTTTCATCATTTTTTGTCTTTTTTTTTTTTTTTTTTTTGCTGTTGTTGGATTTGTTTTTGTGTTTTTTGTTTTTTTTTTTTTCCTTTCTCGCTTTTCCATAAAACTTCCCGGAAGAAATACAATATTTACAGGCAAAATAAATAGAACAACACACCTGATTTCTGCTTCACCTGCTGGCAAACAGTCAGAGGTACTAGGGAAAGTTATGGCTTGTAGGGGAGCCGCCCCCCACACGTCCCCCTGATGTGCCCCCAATGTCCCCACATTGTGTGGGTGTCACCCTTTGCATCAGAGCTGGGTGGGGTCAGCACAGGGTGGGCATCCCGGGGGTGAGCACAGGGTGGCACCCCAGGATGGGCAGCCCAGGGTCAGCACAGGATGGGCACCCCGTCGGCGGTCACCAGGCGCCCCGTGGTGGGGTCGTAGGTGCCCGCCAGGTAATAGAGGTCCTGGCGGTCCTGGCAGCGGCGGCCGCGCGTCAGCTGCTCGTAGTGCTCCCGCCCCACCACCTGGCACTTGTGCGAGATGGTCTGCACGTCGTTCTCGTCCTCGTGGCACGACTGGTACAGCGCGTTCTGCGGGGACAAGGCGCCGTCACTGCTGCTGCTTGGGCTGGTGTGGCTACCTGCTGGGGGATGCGGCTACCTGCTGTGGGATATGGCAACCTAGCTGGTGACATGGCTGCTTGGTGTGGGATATGGCCACCTGGTGTGGGACACGGCCACCTGGCATGGTGCATGGCAACCTGATGTAGCTATGTGGCTACTTGACACCATACATGGCTGCCTGACGTGGTGCACGGCCATGTGTGACTACATGACATGGGACACTGACACGGCATGTGGTGCCTGGCATGGCGTGTGGCTACCTGACCCCACACACATGTACCAGACACGGTACATGGTTACTTGCCCTGATATGTGGCTACCTCATGTGGTCCATGGCTCCCTGTCATGTCTTGGCGTGATGTGTGGCCACCTGACACATTATGTGGCTACCTGGCATGATGTGTGACCACATGACATGGCACACAGCTACCTGACTTAGCACACGGCTACCTGACATGTCACCACATGGCATGGCACATGGCTACCTGACTTGGCACATGGCTACCTGAGCTGGCACGCAGCTCCCTGCCCCAAAACCAGCCCTGCCCTCACCTTGCCGTCGCTCTGGCGCTTGCCCAGCTTGGTCTCCTCGGGGTGGTAGAACCACTTGACCTTGACCACCATGTTGCTGGCCCAGGACTCCCACATGCTCTCGATGCGGCCGATGTAGGGCAGGTTGGGCCGCCCGGCCGACAGGAACACGGCGCAGTCGCCCACGCGCAGCGTCTCCTTGCCCCGCACGATGGCCTTGTAGAAGAGCTTCCGCGCCTTGCCCTTCATGCCGCGCCGCTGGGGAGGGGACACGGGCTCAGAGCTGGCACGGGGACCCCCAGACCCGCCCTGATGCTGTGGGGACACCGTGGGGGACGTGGAGAGCAGAGCCAGGGCAGGGGGCTCACAGAACGAGGGACACGGCCGCTGACACAATCACTGCCAGTGCAAGGGACATGGGTGCTGTCACCAGCACTGCCAGCCCAAGGGACACAGCTGGTGTCACCACCTCCCTGTGCTGGCATTCACAGTTAGTGTCACCAGCTCCCTTCACTGGCTGCCCATGTGCCACCTGCACCCTCCCTGATCCTGCAGTCAGTGCCACTAGCACCCTGCACTGGGCACTCACGTCACACACGTCACAGCTGGTGTCCCCAGCACCCCGAGCAGCCAGGGCTCTGCCTGCAGCACGTGGCACCTGACGTGTCCCCCAATGTGCACCTTGTCCCTTGCACACCGACACCCACCTGCCCCAAGCTGTGCCTGCTCCTTCCCTCCACCATGCCCAGGTGGGTGCCTGTGGCGGGCACAGGCAGTGCCAGGGCAGTGCCCGTGGGGCTCCTCACCTGCGTAGGGTTCCCCGACCACCTCCAGAGCTGGCGGGCGGGCAGGAAGGCGGAGATCTTTGGCCGGTTTTCCACCGAGGGCAGGCGCTGCCGCCGGGAGAACTCTTTGGCTTTGGCGAAGCTGAGGGGATCCTTGCGCTTGAGCTTGGCCTTGGGGCCGGCGGCGGCCGCCTTGGACAGGAAGCAGCGCTGGGGCGCGGCGCCCTTGGGCCGCAGCGCGTCCGGCTGCGCCAGCAGCGCCGGCACCGGGTGCGACAGGCAGGTCTGCAGCAGCAGCGCCGAGTCCTCGTCCTCCGAGCTGTAGGAGGAGTCCTCGTTGTCCGAGGAGCACAGGCTGGACGTGGAAATGGAGCCGGAGCTGGACGAGGTGGAGGAGCCCGAGGAAGAGGAGGACACGGAAAGGCGCGTCATGAAGCGCGAGGGGACGTCGGCGCCGAGCCCGGCCGCGTCCTCGTCCTCGTCCATGTCCGAGTAGGAGCTGTGGCAGTCGCTGTCGCAGTTCAGGGCGAAGTCCCCGTGCCCCGAGTACTTGCGCAGCGCCAGCCCCACGGGCAGCGGGTGCGCGGCCGCGCGGCCCCGGCGCTCCCGCCCGCCCAGCCCGGCGTGCCCGTAGCCGTGGCTGCCCAGCGGCCGCTCCAGCCTGGCCCCGAAGTCCTTCTCGGCCAACAGCAGCGCCTTGCACGTCTTGTTCTTGGGGGACGTCACCCCTTCGTGGTCCAGCTTGACCAGGAACTCGCCGCCCGCCGCCTTCCTGCGCCCGCTCCTGCCCACCTCGGCCTCCAGCCGCTCGGCTTTCTTGGAGCGCAGCAGCTTCTGGGCCGCGGGCAGCACCAGCCCGGCGCCGGCGCCGAAGGAGCCGTAGGAGCTGGCGATGCGGCCGAAGGAGTCGGCGCCGAAGGCGTTGCCGAAGACGGGGGTGGCGAGGTGGTGGTGGTGGTGGTGCAGAGGGAACAGCGTCTCCTTGGCCCGCAGCTTCTTGGCGCTGCCGTTGACCTGGAAGAGGTTCTGGAGCACGGCCGAGCCCTTGTTCGCCGCCTTCCGCTTGGTCTGCGCCACGGCGGCCCAGCTGAGCAGGGACCCTCCGCGCCGCCCGGCCGCCGAGTCCCCCAGCGCCGGCCCCCGGCCCCCCGACAGCCCCTCCATGGCTTTGCCTGCGGAACACAGGGGTCAGGAGGCCACAGGAGCAGGGAGAGAGGGATGCCCTGGGGCTGATCTCCACCCTCGTTGTGCCGCCCCTTCCTCCAACCCCAGCTCCTCACCTTTCTCTGCACCCTAATATTCCCAGCCTCCTTAACCCCATCTTTGCATCCCAGCACCCTTCCATACATCCCTGCATCCTCCCATGAATCTGTTCCCCTGTCTAGAGCCCAGCACCTTTCCCTGCATCCCTACAGCCTTCCCCACACCCCACCACACTTCCCTGCACGCCAACATCCTTCTCCCATCCCAAAAACTCCCTCTGGCATCCCAGCACCTTTCCCTGCATCCCAACAGCCTTCCCCACACCCCAGCACACTTCCCTGCATCCCAGTATCCTTCCCCCACCACACAAACTCTTTCTCACATCCCAGTGCCTTTCCCTGCATCCCAACACCATTCCCCTCACCCCAGCCCGTCAGAGGATCCTGCTCCTTCCCCTCCATACCACTTTTCTCCTTGCTGGCCGCCTTCCTGCCGGAATTCCGGGGGGGTTGGGGGCCGTGGTCGGGGCAGAGCGTGGGGGGCAGCGCCCCAGGGGTGCCCACGTCGCCACACGCCCGCTTGGCCCGGCGGCAGGAGCTGGACACCAGCAGGGCCGGGGAGGGCTCAGTGCCTGTGGGGAGTGGGGGGTCAGGGCAGCCCCATGTCCCCCCAGAGCCCCCCACATCCCTGATCCCACCCCAGCCCTCACATTGGATCTTGAAGTCGGGGGGCAGCAGGCGGATGTTGGACACGGCGATGTGTCCCGTGTCCCCGTCATCGAACTCCACCAGCACGGCCTCGGTGTCCTCCTCCTCCTCGTCACTGGAGGAGCCTGCGGCACAGGGGGGCTGTTGGGGTGGGCAGGGGATCCCCAGCAGTGCCCACCCCACTGCTGACCCCAGGGGATGGGCAGGGGACCCCTGGCACTGCTCACCCCACCCTGGCTGTCCCCAGGCAGCCTCACCTCGCACCACATTCCCAGGATACAGACACCGGGATTTCTGGCTCCAGTAGGCGCAGACGCGGGTGCCGGGTGGGAGGCTCCGCCGTGACTGCGGCCGAATGTCAAGGACCTGAGGGAGGCAGCGTGTGAGGGTCTGTGGGGTCCGGGACCCCCTCCCTGACCCCCGCCCCGGCCGCCCCCCACTCACCGCCTCCTGCAGCAGCTGCTCCTGCGAGTAGATGTGCTGCCGGTTCCCCCGCTCACCCTCGATGATGATGCTGTAGCTGGGGAGGGGGCACAGAAAGGGTTCAGCACCCACCTTGGTGCACCTCCCAAACGGCTGGGACCCCCCATAAATGTCTGGGACTCCCCCCTAAATGTCTGGGAGCCCCAGGAGGCTGCACTCACATGTCGGGGGGCTGTATGGTGCGCACGCTGCCGGCGTAGAGCAGGCTGTCCTCCTTGGGGATCAGGATGTGCAGCCCGTCCCGCAGATCCTCCTTCTGGATGGCGCAGGCGTGGGGCACCCCCCCGCGGGCCGCCCCTGCCAGGCAGCCCCCCAGCTCCTCCTCCTCCTCCGAGAAGCTGCTGTTGTCGTCGAAGTCGAAGTCGTCCTCCACGGTGAAGCTCTCCAGGAGTTTGCTGACGGCACGGCCCTTGCACTGCAGGAGGAGGCTTGGGGTGGGTGGGGGGCAAAGGGGGCCGTGCCAGGGTGGGGGGAACCCCCCACGGGTCTCACCTGTTTGGTGGCCACTTTGCTCTTGACTTTGGCCAGTTTCTTGCCCTTGCTCAGGATGGTCTTGGCGCTCCGGGGGGAGAGGGCCAGTGAGAGCGCCCCGTTCTTGCGCTGCACGGGAAGGTCGAGGCTAGCCAATGACCCTTCTGTGTGATCCCAGGCCCCTAGAGCTCACCAGTGCCTCCCACCACCTTAAGGGGTGTCCCCTCAGCTCCACCAGTACCCACAAACTGTGCAAAACCTGCCCCAATCCCTCTGCACCCCATGGTTCCATCCGTGCCCCACAACCACTCCCAAAACCGTGCACCCACAACTCACTGGCAGCCCCCAATAACCCCAGCCCTGCATGCCCTTGGTCCCATTGGTGTCCCCAGCCCATGCAGACACCACATCTCCCTGTCCCCAATCCCAGGAGTGCCCCAGGCCAGCCCCACTCACCCTGAGGGCTGCCTGCAGCCCTTTGCTCTTGCGGGTGCCCTTCTTGCCCCTGTCTCCCAGCCGAGCCCCCTCGTCCCTTGGCCCCAGCAGCCGGGGGTCACTGCCCCCAAAGAGGCTGCTGGGGGGTCCCGGGGGGCTGGGGCCGCCGGGGGCTGGGGGCCTCAGGCTCTCCTTGGCCTTGGCTTTCAGCTTCTTCTTGCTGCCCTCGGGGCAGCCCCCCGCCTTCCGCCGGCCCGGCAGCTTCTCCAGCTTCCCGGCTGCCCCCGGCTTCACCGGCCGCTGCTTGATCTTCACCTCGCCCTCGGGGCTGCCCAGCCGGCATGGACCTGCAGGGACAGGGGTCAGGGCTGCCCATGGGGGTCACAGGGCTTGGGGAGCTCGTGGAGGTCCAGGCTTGCAGCACCTCACAATTGCCCACCCAGTCCCAGCAGGTGCCCCCCAGGTCCTTGCCAGCATTCCCAGGGTGGATCCCATTACCTAGCAGCCCCTGCCTTTCCTTCTTCTTCTTGGCCTTCTCGTTGGCCTCCATCTTCACCACGGAGGATGGGGAGGGGCCCAGCACAGCCACCGGCCCTGTGGGCAGTGACAGCCCCGGCTCCTCGTCCCCGTCCTCGCTGTCCGTGTCACCCTCAGGCTCATCTGCAAGGGGAGAGGACAGGGTGAGGCACTCCTGCACACAGGGGTGGCCCCTGCACCCCCAGCGAACAATGGGGCGAGTTGAGGCCATGGGTGACCCCCTGGCATGAGCCACCACCCCCATCTGTCCTGCCTCCAGACTCATGGCTGGACCCTGCACCCCCATCTTCGACCCTGAACCCCAGTCCTGTGCCAGACCCCAGAACCCCAACTCTGACCCCACATCTCCATCCCCATGTCAGATCCCACATCCCCCATCTCACACCACCTCACAAGCAGTTCCCCATCCTGCCCCTATACCCCATTCTGGACCTCACCCCATCACCCCAGCACCCCCACCCCAATCCCACACCCCATCCCTGCGCCCTGCTTGCCTCTGAAGTGGGGGGGCTGCCGGGGACCGGGGTCCTGCCCCTGGTACTTGGAGCCCTTGGAGCTCTTGGGCCGGTTCAGCTTCTTCTGGATGCGGGCACTGGGGTTGGGGTCCCTCCGGCGGAAGGGGCTGAGCCCGGGGGGCAGCCCCTTGCCCTTCACCTTCTGCTTCAGCTGTGACAGCCCACGAGTCACCACACAGGGCAGAGGAGCCCACACTGGGGGGACTCAGGGGGGGTTGGGGGTAGAACACAGCCCCCAGACCCCGTGGGACTCACCGGGGAGCCCTGGAGGCTGCTGAAGGTCCCCCCGGCCAGTTTGCTCCTCTTCTTCTGGGGCTCGGGGTCCCCCCTCAGCTCGGCACACAGCAGGGACAGGCTGGTCTTCACTGCCCTGGAGGGGGGAACGGTGTGGGCACGGTGCTCGCAGGACACGCAGGGCACCCTGCACCCCTTGGGGGGATCCTGAACCCCTTGGGGGGATCCTGCACCCCTGGATGGAATCTGCACCCCTTGGGGGGATCCTGCACCCCTTGGGGGGATCCTGCACCCCTGGATGGAATCTGCACCCCCCAGCTTCACCCTGCATCCCCCAGAAGGATCCAGACCCGACCCCGGCTGGCTGCTGCACGCCCCAGCTGCCGTCTCCCTCCTCCCCTTCCCTCCGACATAAACCCTGCCATTAATTCTGTCCCCTGGGCCGAGGGGGACATGTGGCACCAGTCACTCACTTGACCTTGCGGCTCTCGGCCCTGCCCAGGGCACTGGAGTGTTTCCTCTTCCTCGGCCGCCCCGGCCCGCGCCGTGCGGGGCTGCGGGAGCTCTCGTCACGCCTGGACACCGGGGACAGAACAGGGACACAACGGGGACACAACGGGGACACCGTCAGCAGAGGCCCCAGCACAACCGGGGCAAGGACTGCACGGATCCGTGCTGCCCCCAGGCTCAGGATGGGGACAGGGACAGACAGAGGGACAGGGACAGGACGTACTCGTGGTCGTGGCGCCGCTGCAGCCTCACCAGCTCCCGCTGCTTCTCCTTGTAGCGGCGCTGGAGCTCGGCCAGGCGCATCCGCACCTCCACCTCCTGCGTGTTCAGCTGCTCCATGGCCGCCTTCAGCGGGCACACCTGGGGGGCCAGGGGGGGTTTGGGCACGGCTGGCACTGCCAGCGGCCTCAAAGCCAGGGCTGAGGCTGGGCACGGCTCGCCCCCCCTGCCACCCCCTCCGGGGACACTCACGGCCTTGGTTTTGGGGGTCCAGGTGTACTTGCGGCGGGGGACGCGGGCGCGGGGCGGGGGGGACACGGGCAGCGGGCTGAGGGCGGGGGGGCTGCCCTCCCGTCCTGCCGCCTCCACCAGCGACCAGGCGGCCGCCACCGTGGCCAGGTTCTGCAGGTTGAAGGCCAGCAGCTCCTCATCCTCACCTGTGGGATGGCAGGGGGTCAGCAAGGACTGATACACCAGAGCCCTGCACTGGCTCCTGGGGGGCTGGGGGGCACAGGGGCAGACCCCCGGCTGGGAGGGTGATTTGCCCCATCTGGCCCTGTGCCCACCCCACTACCCCATCCAGGGGGAGTGGGACCCCACAGCCACCCCCTCACCCCACGCTGTCCCCACCTGAACCCAGCACTGGGTCCTTCCCCTCCCTCCCTCCCTCCCGCAGGGCTGGGGATGTGCCAGGCTTTGAGGCCATTCCCGCTGGGGCCTCTGGGATTCCCTGGGGAAGCCGAGCTGGGAGGGAATCCCAAATCCCGCCTGCCTGGAGCCAGCGCTGGAGCAGAGCCCTGGCTGCGAGTGGGGCACGGCCTGGCACGGCATGGCACAGCATGGCACGGACATGGCACAGCATGGCACGGACATGGCACAGCATGGCATAGCATGGCAGAGCATGGCACGGCATGCTGCCCCCCAGTCCCATAGGACAAAGAGCACAGAAGGGTACTGGAGTCACCAGGGCGTGCTGGGGACACTTGGGGGCACTGGGTGTCACCCACCGTCCCTGGCCAGGTCGCAGCGGCGCCGGCGCAGCTCCAGGTCGGCGAGTTCACTGAGCAGGGCGATGCCCGGGATCCCTGAGGGGTGGGGGGCAGGCGAGGGGGGCGCCGGGGGGGGCTCCTCGGGTTCCTCCAGCGCCGGCAGCTCCCCCAGGTCGATGCCAGCGGCGATCAGCGCCTCCAGCCCACCCGTGCAGCCCTGGTGCCCACTGGGGACGTCACCGTCCTCCTCCTCTTCCTCCTCCTCCTCATCGCAGCTGCCCTCTGGCTCTGAGCCATCGCTGTCGCCTTCCTCCTGCTCCTCTTCCTCCTCTTCTTCCTCCTCCGCAGCGGGGGGCAGCGGGGAGCCCCCGTCCTGGGGCACGGGGTGCTGCTGCTCCGGCTGCTCCGGCGCTCCCTGAGCCACCTCGCGGTGCCCCCCGAAGGGCTCCTCGGTGCCGCCCCCGGCCGGCGCCGGCCCCCGCTCCCCGCAGAGCGCCCCCGGTGCCGGCGGCAGCAGCAGGTGGTGCCGGTGCAGCAGCGCCCCGGGAGCCTCGGCCGGGGGGTCCCGCGGGGGGTCCCGCAGCGCCTCGGCCGCGGGGCTGAAGGTCCGGGACTGCTCGGGCTCGGCGGGCGGGGAGCCGGCGTGCACGGGGTCGGGGTCTGCCGGCTCGGCCGAGTGCGCTGCGGGGTAGCCCATGGCCGTGGCGGGGTAGCCGTACCCGGGGGGCAGGTCTGGGGGACAGGGTCATGATCAGCGGGGATGCTCTGGTTGTTCTCAGCCGCCCTCCTCCCGCTCCCCGTGCCCGGTCCTACCTGGCTCCAGCGGTTTGGGGTAGCGGTGCGGGGGCTGCCCCTCGCCCCGCGCGTCCTCGCCCTCGCCGCCCTTGCTGGGGGCGGGCAGGGGGCTGGCGGCCGGCGAGCGCGGGGCCACGGCGGGGCTGGCGGCGGGGCAGGCGGGTAAAGTGCAGGGGGCCGTGGGCAGCGTCACGGGGCACTTGGCCGGGTGCCGCAGGGCCGGCGAGTGGCAGCACGGGGACAGCTTGGGGGGCGCGGGGGCCGCCGAGGTCAGGCCCTTGGCCGGGGGGTTTAAGGCAACTGCTTTGTGGGAGGGTTTGAGGGGCTTCTCGGGAGCCCTCTCCTCCAGCTCCAGGGGCTGCTCCTCTGGCTTCCGCTGCGGGGTACAACGAGGTGACACGTGTGACATCCTGCCCCACATCTCAGCCCTGCATCCACATCCCCATCCAGACCCACGGGCCAGTCCCTGCGCCACTGCCTGTCCTTCAGTCCTTCCCCACATCTGCCGCCCCAGTCCCACAACCCACTCTCCACCCTGCATCCTCCAGACAGACCTACATCCCATCGCATCCCATCCCATCCCATCCCATCGCATCCCACCCCATTCCCCTGGCACCTGGCCGTGCACCTGGCGCTGGATCTCGAGGGCCTGGGCCGCCCGTTGCTGTTGCTGCTGCTGCTGCTGCTGCTGCAGGGCATAGAGCTCCTGCTGCCGCAGGAACTGCGACCGTGGGTACACAGGGAGCTGCCCCGTGTGCTGCAGGTGGGCACCGGGACCCCGGCCCGGGTACATGGGGGGCCACAGCGATGCCTGGTCCATCACGTCAGCTGCCAGCAGAGGGGGGCAATTGGAGACCCTATTCAGGGTCACCCCACCAACCCCAGCAGTGCCCAGTCCTGTGACCCTGGCAGCAACCCCAGAGACCTCCATCTCCCAGCCCTGAATCCCACAAACACCTCCAAGGACCCCATAGCCCTCCCACCTCCAAAAGTACCCCCAGGGACCCCATCAGCCATGGACTCCCAAAAGCACCACCTGCGACCCCCCCCATCTCCCACCCCCCTCTCCTCTCTCTCAATCCCCCCCAGCCTCCAGGACCCCCTCCCCAGCACATGGTGGTGGTCTCAGGCTCACCCAGCGTGTGGGGGGTGCCGTGGGTGGGGGGCTCCGTGGGGAGGATGACGAGCTGGGCAGGGGGATCCTGGGCGAGGGGGAACACGGGCTGCATGGCGCTGGGCATGGAGGCAGGGAAGGCAGGGGGCAGGTTCTGGTGCAGGGCGGGGTGCCCGATGCCTGTGGGGATGGAGGGGTCTGTCAGCACCCCAATGCTGGGGGTCAGCACCCCCCCAATTCCCCCAAACCCGGCACCGACCGTAGGAGTGTCCCCCCATCCAGATGGAGGGGCTGCGGGTGCGGGGCAGCCAGTGCGTGTGGGCAGGGTGGGCGTGGGCGGCGGGATCCCCCCCGAGCTGCCCTGCCGGCAGCGACGAGCCCCCCGTCATCATCAGGTGGGGGGTCAGCTCCCCGGGACACCCCCCCGACGGGTGCATCCGGGCAAACTCCACCAGCTCCTTGTTGTCCCTGTGGGAAAATGTGACACAGAGTGTGGGGGCAGCACTGGCATCACTCTCCCCTGCACCCCAAAAGCACACAGAGCCCATTTTCCAGCCCTCACACCCAGGCTCCCCCCTGTGCCCCAGCACTCACTGGAGCAGGACGTCCCTCCCGGGCAGCCCCAGGCGCTCCTCGCACAGCCGGCCCCGCTCCTCCTCCGCCTCCAGCTCCATCAGGTGCACGGGGCGCGCGGTGCCTGCTGCCACGGGGACACCGCGGTGGCATCAGCGTGGCACTGGCAGCCCCCTCTGCCCCGTCCCCCTTCCCCGGCCCTCACCTTTGACTCCAGCCGCCACTCGCTGCCGCCCGGTGCCCGTGGCGCCGTAGGGCTCGTGGCGGCCCAGCGTGTCCTTCTGCCGCGCCACGGCCACCGCGATGCCCACGGGCGGCTGCCGCACCTCGCCCTCGGTGCCGCCGGGGCCCAGCGCCTCGTGCTCCCGGCCGCGGGCACAGTCCGGCCGCTCCAGCTCCGGCTGAGCCTTTCCCGACGGGAATTTGGAGTCCTGGTGGGCGCAGCTGCCCTTGGCGCTGGCCAGCCCCACGAAGGGGGGGCCCTTCTGCCCCCCCAGCAGCGCCCCGTTGCTGTACTTGAGCAGGTTCTTCATGGCCGACACCTCGTCGGGGGCGTTGGGCACCTCCTGCGCCCGCACCAGCCCCGCGCCAAAGGGGTCCAGGTAGGGCCCCCCCTTCCGCTCCTCGGCCACGGGCAGGGGGGGGCCCTGGCCCTGCACCCCCCAGGGAGGCAGGGGGTGCCCGCCGTAGCCCAGGCCCCCCAGTTCCAGGGGCTTGCGCTTGCCCTCGGCCGCCTCCGCCTCGGGGTGCTGCTGGTGCCGGATCCGAGCCACCTTCTGGGCCGGGGGCTCCTTGGGGGGGCCCTTCTCTAAAGTGCAGCAGGAGGGGCCCACGCGGACGCCCAGAGGGTCGGGCCGGGGGGCGCGGGAGCAGTCGGGGGCGGGCGGCACCTCGAAGTAGCCCTTGTCCAGACCGGCCTTGGGCGCGGGGCACCGGCCGGAGAACGGGGGTCCTTCGGCCGCGCCCCCCCCCAGGTACTCCAGCCCCTTGAGCCGCGTGCCCGGAGCCGCCCACTCCAGCCGCCGCTCCGCCGGCCCCTCGGCCTTCAGCGGGTGGTGGAAGGGGGCACCGTAGGGCTCGGTGCCCGCCTCGGCGTGCCGCTCCTTGCCGTCCCCGCGCTCCATCCCGCCGGACTCCGCCTGGAAGGAGCGGCTCTTGTCCGTCGGGGGCCCCACCGAGGGCACCAAGGTAGCCCCGCTGAGCTTCAGCTCGCGGGCGGGGGGCTCGGGCAGCGGGCACAGCACCTCGGGGCCGGCGTGCAGCGGGAGGCAGGGGAAGGAGCCGGCGGCGGGCACGGCGTAGGACACGGCGTGGTGCAGCATCTGCCGCCGCTCCACCGCCTCGCCGTAGGGCTGGGGCGCCTCGGGGACCCCCGGCTCCCGCTCCTTGGGGGCGCAGCGGGCGGCGCGGGGCAGGGCGCTCCCGGCACAGCTGGGCAGCGCGGCGCGGGCGCCGTCCCCGTCCAGCCCCTTGGCCCCCAGCAGGCACGAGGCCAGGGGCTTGGGGCGCCCGTCGCTGGACCCCCGCGGCGGCACCCCCTCCTTGCAGTGCCCCTCGGGCGGCACCGGCAGCACCACCTTGTGCCGCTCCTTGGGGTCCTCCTCGGGCAGCCGCTCCTTGGGGTCCCCCTTGCCCCCCTTGTCCTTGGCCGCCAGGAAGCGCTCGTAGTCCTTGGGGGTCTTGGGGAGGGGGCCGGTGTCCCGCTCCCGGCTGCAGGAGCCGGTGGGGGGCCCGGGGGCAGCGCGGGCGATGCCGGGGAAGCCGTGGCTGGCGGGGAGCAGGGGGGGCTGTGCTGGAAGGTTCCGCAGGTAGAAGTTATCTGGAGGGGAGGGCGCTGGGTGAGACCCCCACATTCCCCCCACCCAAACTGCAGCCAGACTGTGATGAAGGGTTGGGCTCATTAGGTCTGTGTCCCACCCAAACAACGACCCCATTAGTGCCCACCACAACCCCGTGAAAAGCAGGAGCAGAGCTGGGACTGGCACCATCCCCCCCAGCCGCTGCCCCAGTACCACCTGGTCCGGCACTGAGCCCCCACCCCTGCCCGGCTGGGGGACACGCGCCCCCATGGGGGTCCCGGTGGCCCCGGTACCTGCCTTTCTGGCTCTCGTAGAAACGGTGCTGGCCATAGAGCACGTTGCCATTGCCGTGGTGGTCCAGGTGGCCCATGGGCAGGAAGGTGGAGGCCAAGCTCCCGGAGAAGCGGGGGTACCCCGGGGCTGGGGACATCGAGTCAGCGGGACTGGGGCGGCACCTGCCCCCGCATCCCAACCTGCACGGCTCCAGCTGGGAACTCTGCAGAGCCCGTGATCCCCTCCAGGCTGGGACCCCTCCCACCCTCTGGGAACCGGGGGTGGGGTTGAGACCCCCCCCAGCCCCGTGCCAGCAGCGGCCGTGCTTGGCTCGGCTCGGCACGGCTCGGGCGGGCTGTCCGTCAGCCGCGTGCGCTGCCCGTCCCCGTCCCCCCGTGCCCCCCCGGAACGCCGGGAGCCAGCTGGCAGCCGGTCAAACTACCAGCCGGGCAGGCTGCCAGGGCCCCGCGCCAGCACCGCCGCCCCGCTCCCGCTCCTCCGGCGGGACGGACACGCCACAGCGTGGGGGGGCACGGGGACTCGGCTTAACCAGGGCTGCCCCCGGGGTCCCCACGCTGTCACCTGCCCTAACAGGGGTGTCCCTGTCCAGGTTTGTCATCACCAGCGACAGGAGGTGGCCCGGCCTCAGCCAGAGCTCTGCAGCTCAGCACAAGCCTCTCCAGTCACCCCAAACCCCAACTGTGGGGTCTAAGCCTGGTCCCTGTGGATGCCCAGGATGTTTTGGGGCACAGCGGTGGCCAAACCCACCCTCATCACCCAGAAGCCACTGACCCTGCATCCCATACACGTGGGCACTGACAGGATGTGACCACTGGCACTGGGCAGAGCCACGACTGCCTCCGGCAACCCCCGACCCACAGCCCATCCCCACCGCGGTGCCCGCTCACCTTCGTGCGAGTGGGAGAACCAGATCTGGGAGGTGCCGGAGTGGGGCCCGCAGAAGGCCGGCTCTGGGGGGGAGGCGGCGGGGCCGGCGGGGTGGCTGGGCCCCCCCGAGCCCAGGCTGCCACTCAGGAAGCCCCCCATGAAGGACGAGGGGGGGGCACTCCCCATCAGGCTGCTGCCGGCTGCGGGGAGAGGGCACAGTCAGGGGGGCTGAGAACAGTCAAGGGGGGCTGTGCAGGACCTGCATGCATGACCAAGCACACCACACTCCCTTGTGCACACACGTGTGTGCACGGCTGCCACAGGGCTGTGCAGCTCATTCTGCACCGGTGCATCCCCTGGGCACACCCAGCCCTTGTGCCACACGTGGGACTGTGTCCCTTGTGCACACACATGTCCCTCGTGGGACTGTGTCCCTTGTGCACACCCAGCCCCTGTGCACACACGTCCCTCGTGCTCACAGCCCTTGTGTCACCCTGTCCCTCGTGCCCACGCTGCCTGCACACATCCCCTGTGAGCCCCCACGTCCCCTGTGTGGTCACACGCCTGATGCACCCATGTCCCTGACAGCCCCAGCCCCACGGGGCTCAGATGAGCCTCAGGGTGTGCCAGGCACAGCAGAGCCGTGCAAGGGGCACCGGAGCCCTGCCCTGTGCGTGCCCCAAGCACTCACAGCACGTGGGAGGCTCTGCACACGTGTGTGGCTCCCCACACTGCTGCTCCCCTCCAGGGGACAGCGGCTGCTGCCAGTGCTGGGACAATCCCAGCTCCAGGGACACGGGCCATGTGGGTGCACATGTGTGCTCTGTGTGTGCACATGTGTGTGAGCGCAAGGAGGGGGGACAGCCCTGGCCCTGACCCTGCTGCCTCCCCCGCAGCCCAGGGGGGCCCCAGCGCCCTTGGGGAGGCCCATGGCCGGCGCTCCCCATCCCGCCCCCCATCCCGCTCCCATCCCGGCCAAGCCGTGAGATCATGGTGGAAACTTCGGAGCTGGTGGCCAGCGGCCGGGCGGGGGGAGCAGGAATGGGGGGAGCCAGCATGGGGGAGTCAGCATGGGGGAGCAGCTGCCCCTCGCTGTGTGTGCCCACTCCCCATGTCCCTGTGTGCCAGAGCAGCCGTGGCACGGCTCGGCACGGCTCAGCACGGCTCGGCACGCGTGGCGTGGCGCGGAGCGCGGGCTGGCTGCCCGCCCGGCCGGGGCAGGAAGCGATGCTTTGCTCTCTAAGCCGGCCCACGCTCCCCGGCTAATCCCACCGGGATGCCTCTGGGATGAGTGTCGGGATGTGGTTTCAGGCAGCTTCGCTCCTTCCTCCGTGGCGAGGCCGAGCGGGGCAGGGCCGCGTGGGCCGGGGGCACAGCCGCATCCCACCCACAGCCCTGGGAACCGGACACACACACCGGGACCGGGACGGGCGGGCACACCCCGCAGTGCCAACGCATCCCCGGGGACACAAACCCACCCTGTGCGCCACGGACCCCGTGCGGGTGTGGAGCCGGCAGCGTGCCGGGCTGTGCCGGGCGGGAAGCCGAGGTTTCCAGAATGAGACTTTTCTGGAAGCTGTGAAACGGGCTGGAAAAAAATAACCCCTCACCCCACCCCGATGGCGGCGGGGCCGGGGTGTCCCGGGGGGGCCGCGGGGCCGCCGCTCCCCACCGCCCACCCGCTGACTCACGGGTCCCCCGGTGTGGGCTGGCCACGGGGCCAGCACTGCCCATCCCACATTCCCACTGGCCCCATGGCCAGCACTGCTGATCACACACTCCCACTGGCCCCATGGCCAGCACTGCCCATCCCACATTCCCACTCACCACAACCCCCTGCACACTCATGCACTGAGCAGGGGCAGGGAGTGGCCCCCCCTGGTTCTGCCCCTCCAGCCATGGTGATGGTGAGCACAGGACAGGGACCAGCACAGGACAGGGATGAGCGCAGGACAGGGACAAACACAGGACAGGGATGAGCACAGGACAGGCACCCGCACAGGGCAGTGATCAGCACAGGACAGGGACGGGTCACTGAGGACGAGCACAACTCGTGTCACTGATAAGCCACCGGTGCTGGAGCAGCCCATGCTGCCAGTCCCCGAGACCGGGCACAGCTCGTGTCACCGATGAGCCGGCAGTGCCAGGACGGGCACAGCCCCGTGGGGCAGGGTGCCAGCACAGGACAGATGGCTGCGGGGTCCCAGCCCGGCCCCCCCGGCAGCGTCACCCTGGGAACTCCCTGGCCGGGCTCCCCGGGGCCGGTGCTGTGACTCAGCCCCGCCGGCATCGCTCCCAGCTCCGGCACGAAATTTCCCTTGGCCCCGAACTGCCGAGGGTCACACGTGTGACGAGTGTGCCAGGTCTCAGCACGGCCACACCGACTGCGCTGAGAGGGGCGGGGGGCACTGGGGAGACTCAGGAGGGGACCATGAGAGGTGCTCCCTTCCCTCCAGCTGCTGCTCGCCCCCGCTCCAAGTGCAGCACAGATGGGAATGTGTTGGGAGGCAGAAAGTTTCAGGGCCAGCGTGTGCAGGGGGGCCAGGTCCTGGGGGGGTTCAGCCCACGGCTGCTCTGGGATCCCCAAGGCGGTGACAGACCCAGGATGGCAGCGGTGGCGGGGGGGACGTGCGCAGGGTTGGGTTTCTCCCTCGGCTATTTTGGGGCTGGAACATTCCTAATGGAGCTGGGGTTGCGGGCGGAGGGCCGGGAGCTGGCAGGGACCCTGGCAGGGGCAACCCGGGCCCCCCCAAACCGGGCAGGGGGTGGTGGGCAGCCCCCCACGTGCTTCACAACCCACACGGCCCCTTTAAAAATTTGGCAAACAGGGAATAAACGGGCTCTGGCTCCCTCGGTGCTGTAATTCCAACTGAATCCATATTGTTACGGCACTCAATGATCGGCACTCAATGATCGCTGCAATGGTGAAACGCTGCCGGAACGTGCCCGAGGGGCCAGCAGGGAGATCCAGTGCTGTGTGAGGGGTTATCCCCTTTGGAATGCCACTGGCAGCTGTGCTGGCCACCGCCACTGCACACTCAGCGCTCGCACATTCACTGGGGCCACGTGTGCAAAGGGCTCACAAGGGTGGGGGACACTCCTGGCACAGCTGGGAAACGCTGCTGGCACGGCTGCCACACACCACTGGCACAGCTGGCACACACCACTGGCACAGCTGGCACACGCGTGTGCTCAGCGCACGCTCCCTGCACACATGACTTTCCCAGAGTACGATTTACACTCCCAGAGCACAACCTGACACACACGTGCCTTGCAAGGCCATTGCTGGAGCACATGGAAGCCAGGGAGTGTCCAGTCCCAGGGGTCCTGATGTCCCATCCCACCACTGATGTCACATGGATGGCACACACACGGGGCCTTGCCAGGAACCCTCCAAAATGTGGCTCCATGGGCACCCTGTGCAGTTCCTGTGAATGTGACACACGTGGGTCCTGGAGGGGGAGGACTCATCTACCCCTGCTTCCCCCAGGGCTGGGGGACCCCAGCATGAGGCAGGGTCAGAGTCTGCCCTGGGGTGATGCTGTGGGGCAATCAGGGCACAGGCAGGGCTGGGGGTCCCAAGGAGCCAGGGGCACCCAGAGAGGCCCCAAAATTCCCCATGGAGCCCATCCATCCTGCATTGTTCCCTGGGCAATGCCAGGAGCAGCTGCCCGTCCCCCAGGGCCTGGCACGTGGCAACATCTGTGCCTGGATCCAGCTCATGACTAAGGAACGGCGGAGCACTCAGGATGACTGTGCGAGAGCCGGGGTAATTCTGCAGGATCCAGGGTTCTGCACGTCCCACCGGCCACGCTCGGCCCCCAGAGCCTCGTGGCTACCAAGGAGCAGCCCAGTTAATCTCCAGATCTGGTTTAACTTTTACCCTTACTCTGGGGGCTGGGTTAGCAGGGAGCCCCTGCACTGGAGCTGCACCAGAGCTGCGCCGTGGCCTCCAGCCCCTCGCAGATCCCTTCTCCAGGGAAGCAGCGATGCAGAGCGGCTGCAGCGCTGGCACCCGGCCCCGTGTCACCACCCAGCCAGGGGCACCGGCCCCACCTGCCTCCCACCATCAGCACCCAAATCCCCCCTCAGAGCCGTGCCAGAACCGCACAGCACCCAGCCAGGAGCGCGATCCAGGGAGGGGACAGGCGTGGGAGCACATCCAGTACCCCCGGGATGGGACCCACCGGGACCTGCACTGTCATGGCCAGGCTGTGTGCCAGCGGCAGGACAAACACCAACACTGCCACTGCCAGGCTGCGGGGCAGCACTGGGACGCACACTGGGATGCACATTGGGATGAACACCGGGGCACACACCGGGATGTACATAGAGATTTTTACCAGGACACACACCGGGATGCACACCAGGATTCACATCGGGATACACACTGGGATTCACAACGGGACGAACACCAGGATTCACACCGGGATGCACACACACACCCCCAGGGTCAAGCCACACACCACCACGGCCACACCGCTCCCAGCCGAGGCTCAGCCACGGTGACACAGTCCGGCACAGTCATAACTCTCCTCTAGTGCACAAAAACATCCAAAAAGCAAAAATTGCAGCCAGGTCCCAGCGTGGCTCGGACAGGCCTCTGCCAGAGTTTCCCACCCTCGGTTTGTGGCAGAGGCTCTGGGAGCCCCGGCCCTGCTCAGCACGGGACACCTACAATTGGGGTGCAAGGGCTGCACCCCGCCCGGGCGGGCTCCGGGGGTCTCCATCCCCCCATCCCCGGGCGGTGCCGGTGCCAAACCCGACGCCAGCCGGAGCGTTCGGCTGCACGAACGCGCGGCCCTGAGTTACGGCTTTAATAAAAGCAAGGAAAACAGTTTTATCTCCGTTCCCAGGGCGGCCGCCGGGCCCGGCAAAGGCTCCTGGGAGGTGTAGTCCGGCCCCACGCCGGGAGCCATTTGGGGGAGCGCGGCCGGAGCCCCCCCGGCCCCGCCGTGCCCCCCGGGCGCCGCGTGCCGCACCGGCATCGCCCCGCCACGGCCAACCGCGGGCTGGCTCCGTGCGCTGGGTGGGGTAATTATCAATCATCGGCCTTAATTACCGCGCCATGCTAGCGCGGCTGCCGGCACCGCGGCCGGGCCGTGCCGGGAGGGCACGGGGCGCAGGGCATGGGGACCCCCGTGCCGCCGGCACCGTGCCGGCCGCTCAGTGATCCGGTTTATCCGCCCCGGCAGCGTTCCGGCCGCGCGGAGCCTCCGAGCGCAGCTCGCTGGGAAGCGCTCCGGCTGCGCCGGCCCTGCCAAAGCCGGAATATTTTTAGCTCGTTCTGTTGTTGGGTTTGGCTTCTCTCTCTTTTTTTATTTTTTTTTTCTCTGTTTTTTTTTTTTTTTTTTTTTTAGTTTTTTTTTCGGCGCGTTTCTGCCGGGGTATTTTTAGCCGGATCCATGTTATTTTAACAACCTCCGGTGCATTCGGGCTCCCATGTGTCGCCCAGGCCCCGGCGGGTGTGAGGGTCCTGCACGGGGACGCGGCCGCGGCGGGAAGCCGGAGGGAAGCCGGCAGCACCCCGGCGCAGGCGGCCCTCCGGGATCCCCCCACGGTCACCGCGAGCCGGAGAGCAGCCGAACCGCCACCGCCATCCCCCATCCCGGGGCCGGGCTCCAAGCCCCCGTCCGCACTCCTCGCCCAGCAAAGCTGGGGGAAGCCAGGGTGGCCCCCCGAGCCCGGCGGTGGTCCCGGCAGCGAGGCCGCCGGCACAAAGCGAAACCGCCCCGGCCGCGGGCCCGATCGGGCGCCGCCTCCCCGGCACCCCCCGGTGCCCCCCGCTTTCCACCTCCTTCCAAGAACCCCCACGGCTGCCACCCCCCCGCGCCGGCCCGGCCGTGCCCCCCGCCCTAATCCACGCACTAATTGTAATCCCATTAAAGCAGATATAATTTTATTAGTATTCACAGCTCATCAAGGCGGCGACAATAACCGGCGCTGCCGCCGTGCCGCGGCCAGACAACCGCCTGCGCCGGCGGGAAGCGGGGGGCCCGGCGCTGCGCCGCGCCGAGCCGGCACACGGCTCCCGCCCCGGCCCCGTTCCCGCTCCGGCTCCATCCCGGAGCTCGGCAGCGCGGGGGGCTCCCCGCCGGCTGCGCCCTCAGAGCCCCCCGTGCAGCGAACCCCGGTACCGGCGCCGCGCAGCCCGGCTGAGCCGTGCCCGGCCGCAGGCGAGCACATGCCGCAGACAAAGCCGCGCGGGCAGCTCGCCGCGG
The DNA here is from genome assembly GCA_035583995.1 of Arremon aurantiirostris. Classification (NCBI taxonomy): domain Eukaryota; kingdom Metazoa; phylum Chordata; class Aves; order Passeriformes; family Passerellidae; genus Arremon; species Arremon aurantiirostris. Next base: position 985,201 of record JAXCLO010000057.1, on the reverse strand, counting down.
ATGCCGGATCCGGTGACCCCGCGCCGGGGCTGCTTGGCCGTGCCGAGCTCGGCCGTGTGCCGCGCTTTGTCCAGCTCCGGCAGCTGCCGCGGCGAACACGCGCCGCGAACCCCTTCGCACCCTGACACTTCGGCGCCGAATATCGAGCCCGGGCTCGGTGACCTTCCACCGCCGCCCCACGGCCCCGCGCATAACGGCCTCCTTGTTCAGCCCGAACGCGCCTCTCCGTCCCGGCACCGGGATCTCGCCGGGGTCACGCTCCTCCCGCGCCGGCGGAGCGACCGGGTGGGGGGATGTCCCCCGTGTGCGTGAGCCAAAACCCCAAAACCCCCGGGCGCGGTGACAGCGAGGTCGGCACAAAGGGAGGCCGAGCTCCCGGGGCCGTGCCGAGCTCCCGCGGCCGTGCCGAGCCTCCCGGCCCTTCCCGGCCCCCCGCACCGCGGGCGCCCCGACCCCTCTGACCTGTGTGCGTGGCCATGGAGATGGGCGCCGGGAAGTACTTGGTGGGCTGGAAGTGTCCGGGGGGCTGCACGGCCCCGTGCGCCGACCCCGCCACGCGCCCCGTGCCGTGCCGGTGGCCGAGGCTGCCCCGCTCCGACAGCAGCCGCGGCGGGGGCGCGAAGTCACGGCCGTCCATGCCGGGGGCACCCACCCGCGGGGGGCTCGGCGGGACCCCGACACGGCTCGTGGGCGATGCTCAGCGCCGCGCCGGGCCGGCTCGGCGGCCGTCGTGCCGCGCTCCGCGCCGGGGCTGTCGGCTCATCCTCCGCTCCTGGCACGGGGAGAGAAAGGAGAGAGTGAGAGCACGGCCGGGGTGGGGGTACGGCCATCGCTGCACCCCAGAGCCCCCGCGCCCCAGCAGCGCTCCGCTCCCCGTGTCCGCGGTACGCTGCCCGCTTTCTCCGCCGTTCGCAGGGCCCCGCGGTCCCCGGTACCTCCGGCGCACGGTCCCCGCTCTCTGCCGTGCCCGGAGCAGGGCTCCCCCTTTTCCCAGTGCTCCCGGTTCATGATCCCCAGTTTCCTCAGCGCACAGCCCCCCCACTCCGCGTTCCCGGTGCTCCCGGAGCGCAGCTCCCCCTCGATCCGGTGCTCCCGGTTCCCAACCCCGGCTGCCCGGAGCGCGGGCCCGGTTCCCGCTGCTCCGAGCCTTTCTGACCGCTGCTCGGGTTCCGGTTTCCCGGCGCTCGGTTCTTTTATCTCTCCCGGTTCACCGACCGTATCTCCCTGGGGCTCGGCCCCGCTCGCCCCCGGCTTCCCCGCTTCCCGTTGTCTCCCCGGTGCTCGGCGCCTCCCTCGCCGCGGTTCCCCCGTTTCCTTCCTTTCCCAGCCCCGGTTCCTCGGTGTTTCCCCGTCTTCCCTCCAGCGCGGTTCCCCCGGCCCCGCTTCTCCGGTATTACCCGCTGTCCCGACCCTCCTCTCCCCGGTTCCCCGGTCCGTCCCCCGCGCCCTGCCCCGGTTTCTCGGTATTTCCCCGGTCTCCCGGCCGCGGTTCCCGGTCCCTGCCGGTGCCCGGCCGCGGCTCCCGCCCGCCGGGTCATTGTTCTGGCAGCGCCGGGGCCGGGGGGCCCGATCCGGCGGGGGGAGCCGGGCACGGGCCGGGCGGCGGCGAACAAAGGGGCGCGGGGCGGCGAGCGCGGCCGGGGGGTGCGGGGGGCCCGGCCGGGACCGCGGGGACCGGGGGGGAGCGCCGGGGCGAGCCCCGGGGGAAGAAACCCGGGCCGGGAACAAAACATGTGCATTTCCTTAAATCAAGCTGACGAAAAGATGTGAGAAAAGGATGTTTTGCTTTCTTTTTTCTTTTTTAAATATAAATATAAATAAAAAATACAAAGCGAAAAAATTAATGGGAAATAATTGAAAGGGAAAAATATTTAAAGCAAAAAATTGAAGGCAAAAAGGGCTCGATGCGAAAATGTTTGAAGGCGCAAACGGTTTAGTGAAGCAGCGTTTGATGAGCAAATGATTTAATGAACAAATGTTTTCACGCACAAAATTTTAATGAACAAAATTTTAACGCGAAGCGTTTCGAAGAGACGGGTTTTAATGGGAAAATGTTTTAATATAAAGAGATAAAAGAGAAAATATGTTTTAATAGGAAAAGATGAAGGGGAAAATATTTTGGTAGAAAGAAATACAGGGAAAAATATTTTGGGGGAAAAAAGATGAAGAGAAAAAATATTTTTGCAGGAAAAAGACGAACGTAGAAAATATTTTGATGCCGGAAAGATGCAAATAAATATTTAGGTGCAAACAAATAAAGCGAAAAAATAAATACTAAGGTAAAAACGCAAAAAAAAAAAATTTGCAAAAAATAAATTGAAAAAATGCAAAATAATTAGCGCCCCAAAAATTTAAAACGTAATAAAGCCAAGTAGGCAAAGAAAAGAAAAAACATAATGCCCAAAACACAAATAAAAATAATGCCTAAAACGCAATTAAAAAAAAATTAACGTCCAAAAATCCAAAATAAATAACGCCAAAAAAAATTGTTAAGGCGTAAAAAAAAAACAACCAAAAAACAAAAACAACAAAAACAATAACCCCGGAGCGCCCGAAATTAAAATAACCCCCAAACAACAACAACAACAACAACAAAAAAAACCCACCCGCGGATCGCAGTTACTTACCGGAGGGGCGTTCCGCGCGCGGGGCGAGTGCGGTCCCGT
>JAXCLO010000057.1:952285-981399 GCA_035583995.1 Arremon aurantiirostris | reverse complement strand
GGGCGGCGGCTGTGCTCTACGGGGGGCCATGCAGAGCAATGTGTGGGGCTGTGCAGTGTTGGGGAGCTATACAGAGCAGTGCGTGGGGCTGTGCAGTATTGGGGAGCTCTGCAGTGTTGGGGGGCTGTGCTGAGCAATGTGTGGGGCTGTACAGTATTGGAACGCTGTGCAGTATTGGGGGCCATGCAGAGCAATGTGTGGGACTCTGCAGTGCTGCGGGGCTGTGCAATGTGTGGGGCTGTGCTCCATGCAGGGAGGGGACAGAGCCAGCTGAGGGGGGCTCTGTGATGTGGGGGGGCTGCTCAGGGCCATGGGAGCCTGCACGGTACCAGGACCACACAGCAGGAACGGGAGCAGCACCGGGGGGCACCGGGAGCAGAGGCCTGGCAGCGGCCACCACCGGGATTCCTGTCGGGGCGCTGCAGTGTTTGGGATTTTTTTTTCCTCCTTTTTTACAATAAAAGGGTGTAATTGATTGAGAACGCTGAAATAAATCCCGATGGCTCGTAACCACGATTAGATTACGGCGGGCGATTCATTACGCGGGACGGCAATCGAGTTAGCGGGGAGCGGCCGGGGGCTGCGGGGACCCTCCGGCAGCGCACGGCCACGGCGCGGGGACAGACGGACAAGGACAGCCGGGAACAGGCGGCAGCACGGCGGGGCACAGCCCGGCACAGGCGCTGCTGCAGCGGGACGTGCGGCTGCGGCACGGAGCCATGCTCGGGGACACGCCGAGGGACACGGAAGGACACGGGATGGCAGCGCACTCCCAGCCCCCGCATCCTCCTGCACGGCTGCCCTTGGATCGCTGTCCGCACGGGAAAGGCCGGGAAAGGCCCTTGTGGATTATCCCGGCGTGTGGAGTTGGTGCCAGACAGGAGCGCGGTGCAGATCCCGGTGTGCGGCCACCGGGAGTGCTGGGAAAGTTTCCTGACTGCAAAAGAACCAGAAAAACCTCACGAGGAGCGGCTCTCGGGCTCTTCCTCCCCGCAGTGACGCCGGCGGGAGTGGGACGGGGCCAGGGGAAGCCCTGGTGCAGCTGGGGAGGGGCTGAGTCCAGGGCTTGTGGAGCACCAGGGTTGTGTCCCTGGGCACCGTGGGCAGATCCCCAGTGGGTAAACATCAAACCTGGGCAAGCCCTTGCTGTGGGCAACCCTCCCTCCCTGGGCAGACTGCCCCTCAGGAATTGGCATCCCTGTGGGCAGCCCCCATGGTGGGCAGACCCCTCCTGTGGGTACAATCCCTCTGGGCAGCCCCCGACCCCCACTGTGGGTGTCTAAACCCCGTGGGCAGGCCCCCCACCCCGTGGGGATAACTCTGCTGTCAGAGGCTGATCAATGGAGTGAGGCCAAATGAGCACAATTAAAGTCAATTTAATGAGGATCCCCCCACATCCACCCCCCAGCCCTGCAGCTGCCTTTGTCCACTGCTGCTGCTGCTCTCACGGTGCCTGTCCGCCCCTCAGCTGGGGCTGGACCACCACAGAGCACTCTCAGCACGGTGTTCCCTTTGAGGGGACAAGAGGGGACCCCGAGGACGGGGTGTGGTGGCAGAGGGCACGGCCTGTCCCTGCACAGGGGAATGTTTGGGGGTGCAGTGAAGGGGCTGCATCCCCAGCATTTCCCCCCTCCTCAGCTGCTTTCCTGAGCTTTATCCTCCCGGGAGCTGCCAAACCCCCTCGGCAGGGAAAGGAGGCTCGAGGGTCCCTTGACCCTCCTGGGGTTGGAGCTGGGAACAACCCCGGATCCCCAACACCGCCGCGGTGCTGCCGTGTCCCCTCTGCTGTCCTTCACGGCTCATCCCAGGGCTCCCCGCGGCTCGGAACGGCTCGGCACAGCACGGCTCCGGGCACAGGCGCTTTTCCAGCTGGCCACGGTGTCTCAAGGCCGTCTGCCGTCCAAGGGTCGCGTTTGCCGGCGCCGAGGGACGAGGCGGCCCCGCAGCTCGGGGACCCCGTGCCCTGCCCCGCGCCCCCCGCGGATGGGGACAGTGGGGGGCACGGAGCCGCAGCCGCTCGGGGGTCCGAGCAAAAAGGCAGGAACTTAACTCCCATTAACCGTCCCATTGTAGCGGCCGTGGGAATAATCGGGTTTGCTAATGCAATTGCTGCCGCGATGCGAAAATCCGACTGGAAAATGTATTAGAGCAATTATCCGCCTCCCTCCGCAGCCGGCGGAGCATTAATATTCAATTTTGATGTGGAAGCCCTATTATGTTAATGACTTTGGTGACAAAAGTCGTTAATGTAAGTCGGTTCCTTTATGGCGCGGCATTAGCCGGGGTGAGCGCGGCCGCGGGGATGGAACGGGGGGCACGGCGGCCCGGAGGAGCCGGGATGGGGCGGCCGGGGGAGCCGGAATGAGCCCCCTCCGCACCCCGCACAGCCCTCACGCCCCGGGCCGGTCACCGGGGCCGTGCCGGTGCTCCGGGGGCTGTGCCGGGGCGGATTAGCCGCGCTGCAGCGCATCCGGCAGCGCCGCTCCCTCCGCTGCGCTGCCCTCCTTTGTTCTCTGCCGGGCCCCGGGAGATGTACCGGTGCTTCCCCGGCTGCCGGAGAGCGCGGCGGGGCCGGCCCGGGCTGCCCGCTGGCCCGGCCGTCGGGAGGCACCGGGGCCGTGCCCGGGCCGGTGCTCGGTGCGCTGCTCCGTGGTTGGGCAGCGCCGCAGGCAGGCCTGGCTGGAGGGGGGATGGAGCCGGAGCTGTGCGCTGGGGTGGGACACACGGGGACGGGGATGGGAGCGAACGGAGCGGAGTCAGCACCCCCGGGCCGGGCAGCGGCACCCCCGGGCCGGGCAGCACCAACCGCCACCGCGGCTCCCGGCCGGGAATGTCGGTGCCACGGGCGGTGTGACACTGAGCTGGGCTGTGGCGGAGTCCTGGAGCACTGGAGGGACGGGGATGGACAAACATGGAGCTGGGAGCGGCCTGTGACGGAGAAAACGACCGTGACCTTCACCCCTCCAGCACAGAGCTGCTCCTCCTGCCCTGGGCTGGCAGTGCCCCGGCTTTGCCATCAGTGTGCCCATGGCGTGGGGCTGGCCTGGCACTCGAGGCGGTTGGGACCAGGATATTTCTCAGCAGATCCCAGGCACGGGATGGGATTTCCCGGTGGGAAATTTTCCTTTCTGGGACCCCGTGGGAGGCTCCTGCCCGGTGCAGTCCCCTCTGCGTTGGGCACAGCCCTGTCCCAGTGCACAGTTCCACACATGGCTCTGTCCCAGCCGTGTGTGGAGCAGCTCCGTCTGCATGGGCACTGCAGCGATTGGGATGTGGTGCCCCCGCCCCAGTCCCGGCAATAACGGGAGAGAGGGGCCACAGGCAGCCAAACTCGAACTAACCCTGCTGCCACCTCCGGCTGCCAGGGCCTGCCCCGACCCACAGCACACCCCGGACAGCGCCCGAGGTTTGCAGCCGGGGCTGGGGCCGCTCCACCGTGATTCCCCGGGGTCTACCGGAGCAGAAGGTGCCGAGCCGCTGGTGGCACGGGGATCCGGCACGGATAACGGATGGACAAGCACGTGTCCTTGGCACTGCTGGGGATGGGGCACCCGCTGGGGACACAGCCCGGTGGCGCCGGGGTCTCCCGGTCCCTTCGCTGTCCCCGGTCCCCGCGGAGGCGGCTCTGCGCGCACGTGGCCGGGCCGGGCCGTGCCCCGCGCTCCGCCCCGCGCCCCCCCCGCGCGCCCATTGGCCCAGCGCCCCCCGACCTGCGCTCCCATTGGCCCAGAGCCCCTCGTCCCGCGCTCCCATTGGCCCAGAGCCCCCCGTCCCGGGCTCCCATTGGCCCCGGAGCCCTCCACAAACAAAGGCCGGAGCCCGGCGGGGGGCCCGGCGCGCCGCTCTGATTGGCGAAGCGAAAGGGCGGGGCGGCCCGTCTGGGTCCCTCCCACAGAGCAACGCCGGATGCCCTTATATGGAGCTGGGCGGGGCTGGCTCATTCATGCGCGCCGAGAGGGGCGGGGCCAGCGCGGGGCTGCGCTTCCCGCCCGCGGCGCGCGCGGCTCGTTCCCACGGCGCGGGCGGGTGAATGAACGGGCGCGCGCGGGGGCGCGGCACCGGACCGTGAGGCTCGGTAAGGTCCAGTGAGGTCCGGTAACGCTCCATGCGGCCCAGTGAGGTCCGGTAAGGCTCCGTAAGCCCCGGTAAGCTCCGCTATGGCACCGTGCGGCTCGGGACGGCTCGGTGCCTGTGCTAGGCGTGGGTGCGTGCAGGTGGGGAGCGGGTCCACGCCCGGTGTGACGGTGTCGGGGCTCGCGTGGGGCGGCCGCGATCGTGTCCTGAGTGTGCGTGGCTGCATCCCCCGTGGTTGTACCCCCGGTGCTGTGTCCACCTGCTCGCCCCTTTGTGCCTTGCACACCCACGCGTGCTTTGTTCTGAGGGGCTTCCCGGGGTCCCCCACGGCCGTGGCTCTGCATCGCTCCTGCCCAGCCGCTGGGGCAGCACCAGCATCCCAAGTGCTTGGGGACCCACATCCAAAATGCGTCCCATGGCGAGTACCCACTGCGGGGTCCCTCGGCTGACACTGGGGTGACACTGGGGTGACACCAGGGCAGGGACACCACGGGCTCTCCCCTCACTCCAGCCCGGGCCGTGCTGTTTGTCCCACGCTGCTTTAATCCCCCAGGTGGGTTCGGCCCCTTGCCTCCATCCTCCTCACCGTGCCCATAAATTCATCCCCGATCCCGTTCCCAACCTGCCCGGCCCTCACGGGACACACTGCAGCTCCCAGCTCGTGCTGCAGATACGGACTGAACTTTGATCCCTGAGCAATTAAGGTGCCTGAAACTGCACTTCATTAATGGTTGTTCTCCAATAAAACCCATCAAACTGCCCTTATTTGCAATATAAAACTGCAATTTGTTTTAATTTATGTTTTTCAATCCCTGCCGGCTGGTTCCGGGGATCTGCCAGGCATCTGTCACTGGAACCTGGAGCAGGGTGGTCCTGGATGCTGGGTGGGGTGAAGGGGGGACGTGGGGTGTGGGTGGGCTTGCCCCGGGCCTGGAGAAGGGGGGGTTCCCTTTCCTCCCCATTCCCCCTGTGCTGTGTCCCCCAGGAAGGGAGGGCAGGGATGGTTCCAGGGAAGAGCATCCCCATGCCATGGAAGGTTCATGGGAGGCCTCTGGCACAGAGCTGCCACTGAGGCAGATCCCTGAGCAAGACTGGGAGCAGAGATAGACCCAGGTGCTTTCCTGGGACAGCATCACCCGTGGGAGCTGGGAATGGGCTCAGCTCAGCTCCGAGTGTGCCAGCACACGTGGGCACATCCCTGCGGAGCAGCCCCTGGGCATCCCGAGGGATTTGTGCTTCCACAAAGCAGGGCAGGGTCCCTGCGGGCTCAGCCAGCCCTGAGCCCCATTTCTAATTACAGTCACTCGGCTGTGCCATCCCCCGGGGCTGGCTGTTCTCCGTGGGAGGAATCTGGGCCACGGGGCAGGGCTGGCAAGGGCCCTGAGCCACCTAGGATTCCCGGTGGGAACGCTGCCGCTGGCTCCCAAACCCCTCAGGGCCCTGTCCCGGCTCCCGGTGTCCCCTGCCGGCAGGGCAGGGTTGGGGTCCCTGGTGGTTGGAGCTTTCCAGAGGATTCTCCTTGCTCTCGGCAGGTGTGTGATGGGAACCTGGCACTGCTGGGACGGAGCTGGCTCCTGCTGGAGGCAGAATTTGGGCTGTCTGGGGCTGCAGAGCAGCTGATGGTGCCTGAGGAGCTGCAGCACACCCCATTCCCTGGGATGGGCACGGATGGGCTGTGGCACAGGAGGGTGGCAGAGCAGGGGCTGCTCCCCTGGTGTCCCCATCCCGTGTCACTGTGACTCCTGCCTGGCTCTGCACATTTCCCAAGCCCCTGGCTCCCACCCGGACACGGAGCAGCCACCAGAGCCCTTTCCTGGCCATGGGTGACATTCCTGAGGGAATCCCTCGTCCCACCCCGAGGACACACACGGACACAGCCACTGCTCTGGCACAGGAGCCAGGAAATCGCAGCCCGAGCTACCGATGCTGCAGCACACCTGGAGGGAATTAGGCCGCCTGTTCACCTCCCTGCAAACCTTCTGGAGAGCGAATTCCTGCGGTTTCCCATCGCAATTGCTGCAAATTATACGAGCGCTGTGCTTCGTTCTGTTCCGTTCCAATGGGAACGTGCCCTTGGCGAGTGCCACCCGGAGCTGCCGCCAGCTTGGCCTCGGGGGACCCTTCCAGAGCCCCCCGAGAAGATAAAGAATCCCACTCCCGAATCTTTTCTTCTTTATCCCTTCTCCCGTGGGATGTGGGGGTGCGGAGCTGGGGATGGCTGCGGGTGGGATGGGGAACAGATGTGTGCGCACAGCTGGATGTGTGCCCAGATGTGCGGGGGGAGGGGATGCTGGGGGTGATGTTCTACCCTCGAGGGGCTTTTCAGAGGCCGCCATCAGCCCGGGGACCCCCGCTCGGGCGCCAGGGCTGCTGCGAGCTGTGTGCTCATGTGTGTATGTGCACACACGCGTGTAAAGGCACACGCACGCCCCTATCCGTGCCTGTCCACATACGGATCCGCATGGATGTGTGTTCTGGTGCATTCCCGCACCTCCGTGGCGGTGCTGGGCTCTCCTGGGGTGCCCCCAAGCACGGGGATCCCCCTTGGTCCTCCACCACCAGCGAGTCCAGACCTCCGGGGCGGCAGGAGCGGCCTCGAATGGACACGTCACTTCCTGCGGCGGCGGCGGAAGCCGGAAGTGCCGCTGTGGCCGGTGCCGGGTCGGGGCGTGCCCGGTGGGGCCATGGCGGGCACGGCCGGCTGAGGGGGACCGGGGGCACCGGGCGCTCCGAGCCGGCCGCGGGGCTCGGGGAGCGGCCGCACACCGGGCGTCCCGGCGCGGGGATCCTCCGCGGGCCATGGCGGCGGCGGCGGGTTCCAACTGGGGCCTGATCATGAACGTGGTGAACAGCATCGTGGGGGTGAGCGTGCTCACCGTGCCCTTCTGCTTCCGACAGGTGAGCGCCGGGACCGGCCGGTGTGCCCGGGCTGCGGCGGGGTCCGGGCCGTGCCCCTGGCAGCCGAAAGCCCCGGCGGCCCCCTCCAGGGCCGGGCAGCGGCCGCCTCTGCCCTTCTGGCCCGGGTATGGGGTGGTTCCCTGGCTGGAGAGGAAAGTCAGTGAAAGAAACGTTTCAGACCCAGAGCGGGCATCTCGTATTCCAAACACCGCGTTTGTCTCGGCGGTGACGTCTCCAACTTAAAACTTCTGCTCCACGCTCTGGGTTTTCCCTGCCCTGTGGTCTCTCTGATCATTTCTGCCTGTCTTGTAAGGAGAAGGGAGAATGAAATCCAAGGGTTTGCCCACATGATAAACATTACTTGGAGGCTTTTCCAAGTCACTGTGCCCCCTGGCCCTCCCTGGCATCTGGGGCTATGCCAAGCCCTGCTGGGTGCCCGTGAGTGCCAGCCCTGCCCAGGGACAGTGTGTGATGCCAGCTGGTTGTGGGTAAATCAATTTGCAGCAGAGGTGGCACCTCGGGCTCTGTCTGTGCTCCCTGGAGGGGTGAGCCAGGGTGGGAATTGTGCTCCCAGTTTGGTGCTCGGGGCTCGGACTGGTGCAGCTGGGAGCTGTGGGGAGAGGGTGATGTGGAGCTGGTGGGAAGGGGACAGAACTTCCTGAGAGAGGGAAAAATGTGGCTGGAACACAGGGGGAGGCTGAGGGAGGGTGGCTGGGCTGTGCTGGGGGGCTGACCCCCATCTCCTGCCCTGCTCTTTGCAGTGTGGGATCCTCCTGGGAGCCATGCTGCTCATCTTCTGCTCGTGGATGACCCACCAGTCCTGCATGTTCCTGGTGAAATCAGCCAACCTCAGCAAGCGCAGGACCTACCCTGGCCTCGGTGAGACCCCAGCTCTGGGGCTGCTCCCAGCCCTGCTGCTCCTCTGACAGCAGCACGACCTTCCTTGGCCTCCCAGGCTGCATTTCCTCATTGCTGCTGCTGGAACAACAAATGTTTCTTTCTTGCTGCAGTTCCCAGTTTCCCTGTTGTGCCTCAGCCTCTCCCCGGGGTGGTGCTGGGTTGGATCCTGCTCCCACAGCCCTGGTAATGGGTGCTGAGTTGTTTTGACTCTGCAGGGCAGGGAGGAGAGGATCCAAACCCCAGCTCCCAGGAGCCATCTGGGATGAATTGTGGGGCTGGGATGAATTAATTATGGGTCTGGGCACGAGCTCCCCACCCACCCAGCCAGCGCTGCTGGGACAGCGGGTCCTGCCAGCCTGGCATGGAGCTGGGAGCTCCTTTATGGCTCAGCAGAGAGGAAACAGAGCGAGCTTCCAGAGGGCTGAGAAAACAAAAACATCTGGAAGATCCCTGGGTGGGTTTTGGCCGTGCCAAAACCTCGGAGCTGAGCGCTGGCGCCGGGATTGGCCTCTGCTCGTGGCCTCTCTTGGGATTCTGGCTGCCCTGGGGAGCAGGAGGAGGTGTTTGGGTTCCTCTCCTTACTGCTGGCATATGGAGCAGCAGGAAAAGTCTCCTTTCCCTCGTGCTGCCTTGCTGTTGTGTGGGAGGAGGGAGCTGTTTGGCGCTGCCCTGGCACAGGGGCTCCCAGCAGCTGCTGACAGATGGGGCTGCTCCTCCCTCAGGGCGCCCGAGGTGCTGCTCCAGGAAGCACATCCCGGCCTCTGCCTGCTTGTATCTGCTAGGAGCAGACAAGAGGGAGAAGCCCCGTGGCTGGGAGGCTGTTCTGGTGCCAGGGGAAGGGGGAGCCCCCTCCCAGCTGCTGCTGCCTGCCCCTCGCAGGGCGCCTTTGTGCGCCGCTTCCCGCAGGACACAGAGTCCCCGCGCCTTGGAGCGTGTCCCGGCGAGAAGGGATCCTCTGCCCGCCCAGGAGCCGAGGGCTGCCATACAGAGAGGGCCAGCAATGCCTCCCAGCTTCCTCCTGGCAGGGGGGGCTGGCAGCAGCGCCGTGCCCACCCCCAGGCCCTGGCAGAGGTGCCACGCGCATCCCAATGCTGCGGGCTCAGGCAGCTCCACACAGAGCCCTTTGTCCCCTCAGCCTGGGCCCGGGGACATCTGCGGGCACTCCTGGGAGGCTTTGGCACCGGGGGAGCTTGTGCACATTCCCTGCAGGCGGGCACAGCCTTCCGGAGGAACCCCGGCAGCCGTGGCACGGGCACAAAGGCTGGCCCAGGCCGGGGCTGGCACTGCCCCTCACTGCTGAGGGGAGGGGAAGGGCTGCAGGGAGCTGTGTGGGTGAGGAGGGAAGGGCAGGCAGCTCCCACATGGGTTTTAACAGCAGATGAGTGAATCCCTCCCCTTCCAGCAGCACTCGGGATGTGCTGGGGCTGTGCTGGGCAGCTCAGCCCTGCAGGGCCAGGGGCTGAAGCTCTGTCCCAGGAACCACATTGGTCTGAAAGGCTTCTCTAGGTACTGAAAGGCTTCTCTAGGTACTGAGCAAGTTGTGCCCAGGTTGGGGGCATTCCAAGATCCCATTCCAAGGATTTGACTCTACCATTTATTTTACACTCCTTACCTCCTGGAGAAGATAAAGAATCCCATTTTTCTATTGTCCCCAGGTGCGGACACCTGCCCACAATGTTTGGAGGCTTGTTCTCCTTGAGCATCAATTCCAAACAGAGGAGATGGGCTGGTTCCAGCATCACCCAGGGCTGTGTCCGTATCCAGAGGCTGGAATGTGCTCTGGGAGGATCAGCAGCCCCATTCCTCCATCCTCCCACCCCGAGCTCAGCCTGCCCCATCTCCAGAGGGATGTTTTCCTCTTGCTGGCTCCTCTTTCTCCTCCCAGCCCCTTTGTCTGTGGGCCTGACCCCCCCAGAGCTGTTGCCTTTTCCCTCCCGGCTGTGAATTCCCAGAGGAGGCCGCTCCCCGTGCCCGGGCACGCTGCCTGGTGGCGCCTGTCCCACTGCCCTGTCACTGATCCAGCTGCTATTTTGGGTGCTCCCCCACATCCCTGCTCGAGGCTGTGGGTCCCTGCCGTGCCTTTTGCTCGTTCTGTGGGAGAACATCTCGTTTCCTGAACTTTTAGCTGGAGCAGAGTCCAAGGAAATCAAGAGTTGAAGCTAATATTTAAAATAGCAGAAGAAGCTTCCAGAAAGGATCTGAGTTTGTTTTCTGGCGGGCTCTGGGAATGTTGGGCTGTGCCTTGAGGGAAGGCAGAGGGGACTCCGGGCTGGTGGGTTCATGCTGGACCTCACTGGCAGATTCGGGCACTGTGGTCTGGGTTTGGCACCGGAGCTCCCCATTCCCGTTCTGCCCAGCAGGAGCTAAAAATAGAAGCAAAGTTTTCTTGGCATTGTCTTTTTAAGAGAAAACCCAGTGATTTGAGGACTAGTGAGCATTTTGTGCTCCAACCCCAGGGTGGGAGGGAGGGAAAGCACAGCCTTGGCAGCAGCCCTTTGGTGTGGGTTGGGAGCACTGGGTATTCTGGGAATGGGATTGAACGTTCTGGGCACCAGCTCAGCTCTCCCAGCCAGCCATGTCGGGCAGCCCAGTTCGAGGGGGAAGATAAAAATAAAAAGGGGACTTGGACTGGAATTCTGCACCACTTTAACTTTCGCCACACACAATCTTGTACAGGAATATTTTCTCTCCCATTGCCTTTAATGGCTGCCATGTGTGGCTGCTGCTTCACACCACTTCTGGTTTTAAATAGAAAAAAAAGAACCTGCTTGCTGGCTTTCCCTCATCCCCGCTCCTGTCTTATGTGGTTTTCAGTTTCCAGAGAGAAAGGCTGAAAAAGAAAGTGGGAGGGTGAGAGAAATGGCCCCAAAATACCAGTGGTGGGTTCCTGCTGCACTGCCCTGTGTCACTGCTGGTGTCTAATTGTGAACTGACATTTTACCCTGTTCTGGACCTTTCTTTGACTAACTTCCACTCTTTTTTCCCTTTTATGCCAGCATTTCATGCCTATGGAAAAGCAGGAAAAATGTTGGTGGAAACAAGGTAAATGTGCTGCTGATTCAAAGTGTGAACAGTTTGGGTGTCTGTGGTGGAAACCCTTCTGAGCCTTGCTGTGCTCTCCTTCCTGCTGGAATCCCACAGGAGCTGGGTGAGATGCCCTGAGCACAGCTCCAGGTGTCACCTCCATCCCTTCCAGCACTTCCCTGGCTCTGGGAGCACAGGAGGAAGGGATGAGCTGCTCTGCTGTGAAATCCCAGCTGTGTCACTCGTGGCAGCTCTCCAGGGGTGCCATCCCTGCTGGTGGGTTGGTGGGAGGGAGTGTTTCCTTCCTTGGATCCCAGGATCTGCTCTGCTCCTGCCCTCTGTGCTCCCTGCCCTGTGAGATGCCTTCAGGAGGAGTCCTGCCTCCATCTCTGCTTCCTCCCATGACCCCAGTGCAGATGTCAGGTGATGGCACAGTGCTCACAGCCCTGCTTTTTCCAGCAGGGATTCTTTTCCAGGCATGCTGAGCCCATGGCCAGCAGCGGTGCCGGCTCCGTGGCTCTTCCCAGCTGCAAACCTCTGCTCAGCACTAAAAATACACAGAATATTCCTCAGATGTTACTTGTCCATGCAAGCAGAGGCTGTAATTGCCACAGGGATGTTCTATAATTGGAATTGGGAAGGAGAGTGGTCCAGGAGTGGGAGGAGAAGCAGTTCATGGACAATCTTTTCATTAAAGTGTGGTCCATTGTGTGGAGAGACGTTGGAGAGCCCACTGGATATTGAGACTCTCATGGCAGGGTCCTGCAGTAGGTGTGGGGCTCTGAGAGCCTCGTGCGGATTCTTTTGAATTGTTCCAGGGGTTCAAGGAGTTCTTGTCATCTCCAAGATGAGTTTTCATTGGTTTTTTTTCCCCGTGGCTCCCAACAGGAGTTAAACCCCTGCGTGGGTTGTGGGCAGAGCTGCATCCCCGAGTGTTTGGTGTGGAGGGAGGTTCCCTGGTGGCTGTTTTGTTGGGATGGAGTGCAGAAGGAGTGTCCTACTCCTCCCAGCACTGAGGATGGAATGTGGCCCTGCTAACCTGTCCCTGTTTGTGTTTGCAGCATGATTGGGCTGATGCTGGGCACTTGCATCGCCTTCTACGTCGTCATCGGCGATTTGGGCTCCAACTTCTTTGCCCAGATGCTCGGATTGCAGGTGAATAAATCACTCCTGCAGTGCTCCCAGCCCTTGCACTGAGCCCTGGGGACAGCAGAGCTCCTGCTCAGCACCCTGGGGTCCCAGGGGGCCTTTGTGGGGTCCCCTCACAGAGGGATCCCCGTGCACGGAGCCTCTGCTCTGGGAAGTCTGGGGAGCTCAGACATATGGCAAACAATCAGCTGTGTAAAACTCCAATAAGGCATTTCCATCAAAGGAATTCTTTTTAACTTGGTCCCTTATTAATTCTGGAGCAGATTCCTTGGGGGAGATAATGCTTCCTGCCTTAATTCCTGCCCCAGTGGGTAGTGACAGGCAGTTCCTCTGCCTGAGCTCTCCTCCCTGTAGTTCAGGAGGGATTTTTGTCCTGTCCCTGGCTGGTTTTGTGGCCAGAGTCTCTGTGTTCCTGCCTCCTCAGCCGTGTGATGAGCCTGCTGCTGGCTCAGGGTGCTCAGAGGCAAGAGGTGCTCCTCAGAGCCGGCACGAGGGCCACGCAGGGAAGCAAAAGGATTTTTGGTAGAGTGTTATCTGTGCTGCCTGATGCTCCTAAGCTCAGATTAAGGGACTGTGAAGTTAAAAAAGATGCGTTGAGGCTGCAGCCAAATTAGGTATTAAATATTTCCAAGCATTCCAGAGTGTTCTGCTATAATAAATAGCAGTGTGAGGCTTTGATTAATTTTCTGGATTGGAGTTTTCAACACTTTCAATTTCTCGTCTCCCCAAGTAAATTTAGGTTTTATTTAATTGCATGAAAATACCTAAGTAGCTTGTGCTGGATTAGCATTTAACCCCCCCAGCCACCCCCCAAATTCTTCCAGCTCGGACCTGTCACACACTGCAGAGCAACAGTGGCACCAAGTGACTGTCTCAGCTCAGCACAGACAGAGCCCGAGCTTGCAGCATCTCCAAACACCTCCAGACACAGAATTGCACTGTTTGAAGTTGCTTTTCACTCTGGGAAGATGAGGGTTTGCTGCCTGGGGTGTGTGGGGTGTCCTCCCTGCTGCAGGTGTTGATGCAGGTGTGTTGTGCAGGTGTCAGGCCCGTTCCGCATTGTCCTGCTCTTCGCTGTGTCCCTGTGCATTGTCCTTCCCCTGAGCCTGCAGAGGAACATGATGGCCTCCATCCAGTCCTTCAGTGCCATGGCTCTCATCTTCTACAGCGTGTTCATGTTCGTGGTGGGTACAGACACCGGGCACCCCCTTCCCCTCCTTTCTGTTCACTTTTGGTGACCAGTTTCACATTCCAGATGCTCCTGTGATTCCCTCCTAGAGCTCCAGCCCTGTCTCACCCAAATTTCAGGACTGGAAGGGAAGAGAGCTGTGGGAATTCTCTCCATGTAACGTTTCCAGTAGGCTGTGCAGGGTCACACCTCGGAGCTGCCTCCTCAGGGAGGTGTGGAACCTCCCAGGAGCTGTGCCTTTAAGAAACCACAGCGTTCACGAGAGCTGGCTGCACTGAACCATCTCTGGGGATTAGAAACCCCATCCAAGGGTATTATAAACAGACATTCAGACATATTTACCTTCTGCTTCCTGTGCAACCCAACTCCTGCCAGTTCTTGTGTCCATGGCAAGGGAGCTCCCTGGCCTCGGCTCCTCCCTCTTTCCATGAAGCTTTTCCTTCTCTTTGGTGAGCTGCTGGTGTTAAATGGCCCTGGAGCAGCAGGTGGGATCCTGTTTTAGGACCCTTTGTCTCTCTCTGCTGAACAGGATTCTCTAAGGGCAGCAGTGCTTCCTGTTTGGATTTAAAAACACATTTTAAAAAGTGCAAAAGAGGTTGCTTTGAACAATGATTCTCACAGTGAATGTGTCGGTGGAAACTGTGTGTGCTGTGATGTCTGATGGCATCAAACAAGGGGGGAATGTCACAGATCCCTTGGAATGCTCCCTGGGATCCCTGGTGGCCCTGGGGGCTGTGTGGGTGGGATGTGGAGCTGGGGGATTGGGATGGGGCTGTGCTGGCAGCTCGGGTTATCCCAGCCTGGCGTTGCTGCAGCCCTGGAGCTGTTTGGGGCTGGCTGCTCATCCTGCTGTCTGTCCTGCTGCAGGTGGTGTTGTCCTCCTTCAACCACGGGCTGTTCAGCGGGCAGTGGCTGCAGAGGGTCAGTTACGTGCGCTGGGAGGGCATTTTCCGCTGCATCCCCATCTTTGGAATGTCCTTTGCCTGCCAGTCGTGAGTACCTGCCTTCCCCAGCCCTGGCAGTTCTTCCTGCAGTGGGTTTGTGTGGGG
Organism: Arremon aurantiirostris; assembly: GCA_035583995.1. Taxonomy (NCBI): domain Eukaryota; kingdom Metazoa; phylum Chordata; class Aves; order Passeriformes; family Passerellidae; genus Arremon; species Arremon aurantiirostris. The sequence continues at coordinate 967,116 of JAXCLO010000057.1, read as the reverse complement.
GCACAGGGTCAGGAGGGTCTGCAAGGGATAGATACCATCTGCTTTGGTGGTTTGTTTTCATCAGGCTGCTTTACAGCTCGCTGAAGTTCAGCCTCTCATTCAGTCGTGACCCTTTTGTTACCCAGACCCTTTTGTTATTCCTTTTCACCTGGGAGTTCTTGTAATGGAGCAACATGAGAGCACTGGAGCCAAACAGCTCCTCAGGAGCTTCTGGGGCAGCTGCAGGGGGGATGAAATTCCCCTGGTCCTTGAAGGGAATGGAGGAGCTCCAGGAAAGGCTGTGCCACCCCTGTGTGACCCCCTGAATGCTGGGGCTGCTCTGCTCCCCCACATTTCCTGGAGAGTACTCTGAAGGTCACACAGAAGGGATGTTCCTGCATTTCCAGAATATTCTGTAACTCCTGCATTTCCAGCTCCCTGGGTGTAGTGGCACAAACAGGAGCTGAGAGCAGACCAGGCCATTTCCACCTGGCCAGTTCCCTGGCTTTGGGAGAGTTTCTGTGACAAGTGGAAGGAGGTGAGGGCAGGCCAGGCTGTCCAGGTTTCCAGCAGCATTCCCTGCTGCCCAGGACAGCAGGTGGGTGCTGTGTGACAGCTCTAAGCCCTGTAAATCCAGCCCTGGGCAGGGGAGGACTGGCCTGCTCTGGAAGGAGCATCCTCCTCTGGCAGAGCTGGGCTTCCCCCTTGTAGCTCCCGCAAACGGGTCTCGTGCCAACAGTAAATGAATGTGACAGATAAAATTTGCTCAGACTGCTGTGTTTACACCCACTCCAAGATCCAAATCATCATTTCCCACTTACTGGCTCTCTTGGCAGCTCAGATCCTACCCCGGCACACTCCAGGCTTGCTGTTTAATGTCTCCATTACAACTGGCAAAGGGAATTGTGTTCTCTTGCAGCTTTACCTTGTTAACAAATCCCTTTTATTTTTTCCTTATGGAAGCCATGCAGTACCCAGAACAATTTTCCGGGGAGTTGGAAATGCAGGGAAATGGTTTGGTCTGGACCTGTGTGTGTGCCTAAATATGGGCTCCATGGCAGCACTTTTGTGGCAAACCCAATCAAAAGCTTCTTCTTTCCAAACATCAGGAAAATACCCTGTCCCCAGCCCAGGCAAAAAAAATATATATATATTTTTTTTCTATCTGTGTATTCTCTCTCTTTCTCTATCTACCCACCCTCTATATATTCTATTCCTCTCTTTATGTGTAGTTTATCTATGTAGCCTCAGCTGGGTAGATTTAACTTTACTGACCTCTGAATCAGCTTTTTAACCATCCCACACACTGCAGAGCCTCCCTGTTTCCCTCTTTTTACCTTCCCAAGCCTGAATGTTTGGCTGGACCCTTCCCTTGGAGGCTGAAGGCCAGAATGTAGCTGGAGGTGGCTGTGGAGGGGGCAGGGAGGAATCCCAAATGGAGAGATGCCCAGGGAAGCCAGTCTCCTTTCTCCAGGGAGAAATCCCAAATGGAGGGACTTTGGGAAGCCAATCTCCTCACTCCCAGGGAGAAATCCCAAAAGGAGAGATTCCTAGGGAAGCCAGTCTCTTCAGTCCCGGGGAGAAATCCCAGATGGAGACTCCCAGGGAAGTCCTTGCTCCCTGCTGGTGCCTCCAGCCCCAGAGCCTCCTTTCATGTTCAGGAATTAAGGGTTAAGGATGTTTCTGCAGGGCCCCAGCCTGACACACTTCCTGGGGATGGCTTGGTGCCCACTGGAGCTGGGGATACCCTTCCCATCTCAGGAGAGTTCCATCTCAGGGATGTAGCCGCTAGAATTAAAGTAACAAGAGGTTAATGAGTTGCTAAAATATGCACCTGATGTCAAAAGGAACATTCCCCGCGCTTTCCAAGGCTGTAAATACCCCAAATCCCAGGGAATTGGCGCTTGTGGCTTTCTGTGAATCGAGCTGAAGTAGGACAGGCTGCTGCGCTGGGGTTTGTTTGTTTAATTTTCCTTCAGACAGTGGGATGCTCCAACCTTCTTCCCTCTTTTCCTCTGTAAACACTGTGTTGCTTTAATTATCAGCACGGAGAGCTCCAAGAACAATAATCTCTGGCGCTGGGGCTGGCCCAGAGCCACCCGTGGCCCCGGGAACAAACGGTCATTCATTTTGCAACCCTTCCTGAACCCAAATGTTTACATCACACGTTTCGCTCCACGTGGTGGGGTGGGGAGAGCAGGAATATTTTTGCAACACTTAAAAGTTATGAGTGCTCTGAAATCTCTTGGCATTAGCAGTATAAATTGTGGAATAGCAGCAGGTGTTTATGCTCCAGAGGGGGAAGGTGTCAGGGATTCGTTGCTGCTGGGCTGAGGCAGAGATTGGGCTGGGATTGGGGATTTTCTCCTGTTTCCTGCAGGTTCCCTTACATATTTTACCCTTTTTACAGTCAGGTCTTGCCTACTTACGACAGCTTGGATGAACCGTCTGTCAAAATCATGAGCTCCATATTTGCTTCTTCCCTAAACGTGGTCACCACCTTCTACATCATGGTAGGAACTTCCTCTTCTCTTCCCTTGCCAGAAATCTGGAGGGGCCACAGGGATGAGGCTTTATCTACAGCTGGGGCTGCTTTCTGCTTATCTCTATTTATTCTGACAGATAAGTCCTCGTGCTGAAAGCAGAGTTAGGTGGGAGGTGATGAACCCAAGGGCACGGGGGGCACTGGGAGAATCCAGGTTTTCAGAGTAGCATGTTTCCTTGGAGGCAGAGTGAAACCCAGCTCTTCCCAGGCCCAGCCTGGAGCAGGGGCTGCTGCCCACAGTTTGGGAGAGCTTTTTCCAGCCTGTTTGGTAGGAAGTTATGCCTCATAAGGCAGCAGTTAATAAAACTGGGTTAATAATTCCTGAGGAGAGCCTTGGCCCATGAGCCAGGCTACTGCAGGGAATTGTGACAGCCCCCTCTCTCTGTCGGAGAGGGACAGTCCACAGGCCTGGCAGCAAGAAAGGAAAACCCTTTCCTCTAGGAAAACCCCTGGATTTGATGAGAAACTTGCTTTGAGGCAGTTCCCACTCTTGATTAACCACCTGTCCCAGGTTTTGGGGTGCCCCTGGAGTGACCTCACGCTCCCGCCGGGCTGCTCCAACGGGAGGTCACTGTCCTGTCCCCTCTGTGAGGAGCAGGTGTGAAATGTTGGGAGTCCAACCCCCCTCCCCTCTCCAGGTGGGCTTCTTTGGCTACGTGAGTTACACCGAGGCCATTGCTGGGAACATGCTGATGAACTTCCCTTCCAACGTGGTGACGGAGATGATCCGAGTGGGGTTCATGATGTCCGTGGCAGTGGGGTTCCCCATGATGATCCTGCCCTGCAGACAGGCTCTCAACACCCTGCTCTTTGAGCAGCAGGTAAGATCCCATGCCTTAGTGTGAGGCATGATTTCTGAAGGGTTTTTGTGACTCTTTGGTCTCTGACTGGGCCCCAAACCTGCCTTGGCTCCCTGAGACCCTGGTGACAATGGCATGTGGCAGGTACTCACTATCCAAAGGGATAAAACCTCAACTCCCATAAAATCCTCAGTGCCCAGGGTGTGGTGACAGTGCAGCAGGGGCCTGTGGCCATCTCTAAATCCTGCTCTGCTCAGTGGTTAATCCCTGGCACTTGGAGGTTTGAGTCCTCTCTGCAGAGGAATTCCATGGGCCAAAGGAGTGAGTTCCCAGTGTAAAGCTCATCTCCCGTGGCTGCTGCTCCCTGCCCTGCTGGGGATTCCAGCTCTGGCATGGACACATTACACAGCTCAGAGCCGAGGTGGTTTCTTCCCCTCAGAAAAAGGGAGAAATGTGCTTTTGGAATCAGCAGAGCCTCCTCATTTCCTGCTGCTCCAGCTGCCGTCCTTTTGCTGGCCAACTCATTGAGCTCAAGCTCCCATTCCCGGCCTCGGAGCCCAGCCCAGCCCCATTTCTTCTTGCTTCCTTGTGTGCCTGCTGATTCCTGCTGCATTATTCTCACCCAGCACCTTTGTCAGCAGCCCTGGAGCAGCCCTTTCCCCCCTGGGTTCGGATGTCCCCTTCCTCCAGCGCCTCGCGGGCTGCGGTGCCGGGGCGGGCGGTGGGATGTGGGATCCAACCCTCTCCCACACGTTCCACCTTTCCCAGGGCCAGCTCCTCAGGCAGCCTTTGTGACTGAGGCTGGTCTGTGTGCTGGAGACTGTGGGTCCCTTGTGGCAGTGGCGTGTTCTCCTCTGTGCATTGTGCGCGCGGAGCGCGCCGATGGGATTCAGCAAATAACACTGGGAGATTGTGGGAATGTTCTGAGGCCTTTGTGTATCCGCATAAATAGAAACCTCTTAGGCAGGAAATAAAACTTGAGCAATTTATAGCCCTAAATCCTGCCACTTCTGCCTGTGAGAAGCCCCCGGCTCTTTTCTCACGTTGGGAGGGCCTGAGGATGGGGCAGGCTCGGTGAGAGCCAGCGGGTGCAGAGGAGGAAGCCCTGGAAACACTTGGGAGCACTTTGGATCTCGCCTGGGCTCAGCTCGTGGCTGGCTGGGCTCTGGAGGTGTCGCTTTGCCTTCCTCCCCCATCTGTGCAGCAGCAGCAGAGCTGGGACCTGCTGGGTCTGCAGGGCACAAGGGGCCTCTGCCTTCCACACCTCCCACTCTGGAGGTGGGATGGGATGGGAAGCAGAGGGCCTCTGGAATTCCTCCAGCAGCTGCCCAGCAGCACCCATCCTCCCCTGTGCTCTCCCTGGGGTGTCTCCATGTCAGACTGTGCAGGGGATGGCCCTGCTCCCAGAGCTGTTGGGGAACACCTCTCCCTAGCACAGCCAGAGCTCTCCTTCTGCAGCTTCTCCCTCCTGCTGCACCCCTGAGCTCCTTCCTCCTGCCCCTGGGCTGTTCCCTGAGTCCCTGCTGAGGGGAATCACATCTGGGATGGGCTGGAGCTGCAGGCAGCATTGCTGAGGGAATTGCTAGGGGGCTGAGGGAGTTGCTGAGGGTCTGGGGACTGCAATACCAGAGCTAACTCTCCCCTCCACCCTTGCCCTCCCAGCAGAAGGACGGCACCTTTGCTGCCGGGGGCTACATGCCCCCGCTGCGCTTCAAAGCCCTGACGCTGGCTGTTGTGTTTGGAACCATGGTCGGAGGCATCATGATCCCCAATGGTGAGTGAGGAGCTGGGAACAAGGGCTGGCTGCTTTCTCTGGGCTCTGTTGTTTGTTTTCCTGGCTGGGGTGATCAGACTCACACCCCATCCTGCCCGGGGGCTCTGGCAGCTGTCCCCTGCTCTGGCACTCCTGGAAAAGACCTTTGCTGACTTTTCCTCTTTTTCTCCAGTGGAAACAGTCCTGGGCCTGACAGGTGCGACCATGGGAAGCCTCATTTGTTTCATCTGCCCAGCTCTTATTTACAAGAAGATCCACAAGAATGCGCTTTGTTCACAGGTCAGTGCTGATGCTGCTTGACATCCCCCTAAGCCCTCTGCAGAGCCTGGGAACGTGCTTCGTTTGGCTGCAGCACAGAAACTGCTCAGCACCTCCTCCAGCCTCCCCCTCCAGTCTGCCCAGTACAGGTGGGAGCTGTTCTGGGTGGGTGTCCACCACTTTGGGATGCACAGACAGTGGCAGAGGTGCTGGCTCAAGCTGGAACACCAGCTCTTTTTGTCCTTCCAGCAGCAAGTGAAACAGTCATTTTGTGCATAAAATGCTGCTTCCAGTCCTCCTCGGGGTGGGATTCAGGTTTTGGATCCTCAGAACAGGAAATCCAGGCAGCCTGTAAAACCTTAAAGCCTCACATCCCGACCTGCCCGGGCTGGGTAAAACAAACAGGGCTCCACGATGTGGTTTGTGCTGCCGACCCTCAGCTTTCTGCTCTCAACCAAAATAATAGTAAAAAGGAACACACACATAGAGGTGTTGCTTCAGGAATTGATTTTCTGAGGGATTGGGGTCGTTCAGAGGCTGTTAGAAGTTTAACTTTTCCTTTTGCTCCAGTTTGAATTGGCCTCCTCAGGGACTGAAACAAAGTGGCTCTTTGCTGGGCTTGATCTCTCTGCTCCTGCAAATACCATGGGCTGAAATTAACAGGTTTTGGGTTTTTTCCCTAACAATAATTTAATCCACTGCCTTTTTCACAGGCCTCTGTCCCAACATTCCCAGTCAGGACAGTGCTGCGCTTGGAATAAGGTTTTGGGCACAGTGTGGAGTCAGCAGGGGAGAGCAGCACGTTTTTATGGGGCCCACAGAACTGGTGGCTTGTTCTCTGCTTAATGACTTGTGGCTTTGCAAACCTATGTGAATTTTTTAAGCAGGGTGTGTTTTTTTTCTTCCCTGTGCTTTCCCTGACACAAGGAAGTAGTCCAACTTTCCAGCTTTCACTCTGAATTCTGACACTTAGCTCCGAACTTCTTTGAGCGAAACCCCGAGCAGGAGTCTGAATGCCAGCCTGGGTTTTTCAGGGAAACAAAGAGCACTTTCAAGAATTGCTTTCTATTCCGGCTGAGCCAGAGTGTTTCCCTGCAGTGCCTCGGGGCTGCACTCAGGACAGGCTGAGCTCTCAGCCCGGCTGCTGGGGTGGGACACTGGGGCCCTCACAATGCCTGACCCCAGAGCCGGTCACGAGGCTCAGGGAGATGTTTGTCCTGCAGAAATCCCCACAAAGGAGGAAGGGCTTATCTAAAGCATCAGGCCCCGGGTTACTTGTCGAGGGGCTGGCAGCAAGCTGTCCAGCCTTCACTGAGTGATCCATGGCCTGTCAGGTTTGCATTCCTGCTCGGAGCGAGAACACACCTGCCCGCCCTGCTCAGCACCTCCCTGCCTCCACAGCCCAGCTCCCAGCCCACCCTCTCCTCCCTCCAGGTCTTTGCAAAGGCTCATTTATTCTTTCCCTGGAGCTCTGTCTTTGGTCTCCTCCTTCATTCCTGCACTCCTTTGATCAGGTGCTCCACTCTATCAAAGTCAGCTCCTGAGGAAGGTGGCAGGCGGGGGGAGAGAATGCCAGCCCTGGGCTCAGCTGTCCTTCCCTTTCTGTCCCTGTCCAAACAGGGTACAGGGATGTTCTCCCTCCTTCCCTGCATCAGCTTTAGTTCCTTCAGAGCAGCAACCCTCAGCGCCAGCTTTTACACTTCTCTGGGTTATCTTGGCTCTTGTGCTGCTGAGGACTGGCTGCTTTTATCGGGCCGCTTCTGGCACCCAGCAGCGTCCAGTGTGGGGCAGGTGGTGAAGTGAAAGGCCAGGTTTTTACAGGAGAGGTGCAAACTGAGCCTGCGAAACACTAAAAGCAATGAAGAGGATTTCAGGTGGGGGAGGGAAATGGCCAGATGTTTGCTGGCCAGCAAAAGGCTTCTGCTGAGGAACTGGGAAGGACTGGAGCTGCTGCGCAGCTGGGCTGGGCTGGGAGTGCCCTGGTTGGAAGGGTTGGGTTGGAAAGGCAGGTCCCAGAGCAGTTAAAAAGCCCAGAGTCAGGCACACAGCGCTGTGAGCGAAGCAGGGATGGAGAGTGTTCCCTTTCTTGTGCTTTAGCATCTGTTGCTGTAAAGGTCCGCGTCCCGCTGCTCCCCGGGAGCCCCGGTTTGGCAGAGCTGCCGTGGGCCGTGTGGGGGTCTGTGAGCAGTGTGGAGCTGCCAGCAGGAAGCTGTTGCCTTCCCAGTGTTGACACAAGCTTGTCCGAGAGGCCCCTCCGAGGGAGGCCGGAGTTGCTCTTGTCCCACTTGGGGAAGAGGAGCTGCCGGAGGTCAGGAAGTGACCCCTGGGCTCGCCCCTGTGCGGGTGGAAAGGAGATTCCCTCTGCCCTTCCTTGGCAGGGCACACCTTCCCACACCTTCCCCAGCAGCACATCCAGGGGTGCAGCCCCCCAAACACAGCATCTCTGAGGAGGGGGCTGGCAGTGGCCGGGGCTCTGCATTCCTTCGCCATGACTCCGTCCCTCAGAGCGCTCGCTGGTGTCCAGGAGGAGGACGGGGATGGCGTCACACCACACAAATGCAGCATGTTTGCTTCCCGTGGCTGCAGGACAGGGCTGAGCTAATGGCTCTGCTCTGCAGGGCTGGATCATTTCTGGGAGGAAGGAGGGCCAGGGGGGCACGACCGGCCGAGGAAACGGCCGCATGAACTTCCTCTGCTGGATTCCTGTCCATGCCCCGAGTGTGGCTCCTGGGAGATGGGCCTGGCCCTGCTGAGCTGCCCCAGGGCTTCCCACAGCCACTCCTGTGTCTGTGCTGAGAGGGGCTTCTGCAGAAAGGGCTCTGCTCTCAGTGGGATCACTGGCTCTGGGAGAGATCACTCCCCTTGGCTCAGAAGTGCCTTGCAGTGCTGAGCCTCCCCTCGCTGCAGGATCTCTCTGGATGCTCTGGGGATTGGTGGCTCCTCTGCCTGCATTGGTTCCTTGAGTGCTCGAGTCCTTGCAGCCCTCAGTCCCGTTCCTTCAGTTGCCTTGGTGGTCCCCTGAGCACAAACCCCCTGCTTTTCCATGGCATAAGCACCTCCGTGGAATGAAGCCAAATCGTGGCCCTCTTTATTCTGCTCTTCAGCTGGGGAGGGGGTAGGTGAGGAGGGGGTGAGGGTGGCTCAGGGACAGCCCAGCCTGTCTCCGGCTGCCACGTGTGCCCGTACCCGCTGCTCCGGGAGCTCGCAGCTGAACTCCAAATGTGCAACAATCAAAGGGGCTTCAATCCGAGCCATTTGAGCCCCTGGTTCCCCACTAAGATAAGAAACAACAAAAATCCTTTTAAAGCATTTAATGTTTTCAGCCGTTTCCTACAGCTCCCTCCTCTCCCACGTTGCTCCTGGTTCCTGTGGCACCAGAATAGATCCTCTTTGTGGAAACGCTCTTCCTCTGCGCTGTTGTTTCTGGAAGGTGCCAGAACAACCTCCCAGGCACAAAATGCATTTGTGCCGGGGCTGTGGATTGTGGGAGGGGAGGAAGTGGAGCAGCTCAGCCCAGGGCAGCAGTGCAGGACCTGCTGACTCGGCGTTTGCCCGGGGCCGGGGGGGTGCATGGCAGGATATCTGCTCTTTGTGCACCCCGGGCAAGGCAGGCAGCGCATTCTGCTCCTGTTTCCTCTGCAGCAGCCCTAAGGTCTGGCCTCTGCTCCCTGGCCACGCTGCCCCTGGTGCAGAGCTGCTCCACGTCCCGCCAGCCTTTTCCTTCCGAAGGCGTCGGGCTGTCTGCGGGGCGTGCTGGGAACGGGCCCTGCGGGGTCCCCTGAGCCCGGCTCTGACCACGCTGCTCCCTTCTGGGTGACCTCCCTCAGTGGGTGAGGAAAGCACCGGCCCCTCCTCCCCTCTGGAAGTGCCAATGTTTTAATTCCTCCTTCCAGTTTCACCTCTCCCCCTGATTTGCAGTTTTCTGGCAGCTCTTCCAGTGGTGAAGTGCTCCCTGTGGCCGTTCTTGGTTTTCCCCACACTGAGAAGCATCTTTTTGTTGTGCTTTTTGTGAATCGGGATGTAAATCTGCGCAGTGAGGATTGGGAGTCGTGGAATCATGCAATGGTTTGAGCTGGGAGGGGCCTTAAAGCTCATCCAGTTCCACCTCCTGCCATGGGCAGGGACACCTTCCACTAGACCAGGTTGTCTAAGTGCCATCCAACACTTCCTATGACTCATGTGGAATTGGATCCTTTTAGATCAATTTGTCATCACATAACAAGCTGTAAAAATTCCTTTGCTGCTCATCACTTTCTCCTTTTTGAGGTAGAGGAATTCCAAGAGCCCTTCCAGCCCTTCCCTCCATGGGATCCAGATTCTACCCTTCTATTTTTACCGTTTGATCCTGGCTTTCTGGGAGTCAGGGAGTCATTTCTCAGCAGCTTCTTGAGCCCTGGGACCAGGATCTGTGTGTGGACATGTTACCCTTGCTTTCAAACCCAAGGATTTTGAAGCAGCTGCCTGGAATGGTTTGGGGCTGTAACCAGGCCAGGCTCTGTGCTCAGCCAGACCTGATTTCATGGAGTTCTCATGCTGGGAATACCAGGAAATGAGTCTTTGCAGTAGGACTTGTCTGCCACATGCATTTTCCTATCCCTGGGTCCTGCCCACTCACTTCACTCGCTTTTGAGCCCTTCCAAAGCTTTTCCAACAGCTTCCAGCCTCTGAAACAGCTTCCATTCCCATGGCTCTACACCCAAAAATGAACCTCAGCCAGGACCAACTGGTTTTCCTGTTTCCCTTTGACATTTCTCTTCTCTCCCTAACATGTGTCACCCTGCTGAGCTTGGAATCCTGTGCAGGCACCGTGGGTATGCCGTGGGGAGCAGTCCCCTTGGATTTCCTGTGCTCACTGTCCCTCTGTCCCTCTGTGCAGATTATCCTGTGGATTGGGCTGGGCATGCTGGTGATCAGCACCTACACCACCCTGTCTGCCACCGAGGACACCCCTGTGAGGACAGAACCAGTGGGCTTGGAGCACCTGGACAGAGAGGAGAGCAGAATTGACCAGGATTCAGTCAAACTTCCAGGTATGTGCTGCTGGAGTTGGGTTTCCCAGCCCTGTTCCCAGGTCACCTCTTAAAAAGAAGGAGAAATTTGGGTTTTTTTAGAGTGTGGTGGAAGCAGGGTAGTCTCCAGGCAGCTCTGTGCATCTTCCCAGCTTCCTGGGGCCTTTTCCCAGGAAAAGTTTCACTTTTGTCCACTGGAAAAGCCGCTGTGACCTGCAGTGGTCCATTGTGGGAGTTGTTCTTTTGGGAAGGGAAGGGTGTGGTGCTGGCCTGGGATCCCCTGGAGGGACAGAGCAGGGATCCCAGTTTGGGATGAGCCCAGTGCCCACCTGGCCCACAGGACTGTTCTCCCCTGTGCCAGCCCAAGGACCATCCATCCATCCATCACCCTCGAAGGAAGGGAAATTTATGGGAACTGCCTCTTTTTTTGGTGCCGAGGGTATAAATTTGGCCTCGTCTTTCCCTCTGACAAAGCCTGTGATTATGCCTCAGCTTTGTTTACCCGTCCTTGTTATTTATTATTTGTTTGCTGGGGCTGCTGATGGAATTACAGCCGCTCCTCCCTTTCCCAGCTGCCGCGGAGCGAGGCCGTGGCGCGCAGGTGCCGCCTGACCCCGCGCTGCCCCTCGGCGTCCTGTTCCTTCGCTGCACTTTTGTTTCCTCCTGCTCCTGTGGGGTTTTTTTTTTTTTTTTTTCTGTTCTTTGGAGGCCTTGAAATATCCTCGCAGAGATTGAGAGCGGAAGGGAGAAAGGGGCTGGCTCTTGTGGAGATTATCCTCCCTCCTGGTTCTTGGCTGGGTTCCTGCCCGGCAGCTTGGAGCGTCTCCCACACCGGTGCTGCTGCCGATAACATTCACTCTGGGTTTGCTCCGTGGTGGAGTTTACTTGTGGTTTACTCGTGGTTTACTCAAGGCCGTGTGTGCCTTCCCGGGCACGCGGATGCCGGTGAACTCCAGCAAAAGACGCTCCCAGTCCCTTAATGGAGCCCTCAGCAGGGCCTGGAGGAGGGATGCGATTGAATTCTTCCGTCTTGGTTAATTTTGGAGCAGTAATGGCCAAAGAACAGCTGCTCCTTTCAGGAGGAATCGCTAATGACACGTGTTCTGACTGGGAAAATAAAATATCCCATAAAACACGGTGTCTGCAGGAGTTTGCTGAATCTTCTCCCCTTCTCGGCGTGAGCCGGGGCGGTGGAGCGGGATGCCAGGCTCTGATCACCCGAGCGGTCCCGGGCCCGCCGGCAGCAGCTCTGAGTGCTGCTGGATTAAATAATCCCACCCGGGAGGAAGGCGGGTTTAGTGCTCCCGGCTCATAAACTTCCCAGGGAGGAGCCCTGCAGTTCCAAGGGAAAGCTCAGCTGTCCTCTGGGGTCCCTTTGCCAATGGGGCTCCCTGTCTGGGGAGGAGGAAGAGGAGGAAGATGGGACAAGGACCTGTAGGGTGGACATGGGGCTGCCCCGGGAGAGCCAGCACTGCTATTCCTTGGATCTGTGCCTCCCTATGCCTCTGCAGGATGTCGGCTTGACTAGCAATGAGAGGTGTTAAATGGTGCCCTTCATCCCCCGCCGCGGCTCCCCCTCGTCCTCGCCCGCCTTGTTTTGCAGAGCAGGAGCTGCCGCAGCAGCTGCATCCTGTCCTTGCAGGGCCGCAGGATGCAGGCTGGGCTGCACCTGGGTGCCCTCCGGATGGGCCGAATTCCGCACCCGGGGCTCAGCAGGATCCCACGGCTTCAGCCCTGCTGGCTGCTCAGCCCGTTCCCCGGGCACAGGGTGCCTTGTGCCCCTTCCCTGACTGCAGGCTGCTGCTCCACCCTCCTGTCCTGGCTGCAGGGTGCTGCTCCCAGCCCTTTTCCTGGATGGAGGCTTCTTCCAGACGCCTCCTTCCAGGCACAAGGTGCATCTGGGTCAGAGGTGCTCAGCCCCTTCCCTGGGCACAGGCTTGCTCCGTGCCCTTTCCCGTGCTGCCCCATCCAAGGCAAACCGCAGGGCCTTCCCCCAGCGCTGCCTTCCCCGTCTGCCTCCCGCCTGTCAGCGTGTGAGAGGAGTTTTATTGGCCTCTTTGATGTTGTGGAGCCCAGAACTGGAGAGACTTTCATTAAAGCCCTGCCCCGTGGGCCCGGGGATTATGAATATTAGAACATTGGCCTTTTATGTGAACACGTATTGACCAGCGGCCTCGCAATCGTGTTTTTCCTAACGACACCCAAGTGCCCATTACAGCCCCAGCCTGTGGTGCTGGAGGTTTTACTGTCAGCAGCTCTTCGGGAAAGGGATAAAACCCCTTCCAGCCCCGTCCTGCCGCGGCTGCGCCTCTGTTAAAAGGTTGCTAAGCTGCCTCTGAAAGCTCAGGAAGGCAATTATCCATTAAAAAAAAAAAAAAAAAAGCTAATTAGGCAATTTCTCTCCGTATTTAAAGCACCCTCGAGGGTCTCGGGGGGGATTAAGATTTTGTAATATTTTTCAGCTCCTTACTTGATCGTTGCTGCTTCATCTTCTCCCTGCTGTTGTGCAATGTTGGGTAACAAAGCCCTGATTCAGGCTCCTTGTGCAAGAGCCCTTTTCCCGGTGTGGTGTGCTGGGCACCCTGCTCCGGCCATCCCGCTGTCCTGGGGACTGGGGTGGGTGCTGTTATTTGAATTAGGGTAAAATTTGGGGTTGTGTCGTGCATCCCTGCACCCTCCACGCCTGTGCTTTGCCCCCCAGCAGCGCGCTGCCCACGGTCCCTGCCGGCATTCCCCGCCGGAGCAGCCCCGGGGATGTGTGGAACGTGGCTCCCGCATCCTGCAGGAACAGCTTGGCTCCGCCGCGGCTCTCCCTGGTGCTTTGTGCGAGCGAGCTTTTAATAGTGCCTGTGACACAGAAAAGGAACCAGCAGCCTCTGGTAATTTGGGTTGGTTTTTACTGCTGGTGCGTCAGGAGACAACTGTGAACTAATTTCAGGGATGCCATTCCATAACCTTGTGAAATCTGGACCCGTTTCGGGGGGAGGGAGGGCTCCTGGAGGCGCAGCTGGGCCGGGGGCTCCCCGGGGAGGGCCTGGCCCTGCCCTGCTCCTGGTGCTCAGCACGTCCCAGGGCAGAGTGTGCCCCCAGCCCTCTGCCCCGCTTGCTGGGCTCCGTTTTCCTTGGCACAGGCTCCTGCATCTTGCTCCATATCATGCAATGAAGGAATTTCAGCAGAACTGGAGCTGCCCTGGCACAAGCAGGTCCTGAACCCCGTGTCCCTGGTCAGCCCTGGGGTGACACCCTGGGGTTGGGGGTGTGTCCTGGAGCTCCATGTGCTGTCCCTAAGGCTCCACCTGGACTGGGGGCGAGCACAGCAGGGCCCATCCCGCTGCCTCTGCCCAGGGCAGGGGCTGTGGAAGCACATTTCAGCTCCAAGAGGCTGGAAAAACGGGAGAGGAGGGATTTAGTGCCTGCCTGGGACCATTGCAACGATCCAAACCAGGAGCAGGGGGAGAGGGGAAGCTTTTAGGTTGCTAATCATGAAATTTTATGGCAGCCCGGAGAGGCTGTTGCCAAACCACAACACACCCAGGCACGCACACGCACAAATCAGCTGCAGGACGCCCCGGCTTCCCCTCGTGTGAGCAGAGCTGCCGGAGAGCCGGGGGGTCAGAGCGAAGCCTCTCGGTGCTGCCTCACGCCCCGGCCTCTCCCTGGGAGCCAAAAAGCTTTTACAGCCTCTCAGGCCTTGCCTGTAATGTCCAAGGCCGCCCATAAAACACGACGAGGCACAGCGTTACTGGAGGACACTCCAAAGGGACCTGGAGGGCAAAGAAGAGAGGCAGAGCCCCAGCAAAACTCTTCCCTGCTAAGCAGCTGGAGCCCCGGATGGATTTCCGGGCAGCCTGAGAGGTTGTTAATTCACGCCCTGATGATGAACTTAATTTTGTCTCCCGCTGAGCAAATGATGGCTTCGAGGCAGCTTGGCCTTATTGCGGCGTGGAGACTTTTGGGCTTGTGTTTTGTTTGTGTTTTGGGCTTTTCCTGCATTGTTTGCAGAGCGGGGAACGTGCCTCTGCCTGATTTATGGTGGAAGCTGCCAGGGACACTCCCGGAGCAGAGCGGGGGCCTCCCCCGGCCCCTCGGGCTGCCCTGGGCCCGCAGGGGTTCACCTGCTGCTCTGGGCAGGGCAGCGGCTGCGTTTAACTCCTCGGCTTCCTGCTGGCAAGGAAAGCTTCCCCCGTCTCCTTCTTATTTGCTCCTCTCTTATTTCCCCTCCTTCCTTCTTGTTTGCCCATCCTTCTTATTTCCTCCTCCTTCCTTCTTATTTCCTCCTCTCTTCCTTCTTATCTCCCCCTCCTTCCTTCTTATTTCCTCCTCTCTTCCTTCTTATTTCCCCCTCCTTCCTTCTTATTTCCTCCTCTCTTCCTTCTTATCTCCCCCTCCTTCCTTCTTATTCCTTCTTCTCTTATTTCCTCCTCTCTTCATTCTTATTTTCCCCTTATTTCTTTTTATTTAATCCT
>JAXCLO010000057.1:924725-952185 GCA_035583995.1 Arremon aurantiirostris | reverse complement strand
CTCCCTTCTTATTTCCCTCTCGTTCCTTTTTATTTCCTCCTCTCTTCCTTTTTATTTCTTACTGTCTTCCTTTTTATTTCCCCCTCCTTCCTTCTTATTTCCTCTTGTCTTATTTTCCTCCTCCTTCCTTCTTATTTCCTCTTCTCTTATTTCCCCTCCTTCCTTATTTCCTCCTATTTTCCTTCTTATTTCCCCCTAATTCCTTTTTATTTCCTCCTCCTTCCTTGTTATTTCCTCTTTTCCTTCTTATTTCCCACTCCTTCCTTTTTATTTCCTTCTCTCCCTTCTTATTTCCTCCTCTCTTCCTTCTTAGTTCCCCCTCTTTCCTTTTTGTTTCCTCCTCTCTTCCATTTTATTTCCTTCTCTCCCTTCTTATTTCCTCCTCTTTTCCTTATTTCCCTCTCATTCCTTTTTATTTCTTCCTCTTTTCCTTCTTGTTTCCCCTCATTCCTTTTTATTTTCTCCTCTCTTTTTATTTCCCCCTCCTTGCTTTTTACTTCCTTCTCTCCCTTCTTATTTCCTCCTCTTTTCCTTCTTATTTCCCCCTCATTCCTTTTTACTTCCTCTTCTCTTCCTTTTTTATTTCCTTCTCTCTTCCTTTTTATTTCCCTCTCATTCCTTTTTATTTCCCCCTCCTTCCTTCTTATTTCCTCCTCTCTTCATTCTTATTTCCTCCTTTCTTATTTCCCCCTCATTCCTTTTTATTTCCTCCTCTCTTCATTCTTATTTCTTCCTTTTTTCCTTTTCCATCCTTATTTCCCCCTCATTCCTTCTTATTTCCCCTCCTTCCTTTTTATTTCCTTCTCTCCCTTCTTATTTCCTCCTCTCATCCTTTTTATTTCCCCCTCGTTCCTTTTTATTTCCCCTTGAACATCCTCTCAGTGCTCGGCTCGTCGCTCCCCTCCTCTGTGTGAGCAGCCCTGCCCACGCTGGGGTTCTCTGGATCCTCCGCTCCTCTCCGACCGGAGCCATCTCCCGCCTCCATGAACCAATTAACGAGAAACTTTCCTCCAATAGAGTAAATAACTTCTTGCACTGGGGCCAGGACTGAGCTGGGAACATCCGCAGCCGTGCCGAGCTCCCCTCCCCGGCCTCGGCCTCCCGCTTCCCAGGGCCCCTGGCCAGGGCTGGGCACCGGTTCCTGCAGCCCAGCTTTTCCTGAAAAGGAGGCGCGTCCTGCCCTGACTTGCTGAACCCTGGGAAGTCCCTCAATGGAGAGGGGGACCCTTGGGTACTGGACTCGAATTTCTCAGAAAATCCGAGTGCTTTTCCCCTCCCACCATCACTCCCCAAGCGAAGGAACGTGGAGATCTGGCCAGCCCCGCACATGTCCCTGCTCTGGGTGTGGAGCTCGGGCTGGACTCTGCATTTCTGGAGAGGCTCAAGGTCCTGCTGGCACAGATCCCTCTGGGCCAGGAGTTTGTACTTAATTTTTGTGAATTTTTGTTGTTTCCCCCCCCTCCCCAGCTCAGGCAAGGCCCACGCAGCTGAAGTTGTGGCAATCCCTTCTTTCCCATGAGTTCATCTCGTAATAAATCGCACCAGCCCTGCGGAGGGGGAGGAGAAAATGGAAAGATGTTTATAGAATTAATTCCCCAAAGGAAATCACACGGGGGAGGGCGAAGGGGGAAAGAGTTGGGAATTTTTTTTTTTGTTACAGAAGATAGATTTTTTTTTTTTAAGAGTTTGTTGGATGGAAAAAAATCTGCAGAACAACTTCTCTGCTGGGAAACAATTCGATTTCCTTCTCTGCTGCTCTCCAAAGGAAGAGTTCACTCCCTGTGTGGGTTTTCTGCCATGCTTGGGGTGGAAGGGACCCTTCCCATCCCATGGAATGTGCAAAAGATTCCATGTGGAATACGCTGGTCATACCAGTGCTGAACACAGTGACTGGTTTGACTGGGATGTGTCTTCCGAAAACATTCTGTCTCTTTGGGGGCAAGGTGGGGGGAAACTCCCCCTTCTCCCTCAGGAGTTTCCCCTAATTAATGCCTGTTGTTTAATCCCCCTCCTCAAAACTTTTGCGGGAAAAGGAAACCTCCCCAGCCCTCCTCTGAGAGGCATCTGAAGGGCTGTGGGAACACTCGGGCACTAAAAAGGGGGGAAAAATCAAAATAAATGAGGTTTTAAGACGTTTCACAGCAAACAGCAGCGGGAGGGTGGGAGCTGGGCTGGAGCCCCGCTCGGGTTCTGGTGTTGGGGGGTTCGGGGCTGGATCGCAGCTCTGCCTCTCCCAGTGCCGCGGGATCCGGGTCTGGATTCCAGCTCGGGCTCTCCCGGAGCCGGGGTCTGGGGCAGGGAGCCGGGGGGATGCTGACATCTGGTGGCACTGCCTCGCAGCAGCAGCCGCCTCCACCCGTGCTCCGTTCCCGGTCCGTTCCATATCCATCCCTGCTCCACCCGTGCTCCATTCCCGGTCTGTTCCTTATCCATCCCTGCTCCATCCGTGCTCCATTCCCGGTCCGTTCCTTATCCATCCCTGCTCCATCCGTGCTCCATTCCCGGTCTGTTCCTTATCCATCCCTGCTCCACCCGTGCTCCATTCCCGGTCCGTCCCTTCTTCATCCCTGCTCCATCCCCGCCACTCTTCCCTTCCAGCAGCTCCATAAAAACCCACAACAGGGAAAACAGCCAGGTGACCCCAGAACAGAACCTCCCTCAGCCCCATCGTGCTGAAGCTGGAGGGAAATGGGCAGCTGGGCTGGGTGGGTGAAGGGATTGGGACAGACACAGCAATTCCCAGCTCCCACAGCTCATCCCTGTCCCCATGCTGTGTTTGCAGAGCAGAACCCGGTGGTGGAGGAGCCCGAGGATGACCGTGACAAACCCAAAGTGCCTGAAGAGAAGGAGGAGATGGAGCAGCCACAGATCAAGGTGCCCGTGCAGGTGCCCAAGAGGGAGGAGGAGAGAGGAAAGGTGGAAGAGAAAGTGCAGCTGGACCGTCCTGATCAAGGTAAGGTGATCCTGGGAAAGGGAGCTGGACTGGGAGCTGGGGGTGTGTGTATGTTGTGGGACTCTGAGACAGAGATCCTGACCTCTCCTCCTTACCCTCCCCTCCGTGGTGCTATTGGTGGATTGAAGGTAATTTAGTGTTTGATGCTCTGGAGGCTTGTTGGGAACGTGGCCTCCAGATGAGGGAGAGAAGGCAGGGCTGGACAAGGGCAGCATGGAGCTGGGGGTGCTGGGGGTGCTGGGAGCCTGCTGCTCTGACCCTGCCTGTCCCCAGGGATTGCTGTGCCCGTGGGGGAGGCCCATCGCCACGAGCCCCCGGTCCCACACGATGAGGTGGTCGTGGACATGGGGCGGGAGCGGGAGGAATCCAGCGAGAACAAAGCAGCTCCTGGAGGAGCCAGCGACCGTCTGCTGGAGGAGCCAGCCAGGCTGAAGCCCCAGAAGGAGGCACTGGGCCCAAAGCAAGGCAAGGAAGTGGCTGCTGAGAACCAGCAGCGAGGAGGGACTGGTGGGCCCATCCCAAATCTGGAGAAGGTCCCAGAGGCAGCGCTGCAGCAGGGGGGAAGGCCACCCTACAAGGAGCTGGAGCCAGGGCAGGCCAAGCTGGAAGCCAAGGCACAGGCAGCCGTGCTGGATGGTGACACTGCCGAGGCTGCTGAGAGGGACAAGGCACAGCTCCAGCTCCCCAGGAAAGCAGAGGAGGCTGCAAAGTCCGTGGAGAAGGAAGCAGACCCTGGTAAGCTCCTTTCACAGCAGCTCAGCTGAGCAAGCTCTTCTGGGCCTGTAGTGCCCCTGGAGTTGGGACAATTTGGTCATTCCCATCTCCATCCTGGTGCTTCCTTTGAACTCCACGAGTGGAGCACGTGAGTGAGCACAGCCCCTCCGGCAGCTGCTGCGGGAAGGGAGGAATCTGGTGGCTTTGACAGCTACTGCAAGAGCTGTCAAACAGTTGTTCGCTACCCGCCAAAATGTCAGGTGCCGTGCTGTTCCTGCACGGCTCCCAAATCACCGGGGACACGGAGCCGGGAGATCTTGACAGGGAACACATTGCCAAGTGCCCGTCTAAAAGCCAGTTAGAGCTGTTCTTGCATGTTAATTGGCCGAGGTAGTTAGTGCTGGCTCGCTGCCACCAGGCACGGGGTTGTTAAATATTGGGTTTATTACTTCCCTCGCAGCCGGCGCCTTGGATGCGAGTGGTGCCGGGACGGCGTGGAGGCGTTCTAGGGAACAGCTGCACTGACAGCAAAGCTCTGTGGCCCTTTCCTTTGCAGGTGAGAAGCAGGAGCTGCCCCTCCCAGAGAGAGCAGAGCTACTGGAGAAGCAGAACACTGAGGAGAAGCAGGAGAAGGCAGGGGGTGAGTGTGTGTCCCCAGGGTGTGCAGGCATGGGCTTGGATCTCCTCGGATCCCTCTCTGTGGGAGGATGGTGTCTTGAGGCCACAGCCCCTGCATAGCATCAGGTGGTGCCTGTCCCATCTCTGGCACACCTGGCAGGGCCACTCAGGGACCTGAGTCATGCTGGCACCCGGGCCTGGCTGCTCCCTGGTGTTGGAGCCCTGGGAAGAGGGAGACAGGAGTGAAACTGCTCTGGCAGGACAGCAGGAGGGTCATGGGCAGGGGCACATGGGGACACCTGAACACATCACAGGGAAAAGCTCCTTTCCCCCAAGGCCCCAGCTGCTCTGTCCCTGGGGCTGAGCTCCTCCCTCCAACCTCTGCCTGACAATTGGGGCTTGGAGCCTGAGCTTGGACTTGTGTGCTGGTCCCTTGCTCTCATCCCATCCTCTTCCAGCTTCCTTCTCTCTCTCCTGGCAGAGTTTGTGGAGTCAGATCTTCCTGCCAAGGAGAGCCCTTGCAGCCCATCCAGAGCTGACATGATTTCTGGGGGCTTTGGGTCACAGGGATTTTACTTCCTCTGTGTTTTTCCCCTTTTCCAGAAGCAGGGCCAGCAAAACTGCTGGACCACAACATGCTGCTGCAGGTGATCAAGGAGCAGCAGGTGCAGCACAAGCAGCTCCTGGACCAGCAGGCAAAGCTGCTGGCAGTGATCGAGGAGCAGCACAAGGAGATCCACCAGCAGCGGCAGGAGGAGGGGGCAGAGGAGAAGCCAAAGCCAGGTAAGGACATGGCCAGGAGCCCTCCAGAGGGTGCTCATGGCTCAGAGCAGCTCTAAAATCAAACTGGGAGAGATCTGAGCTCCTCTGGCACGTGGCAAAGTCCCCTTGCACGGCCATTTCTGTAGGAATAACCATAGCTCTGCTCTTCCTCCTGAGCTCCTCTGGCACATGGCAAAGTCCCCTTGCACAGCCATTTCTTTAGGGATAACCACAGCTCTGCTCTTCCTCCTGCGTGGCCCCATCTCGTGTCTCACAGGATGTGGTGGCAGGAGAAGGGAATGTCCTGAGAAATGTTTTCCATGTGGGTTTTGTCCTGCAGCAGAAGCACAGGCAGAGCCTGCCATGCCCCTCTCCAGGAGCAGGGAGGACGAGGGCCTCGGAGCCAAGGGAGACACGGCTGGGAAGGTGCTGAGCAAGGAGCAGCTGGGCCAGCAGCCCCCTGATTCCACCAGGCAGCACAGGGACATGCTGGGGAATGTGGAGGAGACTGGGCAGAGGCGTGACATTCCTGTGGCTGCTCCCAAGGAGCAGAAGGTGCCGCTGCAGGAGATTGACAGAGCTGTGAAAAATCCCGTGGAGAACCGGGATCCCCTCCACGGGGATGCCCAGCGTGTTCCAGCAGCCAGAAACCACCTGGAGAAAAAGGCCTTGGCGGAGGATTTGGGAGGAGAACATGAAGCCAAAGCTGGAAGAGATGTCCACCAGAAGGAGAATTTCCTGAAAGCTGTGGAAGCAGCTACAGCTCCCATCCAAAGAGAACAGCCGGGGGCTGCCAAAGTTCAGGGAGTAGCAGGAAAGGGCTTGGAAAGAGACTCAGGAACAGACCTTAAAGCCAAAACTCTGAGTCAGGTGGAGCCCAAGGAGCTGGCAGGGGTGCCGGACTCTTCCAGTAACAGGAATGTGGCAGTGAGGGAGCAGCACCCCCGGGACAGGGAGCGGCCGGGAGCAGCGCAGGCCGAGGGAGCGGGCGGGCGGCAGCGGGACCCGCCCGGCCACGGGCACGGGAAGGAGGAGGATCCCGGGGAGCCCCCGGGGGGCCGGCAGGGCCGGGGGGGTGGGGGTCCCTCCAACGGTGCCGCTCAGGATGCTCCAGCAGGGAAATCTGAGGACGGAGCTGCCCTCCCCAGGGAGCCACAACAGCCGGAGCGCGATGTCAAACCCAACCGGGAGCTGAAGCTGCAGGGGGGGCTGGACCTGCGGCGCAGGAGACGGGACCTGGACCTGCTGCCTCCCGACCAGGAGGCGGAGGATGAGGAGGAGGACGGGGAGGAGGCTGCAGCGGGAGCAGGGGGGGTCCTGATCGGCCTGAACCCCCTCCCCGACGTGAAGGTGAACGACCTGCGGAGCGCGCTGGAGGCGCGGCTGAGCCGGGTGGCCGAGGGCGCGCAGCACCTGGTGCGCAGCCGCCACATCCAGCAGGTGACACAGGACACCAGCCCGTGACAGGGCTGTGCCTGTGCTCTGCAGGGAAGGCTCGGCCTCACTGAGTGTGGAGAGATCTGAGCCAGCTGCACCTTGCTGGACGCAGGGCTCGGATCCACGGGATCTCCTTGGATCCCTGAGCACCACCCTGGGTGTGCCTGCGGGTGGCCAAGGAGATGGTGGCACTGGAGGTGACATTCCTGCTGTCCCCTGCCTTCCAGAGCTGCCATGTACCTCGGCTCCCTGCCAGGCCGCTGCTCCAAGGAGCTTTTCCAGCATCTCATTCACATCCAATTGCCTTCTCCAGCCATCTCCCGGCTCCTCTCAGAAGCAGGAAGGGGCTCCATGGCCCCGGCTGTGCCGAGGGGTCCTGGGATCCATCCCCACCTCGGGAAGGGCTTTACCCCAGAGAAGCTGTGAGCTGAGGACCAGCAGAGCCAGCACTCCAGTGCTGGATTGGGAGCAGAGCCTCATTTGTCTGGGCCACAGTGGTGGTTTAGGAACCTCATTTAGTAGAAACGCTGCCTTAACTGGGCACAACTGCTGTTGTGCTGCCTCTGTCCCAGGGATGGGGTTCCTTGGCACACACTGGGACCACACAGAGCTCTGCCCCCTCTGCCCTCCCTGGGTGCTCCTCTCTGTGCTCTCCAGCTCCATTTCCCCTCTCAAAAGTGCATTAAGAAGCTCAACTTCCCCATGACCCTTCCCAACCCAGCTTGATTCTCCTGCCAGAGGTGAGTGGTCTGGGAGAAAGCATGGCAGGGCCAGATGGATCCAGGGGCTCCACCTGCCTCTGCCTGTGTTCCCTGTGCTCTTCCCAGCCTCCCCTCGCCCAGGTCCCTGCTCCACCTCTGGGAGTTTGTTTGGTGAGTGAAGAAGGGAGGAGCTTCCCCAAGAGCTCTGTTGTTGTTTCAGGCTCCCCATGATTCACCCCTTGGGTTTTTTGGGGTTTTGTGTTTTTACATCCCGACCTGCGAATGTACAGAATTCAGTCCCAAAGCTCTCCCTAGACCGGCTGAGAATTCCCAGCCTGGAGCCCTCAGACCTCATCACTGTGGTGGCTTTTCTATCCCGACCTCCAAATGTCTTTGGCGACCTCGAGTCTGTGTCCGGTGGGCCCCTGCAGAGCCGGCACGGGGTGGGACTGTCCCCGCCTGGTGCTCCCGGGGCGTCACAGCCCAGAGTGACAGGGAAGCCCCCTGGGGAGTCCTTTGGGAAGACCCCCCGGAACACTGTGGCCTTAAACCCCCCGAACCCAAGGAGCTTCTCCATTAACGCTGTCGTCAAGCACAAGCAGCACGGCCGGGAGGCGGGGACGGGCTCTGGAGCTCCAGGGCTGTCCCGGGACAGGGATCCGGGCTGTGGCACATCCACATCCAGCCTTCCCTTCCTGCGGTGCCAGGGAGCCCGATCGGCTCCTTGTGCCCTGTGCTGCCGGCTCCGGCCCCGCGGGGGCACCGCCGCCTGTTCGTAGTTCTGTGTGTGAACAGAAGGGACCAAAGATGCTCCTGACATTGATGCTCCTGACATTGATGCTCCTGACATTCCTGCTCTGGGAATGCCGGGGGCACCCCGGGCTGGGCGGGAGCCGCCTTGTCCCGCCGGGATCGGCTCCCCGGGGCGGGTGGGACGCTGGCACGGAGAGCCCGGAGTGCGGGCTGAGCCCATCAATAAAATAAGCTGAAGCATTCTGATCTGAATTCTTTTCTTTTTTAATAAATAAAAATAGATCTGTGACCCTCACCCAGCCCGGGGCTGAGCCTGCTCCGGGCCGGGGAGCGGGAGGGCAGCTCCGGGACCAGCGAGGGCTCCATCATTTGGGGACAAACCAGTGCTTGGAGGGTCTCATTCCCCACCAGCGGCTCCGGGGTCACTTGGGCGTCGCCTTGGCCTGCAAAGAGCCGCGGTCAGGACGGGCCGAGGCCGCCGCCCTCCGCCAGCACCGGGACCGGGCACGGGAACGGGGACAGGGCCGTACCGCGCGGGCGAAGCACTCCCGCAGCGCCTGGAACTCCTGCAGGCACGCGTCCCGCCGCAGCTCCGCCGGTCCCGCCGCCGCCGCCGCCACGCACCGCCCGTAGGCCGCGGCCTGCGGGAACAACACGGGACGGGAGCGGGGGCACCGGGACCCCCTGCAGCCGCACCCTGTGTCCCGTCTGCCCCGGAGCCGCCCTCCCGTGCCTCCCCCGGCCCCACCTGGTCCCCGCAGGCCGCCAGCGCCGCCGGGAAGCGCCGCAGCCGAGCCCGCGCCCGCAGCCACACTCCGCGCCCCGACATCGCCTCACGCACGGGCGCCGCCATGCCCGGGCGGTCGCGATTGGCTGCCCCTCCTGCTCGTCACACACCGCGCTCGCCTATTGGGCAGAGCCAACCAAAACCACGCCCCTTTAATTGGGCATTCGGCGCGGCCGGCTCTGATTGGTGGAAATTCCGGTTGTTTACGTCCCGCCTTCTTCAGGCGTCAACATTATAAGGCTCTTCCGCCTGGAGTCCCGCCCTCTCTCACCGATGATTGGCTGAGCGGCAGAGCTTCGCCCTCTTATTGGTGAAAAACAACTTCCGGGGGGCGGTTTCCTGAGGCCGCTGAGGGAGCGGGCAGGGCCGGTGCCGGCAGTATCATGGCGGCGCCGCTGCGGGACCGGCTGAGTTTCCTGAGCCGGGTACGGACCGGGGCTTTTGGGGGGTGCAGGGGGGCTGACGGGGCGTGACGTCATTGCTCACCCGCGACGTCATCGCTGCACCCCCCACTCGCTTCTGCAGCGGCCTCACTCCGCCCTGACCGGGCCGGGCCTGCCCCGGGGTCTCGCTCCGGTCCCCAGCACCGGGGAACGGGGCGGGTCCGCCCCCTCTCACGCCGCCCCCTCCTTCTCCAGCTGCCCGTGTTGCTGCGGGGCACGGCCGACGACGACACCCCGTGCCCCGGGTACCTGTTCGAGGAGATCGCCAGTATCCTTCAGGGGGCACCGCGCAGGGGGAGCTCCCCGGGGCTGGGGGATGATCCCGGGGCAGGGAGGGGTTCCCGGGACAGGGAGGGGATCCCGGGGCAGGGCGAGCTCCCCGGGGCTGCTCCAGGCCGTGGTGGGCTTTGGGCTGGCTGGGGGCAGCCGTGGGGCTGTGGGGTCTGGCTGGGACCCTGTGAGGGGCTGAATTCCTGGCACTGGGGGCTGCTGCTGCCTCCGATCCCGGCTGGATCCATAACCCGTGCCCAGAGATCTCCCACGAGTCCCCCGGGAGCAGCCAGTGCCTGCTGGAGCATCTCCTGACACGGCTGCAGAGCAGCTCCTGCCACGTCAAGTTGAAGGTGGGTCCGTGCTGGGGGGCACTGGGGGTGATGGGATGGACCCCCCCGCTGCAGAGAGGGCAGCTGTGACTTGTCCTCGTCCCCCGAGGCAGGTGCTGAAGATCCTGCTGCACACCTGCTCGCAGGGCTCGCCGCAGTTTGTGCTGCAGCTGAGGAGGAACGCCAGCTTC
The DNA here is from genome assembly GCA_035583995.1 of Arremon aurantiirostris. Lineage (NCBI taxonomy): Eukaryota > Metazoa > Chordata > Aves > Passeriformes > Passerellidae > Arremon > Arremon aurantiirostris. The sequence continues at coordinate 942,224 of JAXCLO010000057.1, read as the reverse complement.
ATCCGGGAGGCTGCGGGTAACGGCCTGGGGGGACAGGGCAGAGCAGCAATGGGGGGCTGAGACCCCAGAGGGGCTCCTGCTGTGCCAGGAGCAGGGTGCTACCCCGCCTGGGAGCGTCCCCCACCCTCCCCTCTGTGTGTCTGCAGTGTTCTCCGGGCCCCCAGATCCCCTCCACGGCAACAGCTTGAACCAGAAGGTGCGGGCAGCTGCACAGGTGGGTGCTGCAGGGACAGGGCAGCCCCCTGCTCTGGGACTCTGGGGTTCCCAGCACTGCCAGCACTCCTCTCTCTCTCTCTGTGTGTCTCTCAATCCCACAGGACCTGGCCAGCATTCTGTTCTCGGATGCCCCCCTGCCACAGCCCCTGGCACTGCCCGCCCGGCCCCCGGCCCCTGCTGGTGAGCACAGCCCCCCAGGCCAGGCCCTCGCTCAGGGGGACAGGGACACAGCAGCAAAGGGGAGCCCTGGGTGCCTGTGCCCCCCTGACATGCCCTGTGCCTCCCCAGGGATGGGCTCCAGCCCCAGCCCCTGTGGCTCCCTGCAGGGATTCGGCTTCAGTGGTGACAAGAGCGGCTCTGGTGAGTCCTGGCCGGGCCCTCGCTGGGTCCTTTCCTGCTGGGAACTGGGGCAGGGCCATGGGGGTCACTCTGTGTCCTCTGAGCTCCCAGAGTTCCCTCAGCCCCCTTTCTGGGGTGCTGGGGTGATCCCATGGCACTGGGCTCCCCCGACACCCCAATCTCTGCAGCTTCCACAGGAGAGGCCCTGCTGAGCAGCCTGCAGCGGGCGGCCGAGGCCGTGGCCCAGGCCGTGCTCCCGGCCCCGGGGGGACCCCGGCGGCCCCGTGGGGACCTCCCCGAGGACACCTACGAGCCCGTCCGAGCTCCATCCCCCGCCAGCAGCCCGGCCCCGCCGCCCCCGACCCCTCCTGCACCGCGTGCGTCCCGAGGTGGGTCCTGGGGGGGGGTTTGGGGGGTCCCCAGCCCTTCTGGGGGGTTTGGGGAGCCCAGCTGAGCAGCGCTGTCCCTGCAGTGAGCCACCAGCCGGGGCAGGCCGGGGGAGGCTGGGAGGAGGCAGAGAGCGGGCACAGCTCCCGCGAGTCCTCGCAGGGCCACGAGCGCAGCCGCGCCTCCGACTCGGGCAGCAAATCCGGCAGCGACAGCCGCTCCGGGGCCAGCCGGGAGCTGAGCCACGGGGCTGACAGGTGAGAGGGGCCCGGGGGCTGCCCTGCCCTGGGGCTGTCCCAGCTGCATCCCCACAGACCCTCCCCTCATTTCCCGCACCCCTGATCCAGCGCGCCCCAGCGCTGCTGGCTGTGCTCCCCCTGGGGTGTTCGTCCTGCCAGCCGTGGGTGGGCAGAGCTGCTCGGGGTGGGGGTCCCTGTGTGCCAGGGGTGTGCAGGGACCCAGGAGGAGCAACAGGTGGCCCCTGTCCTCACGAGGTGTGTCCCCAGCAGGGTGGATGCTGACAGCCCGGGTGACTGCCGCAGGGAGCTGAGCCTGGTGTCGGGACTGACGCGTGGAGCCAGGGTCTTCCTCACCAGGGAGGAAGCTCAGCACTTCCTCAAGGAGTGAGTGTCAGGTGCTCCCTGGGGCTGGGGGCCTTCAGCTCCCTTTCCTGGCTGCCCAGGCCAGGACTCTGGGATGGGAAGGGGCTGCAGGTGACTGTGGCCCCGTCCCTGGGCAGGTGTGGGCTCCTGAACTGTGAGGTGGTGCTGGAGCTGCTGGGCCGGGCGCTGGAGGATCCCAGTGACAGCGTCCGCATGGTGAGCACAGGGGGCTCCCCTGGGAGGGCTGGGGGGTGTTTGGGGGCCTGCCAGGCTCAGCTGCCCTTCCCCACAGAGGTCCATGTGTGCCATCTCTGCCCTCGGCTGCTCCGACCTGCTCTCCCCAGAGCAGATCCTTGCTGTGACCCAGCAGCGCCTGCAGCACCTCAGCCAAGGCAGCCCTGGGCCTGTGGCCAACCGAGCTACAAAGGTGACTCTGGGGACATCCCTGTGCCCAGTCCCTTGGGTGGGGGCTCCTGGCACAGGTGTGACAGCCCTTGGGGACACACAGCCCTTGGGGATGGCTCTGTGTATGTGCCAGAGGGGTGGTTGGGCTGCTTTTCCAGGGTGTGGGCTCCCTCTGCTCCCCGAGAGGGGACATGGGGACAGTCCCTGTGCCTGGGAGGTGCCAGGCTGATCCCCTTTGCTGATGCCACTCTCGCTGTGCCCACCCCTGTCCCAGATGCTGCGGCAGTTCGAGGCCCTGTGCCGGGCCCAGCCCTCCCCGAGGGCCCCACGCCCACCCTCAGCCCCCTCAGCCGGGGATCTGCTCATGGACATCCCAGCCGTGGCTTCTGAGAGCTTCCTGACCCCCCTGAGCCCGGCCCCGAGCCCTGTGCCCCCTGCAGCCCCCCCTGAGGAGCCAGGGCTGGCATCAGAGCCCCCTGGGGCCGCGGTGCCAGCCTGTCCCTGCCAGCAGGACGGGGGCAGCAGGCTGGCAGGGGACACGGCGGCCCCCAGCCTGTCCCTGTTCGCTGGCATGGAGCTGGTGGCCCGTGCTGGCACCGTGCTCTGGCCACACTCACCGCCGGTGGAGCCACGGGCACCATCCCAACCCCGGGACGGGGGGACGGACATGGACGGGAGGACGGACACGGACGGAGGGACGGACACGGACAGCACCCTGCAGCCCTCAGCCTTTGCCTTCCTCAACATGTAGCTGCTGTGGGGCCCCGGGGGCTGTGGGGGCTCTGCCCCCCTCCCTGCGGGGCCTGCGCTGTCCTGGTGCCTCGGGGACACGGCTGAGATGGCCACAGGGCTCCCAGCAGGTGACAAGGTGACAATGTCCCTCGTGGTGTTCGGGGCAGGCAGAGGGGCACGGCCCCTCGTGCCCCTGAGCTGGACTGGGGTGTGGGACACGCTGGGACTGAGCTGGGGGTGCCATGGGGACCCCAGCATTGCCATGGGTGCTCTTGGGTGGCCCCCAGCTGCGGGCTGGGCTCTGTGGGGTGGGGTGGGGGCAGGCGCCATCCCCATGGGAGCCTCCAATAAACCCCACTCGGGCCTGGGAACGTGTGACTTCTTCCTGCGCCGCTGATGGAGCCTGGCCTGTGGCTCCTTCTGGCCCCCAGCCACACATTCTCCTACAGCCCCATGGCTCCCCAACAGCCCCACAGCTTCCCCCTGCCACACTGCTCTCCCTCATGCTTCAGCCCGCCCTGGCAGCCCCATGGTTGCCCCCCTTCCTCCCCTCATAGCCCCACTTTTTCCCATGGCCCTCAATAATCCCATGAGCCCCCCTGCCCCACAGTACCCCGTCCCCAGCCTGGCATTGGAGCCATATTTTACGTGTTCATTTTCCTTTTATCTTGACATTTTAAATTTTTTTTATTAAATAATTAAACCGTATATCCCTACATTATCCAAATCACTTATCATCAATACACTTTCAATTAACCATCCTCTATACTTCCTAGTATGAAAAACAATAGCCAACCTAGTATCAATAACAGTAACCCACCCCCTACAATAGTGCTATGACTCCCCCATCTTTCTCAAAGCTCCCCAGTAGTCCCAGTCCCCCTCTCAGATCCCCAAAAATCCCCATTTTCCCCCCAAAACCCCACGGAGGCCCCGCCCACGTGCTTTGAGCCCCGCCCCTTTCCCCGCCCTCAAAGCCGCGCCCATCTCAATCCTCTCGCCCCATTGGTTCGCTCCCGCTAAGCCCCGCCCACGATGTGAGCCACGCCTTCCTCATCCAGTCCTCTTTATTCCCGCCCCCTTCCTCCGCCTCAGCCAATCGCGTCTCTTCGCCCGCCCTCTCCTCTCTTCCCATTGGCTGCTGGCCGGCAGCCCCGCCCAATGGCTGTGTCCGGAGCGCGGCCGTAGGTGAGGGATGGGGGCGTTTAATGGCGGCTGAGGGGGGTCCGGGGGCGCCAAGGGAGCTCCAGGGGCAGCGGGGCAGGGCCCGGGCCCCGCTCTCGGCATCCCCCCCCGGCCGCGGGGGTCTCACCCGCCTGTGGGTGCGTGGGGCCCGCTACCGTGGTGGTGAGGGGCCGGGAGCTGGGGTTTGGGGGGATTGGAGGGCTCGGGGTCTGGGCTGGGGGTCCGCGGGGATTGGGAGTTGGAGGGGCCTGCAGGGATCTGGGTCATGAGGGCCTGGGGATATGGGCTGGGGTCGTGGGGGGCTTGGGGCTGGGTGTGCTGGGCGTCTGGGGAGGGGTCTGGGGCTTGGGGGCCATGTAGGGTTTGGGGTTGGGTGCCCTGCGGCTCTTGGTGAGGGTCTGGGGCTTGGGGGGCTGGGGACCCGGGGATGGGGGTCCTGGGGGGTCCTGGGGGCATCCAGGAACTGGGAGCTTGGCCTTGGAGCTGTGGCTGGGGTGCTGCACCCTGGGAGTGGGGAATTTGAGGGATCTGGGTTTTGGGGGCTTAGAGGAAGGTGTGGGATCTGGGTGATCCTGAGGGGCTCAGGGATTTGGGAGCTTCAGGGCTTGCCTCTGGGTCATAAGGGGGCTGGGGGGCTGTGGAGTCTGAGCTTTGGGGGTTTGGGGGGCTGGGGTCTCAGGGGGCTGTGCTGGCCTGGGCTCCCGAGCCCGTTTTCCTCCCTGAGCCCAGCGGTTTCCATGAGAGCCGTTTGTTTCCCCAGGCTGTGGAGCCCGAGGCACTGCCAAGGCTGTGGTGGAGCCTGAGAGGAGAAGCCAGGGCTGCCAGGGGAGAGGTTTAGGGACAGTGTGGGCAATAAATGTAAAGAGATAAAGGAGTCTGGTCTTTTTCTGGATCAGCTGTCTGGAAGAGCTGGGCCGCCTCCCAGCTCAGGGCAGCACATTCCCACCTTTTCCCCTCTGCATCCTCCCAGCCCGGGATGGGGAGCAGGGCTTTTCCCTTCCTTCAGTCCTCAGCTGGAATCTTGGCCCATCAATGTGACAGCAGCCATAGGACTGGGTGAAAGCAGTGAGGAGCTCTCCTGGAGCCTCTCCAGGGCTGTGCTATGGGTTATTTGCCATGTGGCAATTTGGAGGTTTTGTCCTGCTGGGGAGCAGTTCCAGCTCTGAGTGCCAGTGTTTGCTGGAGCTCCTGTTCCAGGCTGGCTGCTCCATGCCTCCCCCTGTCTCTGTGCTCTGCTGTGCTTCCAGGGCTCCTTCCTGCTGCTCCAGCATGAAGAGCACCCGGAGCTGCTGCTCTGTCCCGAGCTCTGACGTGGCAGAGCTGATCCTGACAGGGCTCCCGGCGCCGGTGTCGCGGCGCCCCGGCAGCGCCTCCGCTGCCAAGCTGGTGGCACGCTCTGTGTCCGTGGCTGCTGATGGCAAAGCCAAGAGGAACGCCACGGTGAGCCCCTGTCCTGCCCCTCCTGATGGCTCCTGGCATGGCCATGTCCCTCTCACCGTGGTTCCCCCAGCCCCAGCCTGGCTTTGTTCTGCTCCTGCCCTTGGCAATCACTGCTCATGGCTCCCTGCTGGGTGCAGAAGAGCAAGTTTCAGGATTCCCTCTTTTCCCTTCCTCGCCCTTCACCTCCCTGTGCCAATTTCCATCTGCAAACTCCAGATTTCCTGGTGTCTCCTGCTGGGGTGTCAGGCCCATCCTGCCCCTGTTCCTGCCACACCAGGGGCTCCTGAGTGGGGGTTCCACAGAGGCAGTGAACCCCAGGTGCTTGCTGGGCTCTGTCAGGACCCAGCAGGATCCAGCCTGGGCTCCTGCTGAGTAATCCCTTGGCAGCATTCCCACACCCGTGTTCCCAGGAGCTTGTGCTGAGGAACGTGTTCCTGCTGGCTCAGCAGTGCCCGAGCAAGGTGGCATTGCCCACTGCCTCAAGGGGAGCCTGGGGGACTGGGAACTCCGTGTCCCCCTGGCTGAGAGGGTGGGGAGCCTGTCTGTGCTGCTCCTGAACGCGGCAGCTGGGTTTGTCCCTGCTGGGTTTGTCCCTGCTGCATTTGTCCTTGCTGGATTTGTCCTGCTCTCCACAGGAGGATGCAGGGTCCCGGGCCATGAACAACCTGCGCAGGTCCAACAGCACCACCCAGGTGCACCAGCGGGTGAACAGCTCCCACAGGTACAGCCCCGTGTGTCCCTCTGTCCTCTGGGGGCACTGGGGACACCCCACCCCTGTGTCCAACCTCCCTGGTCCTGGGGAGGGAACAGGAACCTTTCCAAAATACCCTGAGCTCTGTCTTGCACTTCAGGAGTTAAAGCCTGGCCCTGGAAAACCAAAGTCTGGTGCTTTGGTTATTTTTTTGAAGAGGAAGTTCCTTGTTTAGGGTTCCATAGGATCACAGAATGGCCTGACCTTAAAGTCCCATGCAGGCTCACTTTCCCCAAGACCAGGTTGCTCCAAGCCCCATTCAGTCTGGCCTGGGACACTTCTCTGTCAGAGTATTGCCCAGATTCTGTGGGCAACCTGTGCCAAGGCCTCCCCACCATCACAGGGAAGAATTTCTGTTTGGGGAAATGGAGTGTATTTCTGTGGCTGTGACAAAAACCATTCCATTTGATTCCAACAGCCTTCATGGACCCTCCAGGCCATAACTGGGCTATGCGAGGAGACAAAAGTTCTCTGTTCCCAGTGCCCTCTGAGTTGGGATTTTCCATTCTCCTGTTGGTCTGTGCCCATCCCTATCACCACACACCACCCTGGAACCCAAAGCTCTGTGTAAAAATGAATCATTGGTGGATTTTGTGGCCATGTAATGATTCCTCGGCCCCTTTCTCCCGTGTCACACTGGAGTTTCCAAGTGCTCTACATAGCCAGAGTGTGTCCTGTGGCTGTGAGTTATCCCACAGTTATCTCTGTTCTCTCCTCTCTGCCTTCTCTGGGTGTGGATGAAGCTCTGAGCAGACAGGAGACTTCCTGGCCTTCTTTGAGGGTGACCCAATAGGAAGGAAGAAACTGGCAGCTCTGAGCAAAACCTCCCCAGAAAAGAAAACCACATGGAATATCTTGGTGAGGACGGCAGGCTCTGGGAGCGGGTGGACCAGGCTGGCTCTGTGCTCCTGGTGGTGTTTGAGGAGGTGGGTTTGGTGTCCTTATCCCTGCTGGCCCCATGGCAGGATGACCAGCCCCGAGTGTTCCCAGGCCCCTCTGGCTCCCACAGCCTCGAGCCGCCCGTGGGCATGAAGAGGAAGGAAGCCACAGTGCTCCTGGCTGCCAACTTCACTGCCAACAACAGGTAGGACAGAGGGCCCTGAGGGGGAGAGTGGGTGCCACTGCATGGAGAAAACCCCTGGAGGGGAGAAGCTGCTGTTCCTGACAATCCTGGTCTCCCCACACAAGGAGCAACAAGGGCGCGATGGGCAACTGCGTCACCACCATGGTGCACAACAACTACTCCACTGCTGAGAAGGGCCCTGCTCCCAAGAGCTCCAACCAGGCTCCCAGTTCCCTCAAGTGAGTGTGGGGAGTGTCCTGGCTCTGCAGCTGGGCTGGCCCTGGGGCCGTGTGTGGCACAGGACGGGGCTGAGTGGCTGCATCTCCTGTCCCAGCAATGTCGTCAAAGCGGCCTCGAACGAGGACGGGGAAGGCAGCAGCAGCCTCGTGAAGTCTCAGAAGAATTTCTCCAGCAACAACATCATGACCCACAACAACAACAACAGCAGCAGCTGCAGCGTTCCCCGAAGGAGGGAGGTGACCGAGGAGGAGGCTGAGAGGTGAGGGAAGGAGCAGGCGGATGGTGCTAGGAGCTGTGAGGAGCTCCAGGGGAGCCTGTTCTTCTCCTGTGGCATTTCACTCTGGGGAAAGGCCGCTCTTAGTGCCCTTGCAGGTGCCAGTGCTGTGCTCTGCTGGCCCTGGGGCTGTGCTGAGCCTCCCTGGCTGTCCCCACAGGTTCATCCAGCAGGTGAACATGGCTGCTGTCACCATCCAGCGCTGGTACCGGCGCCACTCGCAGCGGCACAGGACGGCGGCTGCGGCTCTGGGACGCCTGATGGCTGCCAAGAGGGAGGTTGGTCCTGTCCCCTGCTCTGTAGCCCAGAGCACCCAACACCCATGGCCTGCTGGCCACTGACTTGAGGTCCCTTTCATCCCCAGACCTGGGCTGTGCGAGTCGAGTGGGCTCTGGCTTTGCATCCAACCAGCCCCTCCATGGTCCAGAGAGCTGGGGAGGGTCCTGTTCCCTCAGAGCTGTGTCCAGGGATTAGCCTGGGCTGGATTCCAGCAGGAGCTGAGGCTCAGCACCACACAGCTCCAGCTGCCCCAGCCCTGTGACTGGCAGCAGTCAGATCCTGGCAGCAGCAGCACCAGTCTCCCTGAATTGGCACTGTCTGGGCCTCACTGCTGGCCAGAGAAGGGATGCCCCATCTCAGCTCATCTTAATGAATCCCTAAGGAGCTGCTTGTTAGAGTGACGAGGTTTCACAGCTATTTGTGTTTCCTTGTGTTCAATTATTTATCCCAGTAATGAAAAGCTCTGTTGCTCTTGCGTGTGAGTCTATTTTTAAGCCTTGTCTCCTCAGTGGTGGCAGACCCAGATGATAATATAATAATATTAATAGTAATAATAATAATAATAATTGCATTGAGGATCTGAAGAAAATGAGCTGCTCCAAAGTGGAGCTGTGCTGAGGGAGAAGAGGATGGAAAAACCACCAAGCCCAGGGTTCCAGGCACACTGCTGAGGAGAGGATGGAAAGCCTGGATGTTGTGGGGTGACCCAGGTGTGGGTGCCCCTCACACTTCTTAGTCGTGCTGGAGAACTCTCAGTAACGTTTTTGACCCTCCTCCCTGGAAGGAAAGGCAGCAGCGGATGGAGGAGGGGAATATCCTGGATTTGCAGGAGAGGAAGGAGGAGGAGCGCAGGAAGATCCGAGAGGAGAAGGCACGGCTGGCCCGGCACGCTGCCATCCAGGTAGGGCCAGGCCAGCCCTGACACCATTTGCTGGCACCATCCAGCGAGGCAGAGAGGCCTCTCTGCATCTCCAGAGCCTTGGCGTGGGGCAGGAGCAGCCTGGGGAATGGAGATGGAGGTGCCATGGAGCAGTTCCTGCTGTGCTCCTGCCAAGCCTTGGCAGCTCATTCTGAGCCTGGGAAGACAGTGCTGGTTTCTGTGTGGTTCTCAGGAAAATGGTGACCACGTTGAGACAGGGACACTCCAGGCTCCGTGGAATGGCTGAGGATGTGTGTGCCCTGGGAGTGGGGCCCTCCTCAGGAGCAAGGTCCCTCGGGGAGGGCTGAGTACCACTCCATGTCCCTTGGCAGGAAGCAGCACGTCATTGTCACCCTGCTCTTGCAGCTGGTGGTGCAGATGGGTTGGCACAGGCTGCAGGAGTTGGCAGTAAAGCTGGGGATGTTTTAAACCCCAAATTTTCTTTGCCCTAATTGGAAATGTGTTCCATCAGGGGAGGGGGTTGGGGGAGACACATCAGTGAGCAGCTGGAGGATGCAAAAACACTGCCACAGCCTTGCAGACACAGGCTTGTGCCTTCCCAAGGCTTCAGGACATCCATGGCTCCTCTGTCCCCGCAGGAGCTGCAGCAGAAAAGGGCCCAGAAGGCCTTGGAGACGAAGCGCTCGGCAGAGGAGCAGGTGCTGGTGAAGGAGAGCAGGAGGGTGCCCAAGAAGAAGCCTGGCACCAAACCTGCCTCAGCCAGGAATGCCAGCCCAGCCAGCAGCCTCACCAAAGCCAACAACGCCGGTGAGTCCCTGGGGAGTGTCCCCAAAGCTTTGGGAATGCGGGGTTTGCTCTGAGGAGCTGCCTGGGGCCAGTTCCTGAGCACAGCCTGGTTCCTGCAGAGGCCAATTCCCCCTCAGCAGCCTCGGAGCTGGAAGGAAGCAGCCTGGGAGCTCTTGGCTCCGTGCCCTTGCAGGACCCTGGGGCAGAGGACAAACTGCAGGTGGGTCTGGCTGTGCCAGGGCACCATCAGGCCTTTGCTGGCTTCTGGGGAGAGCCAGAGAAACTCCCTCATTCTCTCATCTTCTCCCTTAGGATGTGAGCTGCAGGGAGACAGGTAACGAGGACCTGGAGACAGCGGTGGCTGCTGGCAGCAGGGCTCCATCCAAGGTCACTCTCAACGAGCTGCTGGACACGCTCAGGCTGCTGGAGGAGGAGCCAGAGCTGCTGCCCCCACCCAAGCTCCTCAAGAAGGACAGATATGCCTGGATGGACAGGGTGAGCTGGGGGATGAGGCTGCTGTGCCCATCCTTGGGCAGTGAGGGCTGCCTGGGGAGAAACAGCCAGGAGGAGCTTGGAGTGGGTGATGGAGGAATTTGGAGGAGGAGATGGAGGTGGTAGAGGAATCGTTTGGTGCACTGAGGGCTCGGATGTTTGCAAGGAACAGCAAGCCATGCAAAGGCTGGTGATGGGACAGGGTTTAGCCCAGAGGATCAGGCTGGTTACTGGGCTCCAGTGATGGAGACAAGCCAGCACCTCTTCTCTCAAACCTTCCCCTGGGTGCTCATCCATCACGCTGAATTCCCAGCAGGAGCCCAGCTCCAACTCCCTGACTGCTGATAACTTGGAGAAGTTTGGGAAGCTGAACCACCCTCCAGGGGTCCCTGAGGACGGGGCTCTGCTCTCAGAGGCCAAGCTCCAAAGCATCATCAGTTTCCTGGATGAGATGGAGAAGTCGGAGCAGGAGAGGCCCAGGTCAGCTGCCTCAGCCACGCAGAGGGAGGTGAGTCCATCCATGGTGTGGGAATCCATTCCTGCTGGGAATCATCCCCCATCTCCCTGTCCTCATCCCAGGTGGTTCCACCACTTCTCATCATGTTTTCTCTGCTGTGGCAGAGCTTCCTGTTGGAAGAGGAGCTGGCTCACGTGGAGCAGGTGTCAGCGGTTGCCACGGAGGTGACAAGCTCCATGATGAGGCTGAAGCTGGAGGTGGAGGAGAAGAAGAGAGCCATCAGCCTGCTGCAGACTGCTCTGGTGTGTCAGCCTCACACGTGGCTCTTGGGGCTATGAAGCACAGGATCAGGACTGTCCCTTGATTTTACAGAATCTTGGAATTGTTTGGGTTGGAGGGGACCTTAAAGATCACCTGGCTGGGACCTGGGCTGAGCTCCCTTCTCTGTCCTGGGGGGCTGGGTGTTCCTGCTGACAGGGGTGGGAGATGTGAGCTCCAGGGCTTTGCTTTAGCCCTGTCCCTCGTTTGCCTGGCCTGTTGGTGATTTCCATGTGGTGTCTGACCTGTGTGACCCCGCAGACCCAGCAGAGAGAACTGACCGACCGCCACGTCAAACAGACCGAGAAGGAGCTCAGCCAGCAGCTCAGGCTGCAGAGGGAGCAGTATGAGGCAGCTATCCAGAGGCACCTGGCCTTCATTGACCAGGTAACCCTCATCCCAGTGCCTGAAGGCAGAGCCAGGTGGCTGTACCTGCCTGATGCTGCCTCCTCGCCCTGCCCAGCTCCTCGATGACAAGAAGGTGCTGAGTGAGAAGTGTGAGGCCGTGGTGGCAGAGCTCAAACAAGTGGACCAAAAGTATGGCCAGAAGATCAACCAGATGCAGGAGCAGCACGAGCTGGTGAGGGGACAGGGAGGATGGGGGGACATATGTGTGCTGATTTTGCTCAAATGGGGCCTCTGCCTGGAGCAGGACAATCTCTGCCGCCTTGGTGGGACCTGGACACTCCAAGGAGCTCTTCCCTGTGCACAGAAGGTCCCTGTCACCACGGAGCTTTGTCCTGGCTCCCCACAAGGCTCCTGTCCTCTGCTGCCCAGGGCCGGGAGCATGGCACTGACCAAGGGACAGTGTAAACTTCCAGGCTTTACTTAGAGAGACCCTTCCCACACACCTGGCACAGGTTGCCCAGAGAAGATGTGCCTGCTCCATCCCTGGAAGTGTCCAAGGCCAGGCTGGACAGGACTTGGAGCAGCCTGGGATAGTGGAGGGTGTCCCTGCCCATGGCAGGGGTTGGAACTGGATGAGCTGTAAGGTCCCTTCCAACCCAAACCATTCTGTGATTCCACAATCCCGCTGAAGGCAGAGCTGTCCCAGGCTGGGGATACCCACGGTGCAGTGCTGGCACACACCCAATGCCATGGAGGAATTTTGCTTCTCCTGCAGATGGAGACAGCTCAGCTTGCCCTGTGCCAGGCCTGGCAGGAGGGCAGCACCACTGGGCTCATCCCTGCTCTGCCATCCCAGTCCCTGCTTGTTCTTGGCCTTGGAGCTGAGCTCATGCCTGAATAGACCATGGGGGTCCCTTGGTCTCTGGAGCAGGCTCCAACCACACAGGCTCCTCCTGGCCAGTCCTTGGCTTGTCCCTGTTCTTGTCCCTTGTGCTGTCTTCCCTCACCCCCATGGACTCCTGCCCATCTCTGCCCTGCCCGTGGCTCCCACAGACACAGCTCTGGGGATTTGCCTCTCTCCCACCATTCCCCTTCTCTCTCCATCCCCTCCTTTCTTTCTCCCCAGGTCTGGCGCACTTTGGGCCCCTTTTGTGAGGTAAATGTGGTCTTTGCTCTCTTTTGTGCCTTGCCCTCTGCTCTCGTGCCCTGGCCTGCTCTGGCCCTGCTCCAGCCCCTGCCAGAGGGTTTTCCATGGCAGGGAGAGGGAAGGCTGGAGAGGAAAGCACCAGCACACAGGCACAGATGGGCTGCCCTGCATGCAGGGACCCTGGGCAGCCCCCAGTTCCCCTTCCCTCTCTATTGGTGCTCTCATGTCTTGGCAGTGAGCATTTCCCAAGGGGATGGAGGAGAAGGCACTGGGAGAGTGTGTGGCCACTTCTCTGGGCTGGAAGAGCACACCTGGCCAGGGCTGTGCAGCTCCACAGCTTCCTTCCCAACAGCCCGGCTCCCAGGGCTTTTCTCTCCCAGCTTCGCTGAGCTTTTCCCATTTGCCTCCAAACAGGAGATTAAGAAACTGAAGGAACTCATGAGTGCAACTGAGAAGGTCCGGCGGGAGAAGTGGATTGAGGAGAAAACCAAAAAGATCAAAGAAATCACTGTGAAAGGTACGGACAGGTTCCCTCAGCAGCAGCTGGAGCCAGGGCAGTGCTAGGCTGGTCTAGGAGAGATTGGGGAGAGCTCCTTGGTGTGGGCAGTGTTTGCTCCCTGTGTTGGTGGAGCAGATGCCCCCTCTGTGCTCATGCCCCGTTCCTGGCAGCCCCTTGAGCCGGCTGAGGGTACCAGGTGGCATCCAGCCTGAGCTGTGCCCGTCCTTCCCCTGTGCCAGGGCTGGAGCCGGAGATCCAGAAGCTGCTGGCCAAGCACCGTGAGGACATCCGGCAGCTGAAGCTGCTGCACGAGGCCGAGCTGCTGCAGTCGGACGAGCGGGCGGCGCTGCACTACGGGCGGCAGGCGCAGGAGCTGCGGGGGCTGCTGGAGAGGGAGAAGGAGGAGCAGAGCCAGCGGGAGCGCGAGCGGGCCCGCCAGAGGTGGGTCACCCTGGGTTCAGCGCTGCTTTGGGGCTCTGAGATCTGGGGTGCTGTCCAGCACCAGGCTGCTGCTGGCATTATTGTTATATCCCATTATTTGCAGCTCCATGGGGAGCAGCCCTTTTCTCTCCAGCAGCCTCAAGTGGGCAATGCTGCTGAGCTGGGAGCATCCTCTGGCACCGTGAAGAGGCCGAGTGCTCAAAGGCACATCCCTGCAGTGTGTGTGTGTGTGTGTCCCACAGGTGTGAGCAGCAGCTGGAGCAGGAGGAGCAGGCGCTGGAGCTGCAGCGGCGCCGCCTCTATGCCGAGGTGGCCGAGGAGAAGGAGCGGCTGAGCCAGCAAGCAGCCAGGTGGGCAGGCTGGGGGCAGCCCTGAGCTGTGGGGCCGGGCTCCCTGGGCAGGATTTCCATGGCAAGAGGGGCTGGTGTGGATGCTGGGAGCTGTGTCTGTGCAGGCAGCGAGCAGAGGCGGAGGAGCTGCAGCGGCAGCTGGAGGCCAACAGCTCAGCCCTGACCCGGGCCCTGCGGGATGAGTACGCCAAGGAGAAGGAGGAGCAGGAGAGGCGGCACCAGGTCTGGTTCCCATCACCTCCAGCCCTTTGGGTGCTGGCACCACCAAGCCTTGGACCCCACAGGGGCAGCCCCAGCAGGTACTCCCAACTACTCCCAGGGCTGAGCTGTTGTTTTCTCCTCACAGGCAGAACTGAAGGTGCTGAAGGAGCAGCTGGAGCTGGAGAAGCAGGCCTGGGAGGCCAACTACGTGAAGAAGGAGGTAATAGCAAAGCTGTCCTCCAAAGGTGCCACCCATGAGCTCTAAGAGGAATTTGAGGCCACGTTTGCTGTCTCCATTGCAGGAAGCCTGGCTGCTGTCCCGGGAGCGGGAGCTGCGGGAGGAGATGAGGAAGGAGAGGGACAAAGAGATCGAGCTGGTGATCCAGCGCCTGGAGGCCGACACGTCCTTGGCCAAGGAGGAGTGCGAGAGGGCAGCGGAGAGCAGGTGAGGGGGACAGGGAGGAGGGAGCTCCCAGGTCCTCCAGAGGCTGGTCCCTTTTCCCTGTCCCCTGGGCATCTCTCCAGTGAGCTCTGGAGCAGTGTTAGTGCAGGAAGGAGCAGCTCACAGGGACAGAGTTTACCTCTCACCTGAGGGAACAGCCCTGGGTCTCTTGTGGGGCAGCTCTGCCCTCGCTGCTGTGTCCTGATCCCTCCTGCAGCAGGGATGGGGCTGGAATGAGCCAGGCAGCAGCAGGCTGAGCCAGGCTGCCTGTCCTTCCTGCCCACAGGATCAAGAGGATCCGGGACAAGTACGAGGTGGAGCTGCAGGAGCTGGAGCACTCGGAGAGGAAGCTGCAGGAGCGCTGCAACGAGCTCAAGGGGCGGCTGGCCGAGCTGGAGGGGGAGAGCACCCGGCTGCAGGGGCTGCTGAAGCACAAGGAGCAGGAGCTGGAGGAGATGCGCAAGGTGAGCCAGGAGCACGGCCAGGGCCCTGCCTGGGGGTGTGGGAGCAGCTGTCCCAGGGCACAGGGGCCTGACTGAGGGGATCTGGCAGGAATTTGCGGACAGGCTGGTGGGGATGGAGGAGGAGAACGCGCGGCTGAAGGCAGAAATGGCAGAGCTGAGGGCCCGGCAGCACCTGGAGCTGGACAGGCTGCTGAGGGAGAAGGACCAGGAGCTGGAGGAGGTGCACAGGAGGTGAGGAGCCCAGGTGGGGTGCAGGAGCTCAGTGCTGCATCCTTGGGAACACTTCCCAGGCTTCCAGCCCTGTCCAGGCAAACCAGGCAGAAAGCCGATTGTCTGAACTGAGTGCTGCTCAGGCACCCTGAATCCTCTGTCCCTTGTCACTGCTGGCCTGCTCTGTGCCATCGTGTCCCCAGGGCTGCTCCTGTGCCTGCATGGGGGACACGAGTGCCAGGAGAGGCCAGTGGAGCACAACTCTGTGTTCAGAAGCCCTGGCCAGCATCACTGTCACCTCCTGGGGGCTCTCTGTGGCTCACACATGATACCTGTGACTGCAGCCATGTGATGTTCTCCAGAGGGGCAGAGCCCAGGGTCAGGGCACAGCCACAGGAGCTGAGGGCAGCTGGGACATCCCCAAAATGCTGTGATAATTAAACCTTAGAAAGCTAATGTGCCTTTCTTCCTGTAGACAAGTCAGTCCACACTACACAGTGGAATAAAGGTGCTGCCAGTGTGTGATGGCACCTGGAGCCCAGCTGTGGCTGGGGGAGAGGGGCTGAGCTCCCAGGGCTGCAGTGCCCCCTGGGGCAGGCCCAGCCCCCTGTTTGGCACAGGGATGCTCAGCCCCCGTGTCCATGTCAGGGTGAAGGCAGCGGTGCTGAGGAAGGAGGAGAGCATGAGCAGCCTGCGGAAGCAGTACGAGGTGAGTGAGGGCTCCTGGCCCTGCCCTGGCTGTGGCTGGGCGGGCACGGCGAGCTCCCTGTGCCCTGTGCTGTGCCCTGTGCTGTGCCCTGTGCAGGCGGCCGTGCAGAGAGCCAGCCTGCTGGAATCGCTGCTGCAGCGGCAGCGGGAGCTGGCAGCCGAGTGACAGTGACATCCTGCGGGCCGGGAGCGGGGCTGGGCCGGGCTCGGGCCCTCCCCTCCCTCCTCCCCTCTTCTCCACAGCCTGCTCCCAGTGCCCTGGCCGTGCTGGGACACTCGGTGGCCTTTGGATTGTTGGGAGTTTTGTTGTGATAATAAATCTCTGCTGGTTTCTACAGCTGTTTCTGTACTTGTGCACATCAGTGCCAGGGCACGAGTGGCTCTTCCACGAGGTCTGTGTTCACTCCCACCTTCCCAACCCCATTCCTGCATCCCTCCCTTTGCTCTGAGGGTGCCCAGCACCCCAGTCTATGCCTTGGGTCCTGAACTGAACTGTCCAGTAGGATGCAGGGCAGGATGTGATCCCACAGCCTCTGCCTCCTGCAGATTCCTCCACACCCCCTGACAGGGCCGGGAAATGCCTGGGCCGGGCCGGTGGCATCTGTTTCCTCTCGGCCGGGCTGTGCGGCCGCTCTGGGCCCTCCCCCGGGCCGGCAGATGTTTTCTCAGCATTCCCTGTGTTTCCCACTCCTACTGCTGCAGGCACACAGAGGGTGGCCGGGTCCTGCCCGGCGGAGCCGTGGCTGTGCCGGTCTCTGTTCCCCTCTCCCCGCTGTGCCAGGCCGGACAGCTCATCCCAGTGTGCCGGGACGGGCCGGGCACGGCGCTTGTTCCGCTCTTGTTTCTTTTCCGAGGAGTTTCCTGAGCGCCGCTTCCGAGCCAGCCCTGCCCAGCCCGAGCCGGCGGCTCCGGGAATCGGCGGTGGGAGAAGGGGGCTCAGCCCACCCACAGCCCGGCCAGGGGTGCTGTGCCTGTGCCCAGCCCCGTGGCACCGGTGTGGCACCTCGGGCATCGCCGCTGTGGGCTGGACACCCACCCACGGCGCCCGGGGTGTGCCCGGCCCTGCTCCCGCCGCTCCCGGGGCTCCCGGCACCGTCCCGGCCCCTCCGCGCCATCGCCCGGGCTAATTTCTAGGCCAGTGCCCGGTTCAGGCATGAATAAATCAGCGCCGTTGCATAACGGGGATGCGGATTTTCCCCGGCTGGCTGCCCGTGCTTCCGCCCGCGCCCCCCGGGGGTCCCGCGGGACCCGCACCAGCGTGTCCTCGTCCCTGTCCCTGTCCCCATCCCTGTCCCCATCCCTGTCCCTGCCGAGCCGCTCGGCCACGCTGCGGGCTCTGCCACAGCTCCCCGGTGAAGGAGGAGCCCCCCGTGCCCCGGGATCAGCGGGGAGGGGATCCCGGTGGCCCGGAGGGAGCTCAGGAGCAGCACCGGGGGCTTTTGGCAGCCGAGCGGGAATCGCGGCTCAATCTGGTGTCTGCCCGGCAGGGGATTAGCTGCGGCCCCAGACAAATCAGCCGGGAAGCCGGAGCGAGTGGCAGGATCCGAGCAGGGTAATCTCCGCTCGGCAAGGATCTGTAATCTCCCCGGCTAATTGGGGCGGCAGCGGCGCTGCCCTGACCGGGCGGGGATGTCGGGGGAGCGGAGCCGCCCTGAGCCTCTGCCGGGGCTGGACCAGGGCATGGACCGGTGCCACCCGGAGCCTCTGCCGGGGCTGGACCGGAGCCACCCGGAGCCTCTGCCGGGGACGGACCAGCCCCGACCTCAGGCTGCACCTGTGAGGGGCTCCCTGAGGGGCTCGCTGAGGCTGTGGGCCTCGGTTCTCCTGTGGCTTTTTCCCTTTT
>JAXCLO010000057.1:884545-902374 GCA_035583995.1 Arremon aurantiirostris | reverse complement strand
TCCCTCAGCACCCACCCGCCCACCCCTGATCCCCCCTTCCCTGCACCCCCCACCCCGAGGGGGGTTTGCCCAGCCCCTGGCACCCAGGGGTGCTGGCCCAGCCCCACCCCACACCCCGGGTTTGGTCTATGGCGCCGCAGGTCCAGGATGAGGACAGAGCTGTGGCTTGGGTAACTTTTTTAATAGAAAGGCTCTTCTTACATGGTCTATTTTCTCAATACGGGTCATAATTGCTGTATTTTTTATCAGTGCTGATTTCCATACAGCTCCCAGCATGTGTGTCAAATCTCATCGGGCCAATAATAAAGTTTTTAAAATATCTTAAGCCGTTTCCTGCCCCGATCATTGCCCAGCACCCAGGCAGGAGCCTCTGGCCAGGGAAAACGCTGCAGGAGGGAGGGCTGGGGGAGGCTGCATTGCTCATAAATTACTTTTTCTCATAAAAAATCATTTCAGGTTACGTCTTACAGGTGCCACCGAGCCAGGAGGTGCAGCGAAGCCGCCGGGGGCTGGCTGGAGCCAGGGGGGCAGCTTGGGGGGCCCAGGGGACAGCCCCTGGCACGGGGGTGGAAGAGGACACCGCAGTGGCCGAGGGGACCCCAGGCCTGTCCCCAGCCCGGGCTGTGGCCACCAGCCCTCTCCCACCCACTGCCCCAGCCCTTTCCCTCACCCCTGCCCTGTGCCCCCCACCCATCTGCTCCAGCCCTGGGAGAGGAAGAGGAGGCACATCATGGAGCTGGGAGCCCTCATGCAGAGCTGGAGCCTGGGCAGTCACGGGTGAAGCTGTTTTCCTGCAGTGGAGCTGGAAAATCCATCAGAGGGGACACAGGAGAGATGGATGAGCCACCACGTCCGACTGGGACCGAGCCCCCTGGGCCGGGGATGCTCTGTGCCCTCCCCAGTGCCCAGCCAAGCGGGCACTGCCTGGGCTGTGGGCACCAGGACATGCTGCACCAGTGATCAGAAAGTGCAAAAGGAGAAATACAACGGAAAAAGCAAAAAGTCTGTTCGGGTTCCAGCCCTCACCCATGGGAGGCACAGTTCCTGCCTGGAAACCTCTCCTCCCTGTCTGTGGAGCAAGGATGTGACCCTGGTCACCCAGGAGCTGCGGGAAGGGCTGTGGGAGCCACCTCGCCCGTGGGCACCCCCAGCAGTAAGCTTAGCAAGTGTGTGTATACATATTTATATATATTTATCTCTATCTATCTCTCTCTCTCATGCAGCCCTAGGAATAGAGGAAGAGCAAAGAGCCAAGCAAGAGGTCCGGATGGGAGCCCCTGTCTGCAGGGAGCGCAGGGGCACCCCAAGGCTCGCTCCCACACTGCCCTGCCTCCACCAGTGGTTTTTTCCTAGCTTATATTTTACAGCAGTACCGTAATTCCCTGCAGCACCCCGAGCCCTGGCACGGCAGGAGCTCTGGGAGCGGAGCTGGCACCCCCTGCCCTGTCCCATCCCTGGGCATGGCGTGGGCACCGGGGTCTGGTGGGAGCCTGGGAGCTGCCTGTGCCACCCTCAGTGCTGTGGCTTGCCCGGGGTGTCCTGCCTGGCCTGGGGGTGTCCCCGTGTCCTACCTGGCTGGCCTGGGGGTGTCCCCGTGTCCTACCTGGCCTGGGAGTGTCCCAGTGTCCTGTCTGGCCTGGGGGTCCCTCTCATCTGGGCAGGGGTACCGTGTCCTCTCTGCCTGGCTGCCCCTGGAGCACTGTGAGCCAACAATGGAGTTGTTCTCCATCTGAGCCCCTTTCCCCACCCACAGCAAGCTGCTGCTGGGCCTGAGAGCCCCCCCAGCTCTGGGACACGCTGCCCTGACTCCGGGAAGTGCCACCACACTCAGCACAGGCAGGGGACAGGTGACACGGCAGCGCTGTGACCCCCCTGCCACCGAGGGGGTCTAGAGAAGAGAGAACTAGGGCACTAGCTTGAGCCTTTGGCTTTCAAAGCAGCAGGATTAATAAGTTCCGCCTAGGAATGGAGTCCTGGGAAGCTGGACATGCAGCAGCGAGGAGGAGGAGGATGAGGAAGATGAGGATGAGGAGGAGGCGGGTGCCACGCGGTGCCAGCGCTCCCGGATCAGCTGATGAGCGGGGCCGAGCGGTCGTTTGTCACCGTTGGCTTCAGCTGGACGTTGGCAAAGGGGTTCCTGCGGAGGAAGAGGAAGAGGAAGGAAGAGTTAACAGGGTGTGTGTGGAGGCCTGGAGAGCACAGGGCACCGGCACAGCGAGCGAGACTGGCGAGACCCCGGGACCAGCAGCGTTTGGGGAGGGCTTAAACTGGAAAAGCTGTGCCTTGTGGAGCCCCCAGGCCAGCTGCCCCACTCCTCAGCTGCCCCACTCCCTGAGCTGCCCCACAACTCTGCTCCTGTCCCAGCCAAGCCGTGGTGGGTCAGCCGTGAGCCGAGCCCAGCTGCAGGGGGATGTTCTCCTACCTGGCTCTCCTCCAGCCTAAAGCAGGAGGTGCCAGGGGGGCCAGGGCTGATGAAGCTGCTCCAGCCTCCTCCAAGGCTGGACTCCAGCAGTTCCCACAGGTGGAGGGAGCACTGTGGGATCACCCAGCCCTGGAGCAGGGGGTTATGGCTTCACTCCTGGCCAAGGGCAGAGCTGGCAGCTGGCAGAGCCCTTGTGCTGCCTCTGGGGAAGTTAATGTCCAAGAGGAAGAGTGTGGGAGACTAAGGACAGCTGGATGGGCTTGTCAGAGTGCAGGGCCCAGACTGGCTGACCTTGGGTTTCACCTACCTGGGGTGTCCCCAGCACCCTCCTGCTGCCATCGTCACCTGGCCAGGACAGGGTGCAAGGACTGCCTTGGCACGGGGAGCATCTTTACCCCTTCTCCAGGAGGTCCCCTCTGTCCTCTTCCTGCAGGAGTTAATTCCCAGGGGCTGTGGGCAGTTCTGGGGGTCCCTCTGGCTGCCTGGGGAGCCACCAAGCACCCCCTGCCCTCCCTGCAGCCCCTCTGTCTCATCTGCCCACTGTCCCAGCCCTCCCCAGGAACCACACAATCCTCCTGTCCCCAGTGGGAGCAATGGCCACAGCCCCCCAGGCCAGGTCCCACAGCTGGGCCTCAGCTGGTCACTCACTGTGGGGGCACAGCCCTGCTACCCCTAGCGTGGGTTCAGGTAAAGTGCTGTGGTTACCGTGTGCACCTGCACCGAGCACCTTTGGGATGTCCCCAGAAGCTTTGGGGTGTCCCCAGAAGCTTTGGGATGTCCCCAGCCATCTTCCAGAGCAGAAGGAAGATGCTGGGACCTGCACCCCCTCTGGGACAGGGTCTCACTGTCAGCCCCAGGCCCCATCTCTGCCACCCCTCACCTCTCCACGTTTGCTTTTTCCTTCCTTAAAAGATAAATGACTTTTGCTTAAAAATAGGGTAATTAATTTCACACCTAATTAATGCAGCTGCTTAGATCACTTTCCCTCCCAAGATGCCAAAATAGATTCTCAGGACTGGAGGGAGAGGAAAAGTTGCTTTGATGAGTCACCCGGGGCCCATTTAACTCCTTCTGTACTGGCAGAGAAGAGCCACTGGGATGGAGCCCGCAGCTCCAGGGAAAGCAGCTCATGGATCAAAGAGAAACGGGCGAGGAGCTCTCCAGGCTCTGCAGTGCCAGCGAGGAGCAGGGTCTGGACTCCTGGGGAGGCTCCTGCATCCCATCCCCGGGGCCAGCACCAGGGGGCTCCTGGGATGAATCTACAACAAAAAAAGCTGCTCAAAAAACCTGCGGTTAGTGCGGGCAGGGCTGGGGCCGGCGCACACCTACAACCAAAGAGCCGATTACGGGGAGAGGGGGCAGAGCAGCTCAGCATCCCAGCAAGCGCAGCCACGGCAGCGGGGCGAGCAGCACAGGCAGCCGGGGAGCCCCGGGGCTCGGGGACAAGCGGCGGCGACGCGGGCAGGGGACGGCGAGGCGCGAAGCAGAGCGGTGGCACCGTGCCCGCGCAGCCCCGCGGCCTCACCCGCTGCCCAGCGCACCCAGGGCTCGGCCCCGCGACACCGTCACTTACTAACGACGGGCAGGGCCACCTCAAAACCTGGCCACTTCAACATCGGGGCTGCAAGGGAAACAGAAGGCAGGTTGGAGCACGCCGGGACGCTCGATGGGAACAGAAGGTCGTGGTTAAGGAGAGACTTAAGGCCACGAGCCGGCCCAAGAGCCCGCTGGCAGCGCCGGCAGGCAGAGGAAACAGGAGGAAAAAAGAAGAAAAAGGAGGAAAAGTGGTGTTTATTGAGTCGCTGGTGCTGTGAGGAGGGGAAGGAAGGGCACGGCCAGCCGGGAGCTGTGGGAGTGCAGCGGCCGGGCACGGCGGGGGCTGCGGAAGGGAGGGGGCGGCTTCCTTCCCCCCTCTGTGCCGGCCACCGCCGCTTTCCCAGCGCTGGGAAAACACAACCGGAGCCTGGGCATGCAGAGCAGGGGCAGCATCACCCCTCGGATGCTCAGTGAGGGGCAGCAGGGGCAGCATCACCCCTCGGATGCTCAGCGAGGAGGAGCTGGTCCTAAAGCAGCTGTCGCTACTCCCGCTCAGCGAAGCTGTTTAGTGCTGCGCCCCAGGGACGGAGCAGGGAACAAAAACACAGCCTGGGAATGCGCGGAGCGCGATGCAGGCAGTGAGGGCAGCACGCAGGCATGGCAGCCGAAAAAGACACCGAGGCCCAGCTCAATGCAATAAATAAAACTTTTATTCAAACAATAACTCAGTACAGGGCACAATTCTCTCTGGCTTTAAAAAAAGGTTTTTCAGCACTTTACAATCTCCACACAGGCTTTGCTAGGCTGGGTTTGTGTTTTTTGTGTTTTTTTTTTTCCCCCCTCTACAGTTAGTCATTCACTGTGAAATATCCTGGGTTAAAAATCCTTAGCAAAATTCGGACATCGATGCAGGAGGGGCTCAGAACAGTGTGCCCGGAGGCGAGGAGATAACCCAAAAACTGGTCCGGGGTGTGGGGGGTCTATTGCCAGCAATGTCCCAGTAAACAGGCAATGTCAGAGGTCTTAAAAATCACATCAGAAAAAAGCGTGAACAGCTTTGCAGTGGAGACGGCCACGGGCACTGGGAGGGCTACGGCCGGGCGAGTGCAGAGCGGGACCCCCAGGGCGGGCTGGGAGCCCCCCGGACACTGCCAGGGCTGCCTCGCTCCAGCCTGGCTTTGGGCAGCCCCAGCCCTAGCGTGAGGTAACAATACCTTGCTACAAAAAATATATATATATATATATATTTATAAAACAACCAGGAGTAACCCTTGCGGGGGGGTTCCCGCAGGCGGCGGGACCCCAGCCCAGAAGCAGCCCTTTGCCCGGGGCGGGAGCGCTGTGCCATCCGCTTCTCCCAAGGGACGGAAGCGGATCGGGCCCGGGGGAGGCGCGGGGACGCTGCCCCCCCTCAGGAATGGCATCCCGGGCGCGGGCATCCCGGATGCTCAGTAACAGTACGGACACCAGAGGCCATGCATATGTGATCCAGTCTGGGAGTTTGGTCCAGGCTCGTGCGGGGCGGCCGGCGCGGCCCCTGGGGGGACAGTGCATCGCTAACATCACACGGGAGGACAAACACCGGGTCCCACTAAGTGACAACTGCGCCCGGGCTGCGAGCACAGACCTGGCGGCAGTTTCTGCTCCAAAAAGGCTTCAGAAACAAGGGCACTGTGAACACCGGGGAGGGGTGAGAAGCACCATGGTTTCCTTGAAGATCACAAGAGTTTCAAATCCAAAAGAAGTAGAGAAAGAGAAACGAAAGGGAAGAAAAAAAAGGGGGGGGGAAAAGAAGCAGAAAGCTCTTCCAAGCAGCAAGGGGCCGCTGCGAGCCCAGGTGTCCTCACACCGTTGATACCAAACTGCCACTGCCGCTGCGGAACAAAGCACAGAGATGCCAGAGTGGCCGCGGGGCAGCACCGAGCTCAGGCACCGCGGGCAGGGGGGGACCCTGCAAGGCCACCGGCTCCACCCGGCCCCAGGAGCCAGACGGGGCAGCTCCGAGGCACAGGGGATGGATGGATAGATGGATGGATGGAGAAAGTGCTGAGGAAAGGCCCAGGAGTGTGGGCTCTCCCCTATGCAGGCGTGAGGTTGGGAGACGCGACTCTCTGGAGGAGCACGAGCTTGGGGACACCAGGCTGGCCCTGGGACCTGCCCTCCCTGGGTCCCCCCATCTCACAGATGAGACCTGGCCCCATCCCAGTCCCTGGGGAGCCCATGCAGGGACCCCTGTGGGGACACAGCCCCACGGCTTTGCCCACAGCCTGTAACATCAAGAGCTCGCAGGGAATGTGACAGCAAGGTGACATCTTACCTGTTGACGGACCTCGTCCCGTAGTCATCGAGACCCTGTGGGGAGGAGAGCAGGGAGCACAGTGAGGGATGTGTGGGTTGTGCCTCTCAGGTGCCACCGGAGGGTCACACGAACAAACCAAAGTGCATCAGGACCCAGGGCCCAGAGCTGATGCATTTGGAGAGGAGAAGGAGATATGGAGATGATTGGAGTGGGATTCAGACAGCAGGGAGGGAAGTTCCACCACTCCCTGTCAGATTTATGTGGCCAGACACGGAAAAGCGATTGCTGGGAGAGCCCTGCTCTGCTCTGCCCAGCCCCTGAGAGGAACAGAGCTCTGGCTGCTGCTGACACTGTTGGAAAGGGGCTGCACGACTGAGAGACACCAGTGAAATGTTCTGTGGAAAGAGGGGTTGCCTGTATTCACTCCCACCAGAAACCCACAGGGTTTTGGACCATTTTCTCCTTTAGCCGGTGCTGAGCAGGCTGTGCAGGGAGGGACTGAGGGGCAGCTGGGGATCAGAACATCCCTCAAGGACATCCCTCCTTGAGCAAGGGCCTGCCCTGGGATACGACTGGAGCAGCTCTGCTCTCCATGTGGAGAAAACTCCAGGAAAGAGGGGGAGTCTGGCCTCTGAGCTGGCCATGCACCAGCAACCAGAGACCCACATTCCCACCTTCCCAGGAACGCTCCCAGTCCGAAAATACCAACCCCAGCAGAAAATCCTGCTGGAAAACCCCAGCAAAACAGCAAGAAGTGGGGCTGTGTTTCCTCCCCACTCCCTGCAGAGAGGAGCAGATCCCAGCTGACCTGCCCTGTGCTAGGGTTGGTTCTGACTGCCCTTCTCTCTCCCTCCTCATCCTCTCCCCTCTGCCAGCACGTGATGCCAGCGTGGCTCATCCCACTGTGCTCATTGTGGTGGGACAGCTGCCCTACACTCCTGGCTTAGGCTGATCCCATCTGCTGTGCATCCTCCCTGCTTGTTATCCAAGAAGCCCTGGGCTTGCTTTGGACACTCCGGAATCCTGTCCAGGGTCTGCCCCAGTGTCCCCACGGGACTGTCACCGGCTTGATGTGGCACGTGCCAGAGAAAACACCTCCAGCTGCCTGTGAGCAGCCTGTTTCTGGTGGGAGACTCCACGGAGTCAGCAAGTGTTGTCCTTTGGGGGTTTACGGGGCCATTTTGTGCCACTGCCCCCCGTGCCTTGCCCGTTCCTCCCCATCCACGGGCTCCCTGCATCCCTTCACCCCAGCAGAGGAGCTCGGCAGGGGCAGGTCCAGGCAAGGCACGCGGATCACCAGGCACAAAACAGCCAAACTTCCATAAATCCCAAGGGAAACATTGCAAGCGTCGGACTTACAGCTGTCGACCTAGTGTAAGGCTTGTAGTGAGCGGAGGGTGCTTGGCAGAGGCCACTGGCATAGTCTTTAATTGCACACCCATAGGGCATTAGGTAGTCCTAAAACAACGAACAGAGGTTGGAGAGCTGCCCTGGCACACCCAGGCATCCCGGGGCCGGGCACGCTCCCGCTGATCCCATGCCATCCCAGAGGGACAGGGAGCTGAGACCCCCGGCCAGCGCAGCAGGGACAGTGCCCAGGGATCTGTCCAGCATCCCCAGGGCTCCAACACCCCCAGAGTGGGAGAAGCTGACGGGAGAGGCTCACCTGGGAGAAGGCGGGCACGGCCACGCTGTAGGGCCGCTGCTTGAAGGTGTTGCTGCCCTGTGCTGGGAAGGCCTGCGAGGCCATGCCATAGTCTGGCGGTGGGATGGAGATGTCATCCTTGTCCAGCAGGTTGCCAGTGCTGCTGCTCTTCCCTTGCTGCAGGCTGGGGGGCCCAGAGCAGAGGTGTCAGCTCCGTGCAGGGACCCCCAGAGCACCCATCCGCTCATGGCATCCACCCACCGTGCTGTTATTCCAAAGGAATTCCTGATTCCCACCCCAAGGACACCCTGCCACCCCACACGATGCTCCTACCTGGTGTGCACCCGCTCGCTGCCATCGTTGTCAAGGACCCGTGTGTAGGAGAAAGGAAACCAGCCCCTCCTGAAAGGCAAAGGGGGGATGAAGCCAATCCCGGGTGTGTCCCAGACACAGCTGCTCCCCAGGCCGCCCAGCCCACTCACATTTTGGTTTTCTCGCTCTCTCCGTAGTGCCAGCCGTCGCGGGCCTCGGGCACCAGCAGGGTGATGAGGTCTCCCTCCTTGAAGCTCAGGAGGGTGCTGTTGTCCCCGGCAGCGTGCGAGAAAATCGCCTGCACCCTCGTCCGGCCGTTCCTCTCGAGCCCGGCGGCCATGGAGCTGGAGCGTGGCAGGGTCTTGTTTTCAGCTGGGGGGACAGACACCAGTGGGTGCCCCGAGTCCTGCACCCCATCATCCCCAGGCACAGGACAGGTCCCCACCCCTCCTTGTTCCAGCCCAGGTTGTGGTTGTACTACAGCCCTCAGTGTGACTCACACCTTCCCCCTCACCCAGCAGGATCAGGCTCTCAGCATCACCCACCAGCCATGGCAAAGGGAGCAGCAGGCTCCCTCTGCCACATTCCACAAGATTTTCCTTCTGGGAATCCTGTGAAACCCCAGGGCAGAGCCCAGCTCCAGCATTTCCTTTCCCTATGCCACATTCCATGAGATTCTCCTTCTGGGAATCCTGCGAAACCTCAGGGCAGAGCCAGCTCCAGCATCTCCTAACGCCCAGGTCAGGAGGCACGGGCAGCACTTGACACCAAAGGGATGCTGTGGTCACTGTCCCCCACCAGCAGCACCCCCAAAACCATCCCCAAGCAGCCCCCTGTGGGCACTGGGTGCAGCAGGGGCAGCTCCAGGGCCCCTGGCGTGGCTGGGGCCTCACCTGAGGCGTAGCTGTTTTTCGGTGCCACGTTTTTGCGAACTGGGAGTGTATTGGAGTAAGAGTCACTCAGCTGCTTCTGAGGCTGGGGAGGAGATAAAGATTTGGGCTGTGCTGGCTTCATCTCAGACCAGTGGTTGTACCCGTCGCTGTCAGAGCCCGAGACTCCGTTCATCACCGGCAGGGCCTCCTGTGCCGACATGCGCTGCGAGACAGGAGGGGAGGGGGACACGGAGGCTTCATTAGGGCATCCTGCAGCTCCAGAGCATCCCTGCAGCTCCAGAGCATCCCTGCAGCTCCAGGGAAATCCCTGCAGCTCCAGGAATATCCCCCTGCAGCTCCCCAGTGGGACACAGCTCCAGGGACAGAGGCAAATCAGAGCTTTGTCCTGTTGGGTTTAGTCCCAGCCAAACCAGACTGCTCTGGGGGGAGCAGCGGGGTCTCCTCTGTGGTATCTTATTGCTCTGAGCTCCCTTAACCTGCCAACTCCCCGCTGAGCTCTGTGCTCAGCTCGTGTCCCCACATCAGTGTGACACCCTCTTCTGAAGGGTCCTTCATCCCAAGGGTCACTCCAGACCTTTCCCTACAGTTTCTGGGGTACCTAGGTTCAGTCCCACAGCTTGGGGACCAGCCTGGACAGGCAGGTCCAGCTCCTGGGTTCCCCAAACAGCACCTGGGAGGAGCCCCTGTTCTCCCAGAACTCATGACCCTGCTGGGATGGGGTGGGACAGGCTGCCCGTGCCAGGTCAGGCTCCCCCCCACACCCCAGGATGGCCCAGAGCTGCCATCCCTGCCACCAGTGCCAGCCCATCCAAGGACAACTTGCCGAGGACAGCGGTGACACCGGCCCGGGCTCGTCCCTCCGCCTTTGCTCAAAGGGCAGGGCAGCTCCAGCACAGGGATACTTACTCCTACAAAAGGTGCCAGCTCCGGGGGGACAGGGAGAGGTTTGGCACCAGGGATGGGATCAGAGATGATGAGGTTGGACTTGGATGTGGACAGAGGGCTGGGCATGATGGTGCCATTGCTGCTGGCAGCCATCTGCTGCATCAGCTGGATGGCGCGCTCCGGGATCTTGTTGGGGTCCGAGCAGGATTGCTGCCACAGCGGCAGCTTCTGCGTCAGCATCTCCTTCCCCTGCAAGAGCAAACCAGGTGTGAGGGCACAGGGTGCAGCTGGTGTGCCCCCCTTCCCTGGGCAGCGCCACAGGCAGCCAGGGCTGAGCTGGGACTGATCGATGGCTCTGTGCGTGGCACAGGCAGGATAACGCCCAGGGACACCCTGCTCCAGGCTCTGATGGCAGCAGGAATCATGAAAAATGGGAATGAGGGAAGGGAAAGGCAATCCAATCTCTCCCATCATGATATCCTGTGTGCAGCATCTCCAGGCTGCAGGGAGCTGGGCCCCACGTGGAGCAGAGAAATAAATAAAATAAATGAAACCAGGCTGAAAGCCTGGCAGGGCCCAGCCCGTGCTCCAGGCTGTCCCCACATCCCCAGGGATGAGCTGCTTCCTTGGGGGTCTCAGCCCCAGCAGCCTGCAGGCCCCTGTGCTGCATCCAGCCCCACTGCTCCCTGCCTGCAGCACCATGCTCCAAGGGGCAAACAGATGGAGCCAAACTTGTCCTTATTCACCCAGAATGTACCAGCATATCCCCCTGTGTGACCCAGAGGGGGAAGATGTCCCAGCCCCCTTGAGGTCACTCCCAAGGGTGACCTGATGTCTCTGCTGTGCCTCATCTGGAGACACAATGTAGTTCTGCATATTAAAATCCCCCTTTAAATCCAATTTCAAAGTCCCTGCATATTTCCCCAACACCAGCCAGCAGGTCCAGCCTCAGGATCCTGTGGAGCATCCTGCAGGAGCCAGGGGCAGCAGCAGGATGGAGTTTTGAGCAGGACACACACCACACCATGGACAAGCCACCAGCAAAGTCCTTCCTGCAAAATCAGCCCGTGGGTGCTGCTGCAGCAAGGTTTTGGTTTGTTCCTGCTGACCACCAGCACTGGGAGCGCTTTTCCTGCACTCTGCCCGCCAACCCAAGCGTGGATCTGTGCTGTGGATGTGCCAGGACAGAGCTGACTAATGCCAGCTCCCTCTCCTGCTCCAGTGCCAAGCGTGGTGGTGACAGATGGCTGCTGTGAGCCACGCAGGGCGGTGCTGGGGAACAACCAGAACGGAGCACGAGGCTGCGGGAGCAGCACCAGATCCTGGGGGGATCCTGCTGCACACCCATGCAGCTGCTGCAGCTCCCCAGGCGGGCAGGGGCAGCTCCAGCCCTGCTCCAGGGGGCAGCATGGGCAGCAGGGATGTGGGGTCACCATGGGCAAGGGGGATTTGGAGCAGCTGCTCCTGCTGGGGAGGATCTTCCCTGGAGTCACCTGCTGGTGACCACCCCCTCGGTCCCTGGGTCTGTCCCTGTGTGTGTGTCCTTGGGCGTGTGTCCGTGTGTCTGTCCCTGTGTGTGTGCCCCTGTGTCTGTCCCTGTCCCTGTGTGTGTCCGTGTGTGTGTGTGTGTGTGTGGGGCTGCACCCACTGAGGTTTTTGGGATCCCAGGCTGTTCTGTGGGGTGCAGCCTGAGCTGGGAGCACCCACCCCGTGCCAGGGCAGCCAGGCCAGGCTCTGGTGGTGCCACACTCACCTTGGCATGGTAGGTGATGGCGCTCTTGGCCACTGCACACTGCTTCTCCACCAGGAAGCAGAAGCGTCGCCTCTCCTCTGTCAGAGCTGTCTTGTAGCCATCAGACACGTAGTTCTCCAGCTCCCCTTGCTTGTTGCTGATGGCCTCGATGTACTGCAGGAGAGAGAGAGAAGGGAAGGGGCTGCTGGCAGTGCCATGGGGCAGGTGGTGCTGCTGAGAGGGGCGGGAGGGACCCTGGCATGGGACAGACACAGGGACAGGGACAGACACAGGGACACACACACACAGGGACAGACACAGGGACAGACACACAGAGACAGGGACACACACAGGGACAGACTCAGGGACACACACAGAGGGACAGACACACACACACCCCCAGGGACAGCCACAGGGACACACACACAGAGACAGACACAAGGACAGCTACAGGGACACACACACACCCAGGACAGCCACAGGGACACACACAGGGACACACACGTGTGCCTGCACACCCCCCAGCCCCTCACTCACGGCACCCCCACGCGGAGCTGACTCAGCCGTGGGTGCCCGGCACGAGCTGTACCCGCAGCCCCCGCTCAGCGCCGGGCACGGGGGCGCTGCCAGGGCTGCCCCGGCACCTGGCAGGGGCTGCCACAGCCCCCGGCTCAGCCTGGCACAAACCAGGGCAGATCCCAGCCTGCTGTGGCATCGCCCGGGCTGTGCTGGGTCCCTGCCCGCTGCTGAGGATGGCACGGGGACCCTGGCACACATAGGGATGGCATGGGGACTCTGCCACACATGGGGGTGCCAAGGGAACCCTGCCACACACAGGGATGGCACAGGAACCCTGCCACACATAGGGACGGCACGGGGACCCTGGCACACACAGGGATGGCATGGGGACCCTGGCACACACAGGGCCACCAACACCCTGAAACTGCCAGCAGTGCCTTCAGCCTGCATTTCCCACAGGGGACACAGAGGAGCGGCTGGGCAGTGCCACACGCTGGCACAGGACACCCTGGCTGTTCCCTGGTGCCATCCCTGGGCTGGTAGACACGGTGGCCCTGCCAGGCTGGCAGCTGGAGGCTCCCTGCTCTCCTGTGATGGTGCCAGCACCACACCTGGCACAGCAGCAGCAGCACACAGGGGAGCCCCCAGCTGCCTTGCCCTGTGTGAGGGAAAGGTGGCACAGGGCACTCCAGGGGCAGCACCAGCCTCACTGAACACAGAGGTGCCCCCAGCTCCCTGACCTGGCCACTTTGTCCTCCCTTCATCCCTTTGGATGCTCCACGTTCCCACCTGCCAGGGGAGCAGCCCTGAGAGCAGCACCTCCTGCCATCACTGTCCCACACTGTCACCTCCCTGCCACCACCTCTGCCCTAGGACAGTGGCACCACGACACCTGAAAGCCACAACAGCCCCAGCCCAGGCAGGGCTGGACCTGCTGCAGGCAGCCCGAGCTTCTCTGAGCTGGGAATTAAACTGGAAATTCAGGGCCCAGAGCAGCTCTGCTGCTTCTTCACGGGTATCAGTTATTTTTAGCGTGCTACAATATTTATTAAGAGATGCATAAAATGGAGCAAACCAACAAAAGCTGCAAGATTCGGTGACATGCCAGACTTCAAAGGGGGATTATTTTGGGGTTGGACCTGCTCGTGGCTCCCAGCCTGCTCTGAGCACCCCTGAGAGTAAAACCCAGTGCAGGGCTCGTGCCAGGGCCAGCAGCTTTTGGGTCTCCCCACATTGCACCAACCCGGCTGAGGGAAAGAGCACCAGTGAGAAATGGATTAAAAACCCGTTTTGCAACCAGCAACCCCATTTCAAAGAGAATTTTTCCCTCCAAAATGAGAAAATCCAGGGCGAACGCCCGTGGCCATGAGGAGCAATCAGCGGAGGGAGCTGAGCACACACTGGGCACACACAGGGGGAAGGGATGGAGGGTTGGGCATCACCCCAAAGCAGAGGCACGGGGCATGGCACTGGGAATGCCAGGCAGTGCCAGCACAGAGGCACAGGAGGAGGCAGCAGCAGCCTGGGCACACAGAGCCCCCAGAGGAGGAGGAGGAGGAGGAGGAGGAGGAGGCGCTGGGGAAGGCTCCTGCAGCAGTGGGCTCAGGACCGCAGCAGCCGCCTCCTCCGGGGTATTATTAGCCTGGAACAGCACAGGGACAGAGCCCAGAGCAGCAGCCTGGCACTGGTGATGGGAGCTGGGAATGGTGCCCCAGTGCCAGCCCCAGTGCCAGCCTGGAGAGCCCCCAGCCCCAGTGCCAGCCTGCAGAGCCCCCAGCCCCTCCATCTCAGCCCTGCTGTGCCTGGATGCACCAAGCCCTGCTGCCCACACCCATCCACACCATGGGCAGCCCCACAAGAGGTTCTGCCCCAGGGGAAGGGGCAGGAGAGCTCCCCCTCCTGCAGAGCCCCATTTCTGGAAGGAAAGCACAACCCTGACAGCACCCGAAATAGCAGGAGCACACACAGACCCTGATTGCCATTAATTAATTAATTTAATTTTCCCCCACCATCCTGCCTAATTTACTAACTGGGCCACCAAGGAGGAGAAGGTGAGGAGTGAGGAGAGCTCAGCTGCAGCTCATTTGGCTCAGGCTCCCTGCAGGATCCCCGTGCCTGGGCCAGGCTCCAGCCCAGACACCACACACAGAACAGGGAGAGGCAAACCCTGGTCCTGGCAGCGTGAGGGCTCCAGCAGCACTGAAACCCACAGGCCCCAGCCTTGTTTCCACCCCAGGCTGGTTCTGCAGGGCTGCTGGTGACTGCTGAGCCTGTCTCAGCCCGTCGGAACGCGCCGCTCCGCAGCGCAGAGCCCACGCTCCAAACTCGGTGCTCAGAGCTTTATATACCTCATGGAAATGTGCTCTGTGCCATTGATTTACCCACAGCCTGGTTTTACACGCTGTTCCAGCACAAAATGGCGAGCCACACTCCCTGCTCACGGGGTGCTTTCAGTTTGGGTTCGCTCAGAGTGACAGTGGGATTGCAGATAACGCCCAGGAAGGCAGATTTAAATCAAAATCCTGTTAAATATGCCAGATGCACGGGGGGAAGAGTAACACACAAAGCACAGTGTGAGATGTCGGGGCTGCACTCCAAGGAGAGGCTCTGCCCTGCCCAGGAGTGAGGCTTCACTGCAGCCAGGCGCCCACAGGACCCCAGGGCAGGATGGAGACCTGTTCTCATCTCCATTCCCCAGAAATGGGGAAATCTCAGCCACCCCTCACTGAACCACAGCCAAACACAGCTTGGATGGCATCCCTGATCCCTGAAAGGCTGGGGGAAGGGGCTTCCCTGCCAGGCTCAGCAGCTTCTCCACTGACAAGCACAAAGCACTGCAAACTGAGACCTTGACTGATTGAGGTTGTCAGCTCCAAACTCAAACACGTTAAGGATCATCTAAATAAAATCCCCATTTGAAGGAGAGAGAAACCCCACTTGTGATCTGAGCAGGGCGGGCGGCTGTGCCCAAAGCCAGTGCACACCCCAGAGCCACCCAGGAGCTCTGAAAACCTTTTCTGGGTTTCTAGGTTGGAGAGGCCTCAAATAACTCCCCCGTGCCGCGGCCCCCCTCCCGCAAACACTTCCAATGCAGCGGGAGCCGCTGACCTAATTAGCAGTGTCAGCACGTGGGGCACAGCCCTGGGCACTGGGAGCCTGCCAGGACGTGCCACGGGGCCAGGCTGGCACAGCCAGGGCTCCTGGGCACCCCTGGTACAGAGGGGCTCAGCCAGGGACCCCCATGGTGGGCACAGGAGTGGGGATGGAGGCACAGAGGGCAGTGACAGTGCCAAAGCCATCCTGCCATGGTGGGCAATGCCAAAGACAAAGCCATCCTGCCATGGTGGGCAATGCCAAAGCCAATGCCAGCCCTGTCACAGTGGGCAGTGCCAAAGCCATCCTGCCATGGTGGCAGTGCCAAAGCCACCCTGCAGAGAAAGGCAGGAGGGCACTCAGCCCTGCCACCCACCCACAGAAAGGCAGGGAGGGCACAGAAAGACAGAGAGGGCACCCAGAAAAGCAGGGCACACAGAAAGGCAGGGAGGGCACACAGAAAGGGAGGGAGGGCACAGAGCCCTGCCACCTCCCCAAGGCCAGCACGGTGACAGCTCAGGGATGGAGATCAAGGAGCAGCTGAGAAATGCTGAGCCCTGAGCTGCAGGAGCACACGAGGAGCACACAGTGCTGTCAGTGCAGGTGGAGCAGCTCCAGCCCAGCCTCTGATCAGCCCAGCCTGGCTGGGAATTGAGTTCAGAGCTCCCATCCCAGCCAGGAACGTGCAGACACGGGGAACACGAGCCAAGGGCTGAGCTCCACACTGAAACCATCACTCCAGATCACTCCTGGTATGTTGGGCACCCACCAGGCTGAGCCAAGCACCAGCCCCAGGACAAGAGGGGACCCTGAGCAGGCAGGAGCTGCCCTGGGGTCACCAGCACAGCACAGCCCTGAATTTTGGGACCAGAAAGCCAAGGGGAGCACACGGCACCTGCAGCAGGAGGGATGCAGAGCAGGGACGGCCAAGGAAGGGTTGGGCAGGAGCAGTGAGAAAAGAGAAAGGAAAGGTCAGGGAAGGGAGACGGCTGTGCTGGATCGATGCAGAAGCCTGAAATACCTGGAAGGAGCAAACACAGAGAGAAGGGAGGGTTTGCTTAGGCAACCACGGGGGAGAAGAGCTAGAAATGGGATAGGGTAAAAAAGAAGTGAGGTTGATGAGCAGGAAAAGGGCATCTGAGCAGGCAAAGCTGCTGAAACCCCAGCACACACAGAGGCAAAATGAGGGATCCTTTTCCTCATTCCCAAAACGAGGAAAATTCACAAATTCCACAGAGCTTTTCCTTATTCCCAAACTGCTGCTTGTGGGGCAGCTGGCAGGGCCTGGAGCAGCCTTGGGGGTGGCACCGCCCCCTCCTGCAGCCCCCCAGCCCCGTGTGCCACCAGGCAGGCTGGGTGCTGTGTCCAGCCAGGAACAGCCGCACTGGATCCCAGTTTGGGGCCGTCCCAGCCTCTTCCACTGCCAGGAATGAGAGCAGAGCTGGGGATGGGCCCTGACCCAGCCTCTCCTGTGCTGTGGCACATAAAACAACAGCCCCACAGCAGGGAATGGCCACACACAGCCCAAACACATCTCCCTGCCTTCTGTGGGGTACTGACCCTGCAGGAGCCCCCCAAAACCACAGCAGGTTCATCAACCTCCCCTGCCCTGCTCAGCGCCAGCCCCAGGCAGGAGGGAGGCCCTCATGTGCTCCCCATCCCTGAGGGAAGCCCTGATGTGCTCCCCATCACTGAGGGCAGCCCTGATGTGCTCCCCATCACTGAGGGCAGCCCTGATGTGCTCCCCATCCCTGAGGGCAGCCCTGATGTGCTCCCCATCACTGAGGGCAGCCCTGATGTGCTCCCCATCACTGAGGGAAGCCCTGATGTGCTCCCCATCACTGAGGGCAGCCCTGATGTGCTCCCCACCACCCTCCCCTGCTCAGCTCCATGGGATCAGAGCTGGGCCAGGGCTGCTGATGGATATCCAGGGTGATGGCAAAGGCAGAGCAGGGAGCCAGGGGAGCTGGGCACGCCAGGCTGCCCCCTCCCCTGGGCAGGGCTGTCTGCCCTGGTTTGTCACATCTGCAGCAGCCCCAGCCCTGCACACACGGGCTGTTACATAAAACCCTGAGAGCAGAGCAGCAGGGGAATGCTGGCTCCAGCCAGCCTCACCTTTTCTTACCCAAACCCTTCCCCAGTGCAGGGACAGCCTGAGCAGCAGCTCAGCCTGCACAGATCTGGTACCAAGGGCTCATGGCACAGCCCTGAGCTACACAGGAACATCCCCAGGATCCAGGGGCAGCCACAGCTCCTCTGGCACCCTCTGCCAGGGTCTCACCCTGACAGGAATGGGAATTTCTGCCTCATATCCCATCCAGCCCTGCCCTCTGGACAGCCATTCCCATGTCCTGTCACCCTACACTTTGTCCCAAGTCCCTGTCTTGGAGCCTCCTCAGATACTGGAAGGGGCTTCTCTTCTTCTTCTCTTCTCTTCTCTTCTCTTCTCTTCTCTTCTCTTCTCTTCTCTTCTCTTCTCTTCTCTTCTCTTCT
>JAXCLO010000057.1:870093-884445 GCA_035583995.1 Arremon aurantiirostris | reverse complement strand
CTCTTCTCTTCTCTTCTCTTCTCTTCTCTTCTCTTCTCTTCTCTTCTCTTCTCTTCTCTTCTCTTCTCTTCTCCCTCAGCCTCAATCCCAGCCAAGCCTGGTCAGAGTCCCCTGGAGCTGCTGAGCTCGGAGTCCTTCCCCATTTGACTTTCACACCAACCTCATAACCTGGTTTGTGCAGACTCTGCCATTTCCAGCTGCCTGACCTACACCTAAAATTATTTCTCCTGATGGGAATACCCAAATGAGGTTTCAATGACAAAAAGTTGATAAAACCCCACAGGTTATTTGGCACAGTGGTGTTTAATGTTTAAAATATTCCCATTTGGAGCAGGGCTGGGTGAAGGCAGGGGCTAAGCTCAGCCCCAGTGCCCACCCAGGGTCACCCAGTGCCACCTGGGCCAGGCAGAGCCTTTCAGGACAAAGAGCCAGCCCCAGCTCTGCTGTGTAACCTGAATTACAGCCAGTTTTGTCCCAGCCCCATGCAGAAATCCAATTGCTCACAGTGCTAATATGATTTGATAAATACTTTGAACCGACATAACTTCATTGCTGAGCTGCTGATTCAATCCAGGTCCCAAACCCACCATGACCTTGATTTCATGGCCTGATCACAACCAGCCCTTAATGAAATTACAGCACTTGAGCTTCCTTGGCCATTGTTTAATCTCAATATTGTCCTCATTCCTCTTCATCAGAGCTGTGAAGTGAGTGGGGTTGGTTTGTTCTGGTTTTCAGCAGGGTCAAGCCCCATCTCAGTCACTCAGCGAGGAAGATGAGGCACGTGAGGCTCCCAGCCCTCACTCCTTGTGTGGAACAGTAGCTCAGGGCTGATTCCCAAGGAATAAAAGCCTGGTTTAATGTGACACTCAGCAGGAACAACCCCAACCCCAGCACTCCTGCAGCCCTTGGAGCTGGGACAGCTCCTGCAGCCCTTGGAGCTGGCTCTGAGCTGCTCAGGGAGGCTGGGCTGCAGACCAGGGGTGCAACACTCATTGGGAAAACTCCCCAAAAGCAGCAGAGACAGGGCCAGGTGGTGTGGGACCAGCCTGGACCAGCTCTGTGCATGCCATGAGGGCTGGTACAGCTCAGGAGCAGCCTCCAGCTATAACCTGTGAGCATCTCACCCCCTCCACAGCCTCTGCTCCCCACCCATTGCTGTGTGCAGCCCCTGCTGGACCCCAGGGATTATTTCTGCTTCACAAAGGGGAAGAGCTGAATGGGACAGGTGAGGATGGAACAGCTGAATGGGACAGGTGAGATGTCTGTGCTCCTGCTCTCGGCTCTCTGATCCATCCAGCAGGGTGGGAGCACAGCCCAGGGCTGTCCCCCCTGCCAAAAGCAGGGCCAGGGTGGCCCCAGAGCTGCTGTGACTCTGGCACACATTACATAAACCCCGGGGTCCCTGCAGGACAGCCCTGTCACTGTCACCACGTGTCCCCTGTCCCTGGCAGGTGGTGACAGGCTGTGGTCACTCCACAGGTGGTGCAGAGGCAGAGAGGAGCCAGCCCTGCTTCCTGCAGCATTAAACATGAATGGAGATGATGACAGAGCACCAGACTCCTGGCTGGCAGCTGCTCCAGCAGCTTCACAGCACCAGCCTCCAGAAGAGCAAGATGTGACTGCTGCCTCCAAGGAGGTGACACTTCCCTCAGCAGCAGCTTCTCCCACGAGGAGAAGGAACCAGGGCATGGGGAGACTGCAGCAGCCCTGGGTGATGGGGCTGTGCTCCCCTGGCACAGCCTGGAGCAGCACCAGCACCCCAAACCCATCAGCACCCCAAACCCATCAGCACAGCATCAGCACCCCAAACCCATCAGCACCCCAAACCCATCAGCACCCCAAACCCATCAGCACCCCAACCCATCCCCAGGGGCTGCAGCAGCCCCCAGGACACCACCAGGGCTTGGGGTGCTTGGGGCCAGCTCAATACACCAGGCAATGAAGGGCGCCACTCCCCCAGCACAAACATCACTCTGCCAGAGACTAAATGCCACCAAATGCCCCCAAATCCACCCCCAGGAGCACCCCCAGTGTCCAGGTGCCCCCCAGCAGACCCAGATCTCTGACATGTGAGGAACAGCCCCTGGTGCCAACATCACACACACACCCCCTGCCCTGGGCACAGGGCCAAACCACTCCTGCTGCAGGAATTCACCTTCCCCTGTCCCAGCACCCCTGGTGCCACCCTGGTTCAGTGCCAGCCTGGGCATCCTGGGGCATCAGGAACCCCTGGGGATCCCTGGATGGGCCAAGCCCACAGGGAGGAGGGCACAGCAGAGGGCACAGGGCACAAACCCCTATTCTGGATCCCATGAGTGGCACAGCCCCTGGGCACTGCCAGGAGGTGCCCGGGGTGCCCCTCAGTGAGAGCCAAGCCTGGCTCCCCCTCAGTGGGAGCTGTGCCACCCCCGTGCCCACCCCCAGCACACATCACACTGCTCTGATTCACCACTGCCACCCCCGCAGGAGGGGACACGGGCACAGAAAACGCACAGGAAAACACCAGAAACCACCAAAACCCACCCTCCTGGGCACCATGGAGCGGGCACAGCAGGAATTCATGCTCCTGGGGCCATTGCTGAGGTGACAGCAGTGGCACAGGAGGCTGCAGCAGGGGCAGGCAGCTCCAGCCCCACTGTGCCCTGTGCCCATGGGAACAGCCTGTGCCGGGGCTGGCTGCCACCCCCTGCCACCCACACCTTCCCCACGGCTTTGGCACAGCCCCACCAGCCCCAGGGGTGGCCCCCAGTGTCCCCAGCCCTGCCTGCAGCCCCTTGACCGCCTGGTGTCCCCCAGTGTCCCCTGGCGTCCCCCAGGTGTGTCCCCAGCCGTACCTGCAGCTCTCATTGTCCCCCTGATGTCCCCAGGTGTCCCCCATGATGTCCCCTGGTGTCCCCAGCCGTACCTGCAGCTCCTTGTCCGAGTATTTCTGGGGGTTCTTGCTGCCCTGGCTCTTCTTGCGCAGCTTCTTCAGCTCAGCCTGGCACTTGTCCAGCGAGTCCCCCTTGCTCCTCTGCTCCGTCTGGTACTTCTTCAGGGCAGCCTAGAACCACAGGGGACACCTCTGAGCCCTGCCAGTGCCAGGGGGGACAGGGACAGAGCCCCAGAGCCCAGGGGACACAGGGGACACTGTCCTGGGCACGGTGGCACCAGTGACACCCAGCTGTGAGCAGGGGGACCCCCAAAGCCCAGGGGACACACAGGGCACACAGGGGACACTGTCCTGGGCACAGTGACACACAGACTCACACTCAGGTACCGGGAGTCCAGCTCCACCTTCTGCTCCAGCTGCGTCAGGAGCTCGTTGTGGAAGGACTTGAGCTGCAGGAGAGAGGAAACGCACAGGGATTGCTTGGGGGGGCACTGGGGGCACTGGGACAGGGCACAAAGAGGATGCCCAAGCACTGCAGAGCCTCTGGAGCTCAGCAAAGCCCTGCCAGAGGGGCTGGTGGCATGTGGAGGAGGCATGGCAAAGCATTTCCCAGTGCCAGGGGCCCTGGCACGCCAGGCTGGGCACTCACCATCTCCTCCAGCTGGTTCTGGATCTGCCTGTGCACCTCGGCCATCTGGAACAGCACGTCCCCTGCAAGACAGCACAGGGAGGGCTTGGGGCACCGAGCACAGGGGCACCCAGGGCTGGGGCAGCAGCGAGGAGGGGACCCCAGACACACCTGGGGGCTCCTGGAGTACCCCTGTGCCCACCTTGCAGTGAGCCAATGCTCACCTGAGACGTTGGGACAAGGAGGCAAACCTTGGGAGGCAGGGGGGCAAGCAGGACCAGAACCCCAAACCCAGGGGCAGCCCTTGCCCCCAGGCCCAGCACAAGGACAGGCACAGCCCTGGCACAGAGCAGGGCACAGGACAGGCACAGCCCTGGGATCCCCCCTGCACCCTTGGGATCCCAGCCCTGTTCTGCACCCTTGGGATCCCAGCCCTGTTCTGCACCCATGGGATCCCAGCCCTGTTCTCCAGCTGAGCACTCCCAGCTCTGTTCTGGCACTTCCTCTCATTTTCCTGGTTTTCCCAGCACTGCAGCCCACGCCCAGCGCTGTTCCTGCAGGAAGGGCTGGGTCCTGCCTCAGCAGCAGCCCAGACACACTCAGAGCATCCCCCAGGAGCACAGCCAGCACCGGGAGCCCTGTGTGAGCATCAGAGGGACAGCCCAGCTCTGTCAGCTCCTCTCAGGGCTGCCTCTGGAAGCTTTTCCTCGCAGCAGGGCAGGCTGCAGCTTCCCAGGAGGCTCCCAGCCCCTGTGGGGCTGTTTGTACATGAAGGCAACATCTCCCTGGGGTGAGGAACGGAGGGGAGCCTCCCCCAGCACAGCTGGGCCAGCCCCAGGCTGTCCCCAGTGTCCCCAATGTCCCCCCAGGTGACCAGGGGCCATGTCCCAGCTGAGTGTCAGCATCCCCAGCTAACCAGGAACAACCTCCCTGTGCCCTCCTGCCTGCAGCAATCCCTGCTCGGCACCACACTCTGCGTCCCAAACCCTTCTGCAAACACTGAAATCCCATCCTGGGCAGGCTCTGCCCCCTCTGCTGCAGTGCCAGGCCTGGTTGTGGCACTGGCACTGGCAGGGCCGCTGTCCCCTGTGCCCCTGAGCTGCAGCAGTGCCCAGGGTGTGCCACCAATAAAGGGAGAGGTGCCCAGGGGTCCCACAAACAGACATCTCACCCCAAACCCAGCCCAGAGCTGCAGGAATGAGAGTAAACTGTGACTGAGCAGCAGGATTTGAACTAAATCCCCTAAAGCAGAGCGTGAATTCCCACACAGCACCTCTGCCACCCCATACCTGCACACTGTGAGCTGCTTCACAAAACCCCACAGATCATGGGAGACTGAACATCTCACCCCAGACCCAGCCCAGAGCTGCTAAACTGTGACCAAGGGACACCAGGGCAGCTGGGAAGCCTCAAGAGCCCAAAATGCGCCTTGGAGAGGAGCCTGTGGCTCTGTGCCAGGGTGAAATTGTGGGGGAACACCCCAGGGTGGCAGGGTCGGGTTTGGGGCTCTGTCCCAGCCCTGGTAGCAGCAGAGCCACCCACGGCAGGGCCATTCCCATCAGGGATTTGGGCATTAACCCCTGAACTGCCCTGTGCAGCAGGACAGAGCCAGAACTCACATCCTGCAGGTGGGGAACTGCTCAGGGCACACAGAGAGCCCGGCATGGGGAGGAGTGTCACACACATCATTTCATTAAAAATATTTTTTTATGATTTTTCCTTCTGAGAAGCCTCAGAAACAAAATGTAAACAATGGTTATTTGCTACTTTAGAATGCAGCAAGTGGATCTGTGAATGGTCTTGTGTAAATGTTTAAAATTAATGGCCAATCATGGCAGAGCTAGCTTTCTCTCTGCGTCTGAACCACAGACCTTGGCTGATTTCTTCTTTTTTATTCTTAGCTTAGCCTTCTGAGGAGAACTTTTTCTATTTTTTTAGTGTAGTTTTAATGCAATATATATATCAGAATAACAAATCAAGCCTTCTGAAGCATGGAGTCAGACCCTCGTGTCCTCCCTCACCCTCAGACCCCTGTGAGCGCGGCCACAGAGGAGGAGCTGTGCTCAGGCTGACTCACAGTATCACCCTGGAGAGGAACCACAGCACTGCCGAGGGCCCTGCCCTTCCACACCCACCCACGGCGGGCAAACAGGTTGTTCCACATCCCTGCTGGCACCAGGACAGGCAGCTTTGCCCCTGCACAGGGTGCAGCAGTGGCAGCCCAGCTCCCCAGGGTTTGCTCTGCAGCCCTCAGAGACCCAGGGTGATTTTCTGACCCCCCTGTAACACAGGATGTGGGTAAATTGTAATGGAAACACCAAGGATGCATTCATCACGGAGTAAACTGCTCAGAGGCAGAAGGTGGGCAGGGCTGGTCGTCCAGCAAGGGTGGCAGGAGATGGTGCCCAGTGCCAGGGGAACATCTCTCACCAGCAGCAGCACCATGGGGACCCCACGATCAAGGCCAGGACTTGGGCACATTCCCCAAACACCAGCCAGCACTAACCCTGCTCACACAGCACCTCAGGGCTGGGGATCTGCTGCAGCCAAATTTAAAGCAAAACCCATCACAGGCAGAGGTGGCACCTGGGGTACGGGGTAAAAGTGGCCTTGGTGACCCTGAGGGCTTTTCCAGCCTCAGCAATCCCACTGAGAGCTCCTGCAGGGTGTTTTTAGCGACCCTGAGGGCTCCTCCAGCCTCAGCAATTCCCCTGAGAGCTCCTGCAGGGTTTTTGTGTTCTCCCAGAGCAGCACAGCGTGCCCCCGGCTCAGAGCAGCCCCTTCCAGCCCAGGCCAGGCCCTGAGCTGCAGGATCTGTGCGCAGGGGGAAGGAGACAGTGCGGGGAAACCATCGGCATGGCGGAACAATTAGTGCGGGGAAACCATCGGCTTGGGGAACAATTAGTGCGGGGAAACCATCGGCTTGGGGGAACCATGAGTGTGGGGGAACAACAATCAGCTTGGGGGAACCATCAGCTTGGGGGAACAACCAGCTTGGGGAGACCATCAGAGTGGGGGAACCATCGGCTTGGGGAACCATCAGTGTGGGGGAACCATCAGTGTGGGGGAACAACAACCAGCTTCTCCTGTGCAGCTGACTCATCCCTTTCCTCCCCACCAGGGTTTCACTTCTGCCAGCCCCAGCACCGGGCCATGTGCTGATAACACACCAGCCCCGCCTGGCACTGCCCGGGGCGATTTTCCTTTGTTTATAACACACCAGGTTAAGGGAGCAGCAGAGCTTCCCAAGGCAGCCTGGCTGGGGCTCCCAGCTCATGGTAACCGGTCCCATCAGGCTGGGCAGTGGCCACGGAGCCTTCCAGCAGGGACACAGCACTGGGGTGCACCCCTGGGATATTGTGTGCCCCCCACAGCCCCCCTGGATGGGGCCAGTGCTGGGGCTGTGCCAGGATGCACAGCCCAGTGAGTGCCCAGGAGCTGTACTGGTGGCACTGGTTAATGCAGAGCTGTACTGGTTAATTCAGGGCTGTACTGGTTAATTCAGAGTTGTACTGGTTAATTCAGTTCTATACTGGTGGCACTGGTTAATCTGTACTGGTGGCACTGGTTAATTCAGGGCTGTACCGGTTCATTCAGGGCTGTACTGGTGGCACTGGTTAACCTGTACTGGTGGCACTGGTTAATTCATTGGAGCTGTACTGGTTAATTCAGTTCTATACTGGTGGCAGTGGTTAATCTGTACTGGTGGCACTGGTTAATTCAGGTGCCCCCCAGCATCCCTGCAGGCCCCCCCAGCCCAGGCCCAGGGCAGGTGGGGACCCTGGGAGCTGTCACCGTCACAGGGAAGGTGACACCCAGACTCTGCACACCTCTGCCACACGCTGGCAGCCCCAGCCAGGCCACATGGGCCTCACAGATGCTCATTCACAACCCTCCTCCTCCTCCGACTACCAACACAGGTGGTGAGAGCCAGCCTGGGCTGTCTGCTCCTCATGGCAGGGATGGAGGCAGCAGAAAAACCCCATCAAAGGCAGCAGAAGGCTGGAAAAGCCCTTCCCAAGGCAGCAAAGGCTTCCAGAGGGCTGTCCTGTGTCTCTGCACCCTCATTCCTGCAGCTTCCCTTCCTCCAGCAGCACAAGCTGTCACCCACAAGGTGTCAGGTGCCTTGTTAAGCTCAAATTTAAAGGTTCCCCCAATAAGGAGCTCATCTCCAGAGCAGGGACACTGCCACAAACCACAGGAAAATATTTCC
Organism: Arremon aurantiirostris; assembly: GCA_035583995.1. Classification (NCBI taxonomy): domain Eukaryota; kingdom Metazoa; phylum Chordata; class Aves; order Passeriformes; family Passerellidae; genus Arremon; species Arremon aurantiirostris. Next base: position 876,729 of record JAXCLO010000057.1, on the reverse strand, counting down.
TGGAGCTCTGTGTCCCCTGGGCACTGCCCTGACTGGGTCCCAGTGGGCACCAAACCCAGCCCCAGCAGTCCCTGAGCCCCTTGGGGCTGCATGGGGACCTTGGGATCCATCTCCACCCCTGTGCACACTCTGCAGGGCAGGGAGCACCCGCCCAAACCATCCCCAAACCCAATTCCAGGTTAATCGCTGCTCCTAAAAGATCTGGTGCAGCACAAAGCCCCTGAACTGCCAGAGCCTGGAGCCAGGGATGGCCCTGGATCCATGGCAATGTCCCAGACAGGGCTTGGAGCACCCAGGACAGTGGAAGGTGTCCCTGCCATGGCAGGGGTGGGGCTGGATGAGCTGTGAAATCTCTCCCAAGCCATTAAGGTGCCACATCCCGATTTTAACGTGGCAATAAAAAGCCATGATGTTCCAGGGGCTCCTTTCAGCTGCACAATGGCTCGGTAATTGCTGCCCTTTCACAGCCCGTGTGTCACCCAGGGCAGTTCACCCTCCCCAGGCACCTCCAGACAGCAGTGCTGAGCAAAACGCGCCCCCCAAAACGCACCTCCCACAAAACGCACCCCCCAAAACGCACCCCCAGCCCTGCAGGAGCTGCTCAGCCCCACATCCCGGGGGACACGCTCCAGCTCTGCTCTGCAGCACAACAAAACCCCTCCCCATGACTTTCCACGGCCCAGTTTTGGAGAAGGACGAAAGAAATGACATTTTGAGCAGCATCCAAGGGAGCCAGGAGGAGCTGGGCGAGGGCCAAAGTCACCTGAGGACTCGTGCAGGAGGCTGGAGCTGTTGGAAGGGGCTGCAAACCTTCCCTGGGCAGACACAGGCTTCTCGTTTCAGATCATCTTCCCCAAAATTATTTTCCCCAAATTATTTATTATTTATAAAATTATTCCCCAATTATTTTCCCTAAAACCACAACCCACCAAGGGCTGAAGAACAGCCCAGGGAGCCTCTCAAGGGCACAGAGCCCATCCCAAACACCAGGGCTTGACCAGCAGGGACCTGCACAGGGCAGACTCTGCTGCTCTGGGACAATGACAGCTCCTTTGGGGTTGGGGACACCCCAAAGCCCCAGCTGTGCTCCCCCAAACCCAGCCAGCCCCAGCAGACACTGCACCTGGAACTGAGCCCCCAGAGCCGATTAGAGCTGCAGGGCATTACTGCTGTTCCTGCTGCCACCCTTCCTTTCCCACACGGGATTATCCTGTCTGCACACAGCTCCCAAAATCCCATGGGGAATTCAGGAAATGCCCCGTGCTGGGCAGGAGCTGAGCTCCAGAGGGCTCTGTGTCCCAGGAGAGGAAAGCTGCAGGTGTCCCCTGCCCTGGGACACGTCCAGACAGCAGGGATGAGCACCCAGCTCAGCACAGAGAGGCTTTGCAGGGAAAACAATCACCTCAGCTTTTCCCCATGCAGGAACACGAGCTGCAGTCCTGACAGAGCATCCCAGTCCTGGCTGACACCTTCACACAACCACAGAATAATGAGGTTCAAAGAGACCTCTGAGATCACCGAGTCCAACCTGTGCCCCGACGCCTCAGCTGGATTATAGCACCCAGTGCCATGGCCAGGCTTTTTTTAAACACATGTGTGAGCACAGAAAGGCAAAAATCCTCAGCATCCAGAGCTCCAACATTTGCTCTTTGGGCCACCCCAATCTCAGCCCCCCCCTTCTCCCCCCAGCCCCATCCCTGCCTTTCTGCCTGCCAGATTTTGGCAGAAAAGTGACATTACACACTTCTAATCAACTGCACAGCCATAATCTCAGTGCTATCAATCAATTTTGGGAGCCTTTTCCACAGCCTCAGGTCAAAATTCAGGGCTCTCCTGGGAGTCAGTGCGTCACAGAATCACACAATCACAGAATCACAAGGTTGGAAGAGACCTTTCAGATCATCGGGTCCAACCCATGCCCTAACACCTCAACCAGACCTCAGCACCCAGTGCCATGTCCAGTGTTTATTTCAACACATCCAGAGATGGTGATTGTACCACCTCCCTGGGAGGAGCATTCCAGTGCTTCATTATTCTTTTGGTGACAAATTTCTTCCTGATATCCAACCTACACCTTCCCTTCTTGAAGCGGCTTTCCCTAAAAACTCATGGAAGAAAATCCCACTCAGGGAGGGAGCTGGGGACACATCATTAATGGAAACAGCAATGGAGAGAATTCCTATTTATTGCTCTAAAATTAATTCCCCACATCCCTGGCAGTGCCCAAGGGCAGGTTGGAGCACTAAGGACAGGGGAGGTGTCCCTGCCATGGCAGGGGTGGCACTGGAGCGGCTTTAATGGAAGGGACAATTAAGAGAATTCCTATTTCGGAATGGAAGCAGCAATGAAGAGAATTCCTATTTACTGCTCTAAAATGAATTCCCCATCCCTGGCAGTGCCCAAGGCCAGGGTGGATGGGGCTTGGAGCACCCTGGCCCAGAGCAGCCCCAGCCCTGCTGACACTGCCAGCCCTGCTGGGAGGGGGCTGTGCCCCAGCTGCTCTCAGCTGCATGGAGCTGCAGCCACCAATGTTATCTGGGCTCTCTCCTGCCCGGGGCAGCTGCCACATCACAGCAAACATCAGCAGCATCAGCAGAGGCTGAGGAACAGCCAGGAGCCTCCCTGGGATGTGCCCACGGCAGCAGGGGAAGGAGCAGCGGTGTGGGAACACCTCACACCCCAAAATGCTCCAGCCACACACGGGGAGATGGCAGCAGGGACACCAAAGCCCTGTTCTGGGTGAGGAAAAAAGGCCAGGAGTGCCCAAAGCCAGGTGTGAAGGGTGAGCAGAACACCAAATCCTTGTCCTTGGGTGAAGAAACAGGGCCAGAGGTGCCCAAAGCCAGGATGGGGCTGCCCAGGCTCCTGCCCCAGGCTCCCGCCCCAGGCTCCCTGGCAGGAGAGGGCAGAGCTGGCTGTGCCCAGCCCCAGAGAGCAGCAGGGGCAGCTCCTCCAGGCTCTGCAGCACACAGGGCTCTTTGTTTTATTTATTAAACAGCAGCAGATTGCTGCAGGCAGCTCTAATCCAGCCCCGGTTTCCATAGACACCCTCGGCTTCCCCAGCACAGTTCCCAGGCAGCAGCAGCGGGGCTGGGGGAGCAGCTCTGACACCAAAGCCGAGCCCAGGGGCTGCTCCCCGCTCCTGCAGCCCTCAGAGCCCCTCCAGCTCTGCTAATTGCCTGCCCCGGAGAGAGGCTTTAATGAGCGCTTGGCCAGAGCTGCGGGAGGCAGAGGGGGAGAAAGAGGAGGAGGAGGAGGAGGAGGAGGGGCTCACCTGGGACTGCACACACCAGAGCAAGGCCCAGCTCACTCCACGAGAGCCTTAACAAGGTGCAGCATCCCAGGGGCAGCTGGGACAGTCACCTCAGAGCATGGGGGCACCTTGGAGAATCAACCCAAACCACAGGGGGAGCTTGGAGAGCCACCTCAAAGCATGAGGGGAGCAGGGAGATTCATCCCAAACTACGTGGGGAGCTGGGAGGGTCCCCTCAAACTGTGGAGGGACCTTGGAGGGTCCCCTCAAACCATGGGCTGAGATGGGAAGGTCAACTTAGACCATGGGGGGACCTTGGAGGGTCCCCTCAAACCACAGGGGGAGCTGGGAGAGTCACCCCAAACCATATGGGGAGCTGGGAGAGCCACCTCAGACCATGGGGAGGAGCTGGGAGGGTCCCCTCAAACCATAGGGGGAGATGGGAGGGTCCCCTCAAAGCATGGGGAGGACCTTGGAAGGTGCCCTCAGACCCTTGGAGGGTCCCCCCAGAGCAGGGCTGTAAGGAGGGAGGACACAGGAGGATGCCTGGGCAGGAGGGAGGCTGGAAAAGCAGCTGCCCTTTAAAGGATTTCCTGAGAAATGAAAGGGGAAGAAAGGGGAAGGAGGCAGCAGCAGCCACGGCTCGTGGTGTTTGCCATGGACTGGGCAAACACAAACCCTGGCAGTGGGCACAGGGAGGCTCCAGCAGGGCAGAGCTGCTGCAGGCAGGGCACAGTCCCAGCCCCACAGTACTGGGGGACCCCCACGTGCCCCTTTGCCTCTCCCCTGCCCCTCCAGAGGGGCAGCTCAGCCCCAGCTCCCCGGCCAAAATCCGCTGCTTCCCCTTCTCCGAATGAGAACAAACCACCACAAAACCGCCCTGAGCCACAGCCCTGACACTCAGGGTACCAGGGGCTTTCCAGGCTGCATTATCAGTAAATCCAGAGACACTGAGACAGGGCAGGAGCAGCTCCACGCTGAGCTCTGCTCCCCAGCAGCACCAAAGATCTGCTTCACCCCTGGGAATCTCCAGAAATCTCCATTCAGCAGCAAATGGGGACTTACCCAACTCTTTTGATCCTTGGCTTTCACTGGCCAGCTCTCCCATCTTCACCAGAGCATCAAAGTACCCCTTGGCTGCATATGTCATGCCTAAAAAGCACCAAAAAATGAGGTTATGCTCTCCTTAAAGGTTGTCAGTACTTGTGGGGCACTGAGGAGGCTCTGGACACTAAAATAGGCTAAATTACCTCCAAGGGCCCAACCCCACGGGAGGGAGCACACAACAAACAGAGGAAAGGCAGCACAGGGAGCTGCAGCAGTGAGATTACAGGGTAATTCAGGATTTAAAAAGGTGCACGCAGGACTGTGGTGGTTTCCATTGCAGCACAAGCATGGGGCTGCTGGGAGAACTCACTGCAGAATAATTGAATATCAGAGACTTTCATTACAGCTCAGCCTTGTTTGTTGACATTCCAGCTCCACACTCGACTCTAATCAGATAAGCAGGGGGTTTCCTCTAATCACAGAACGCGCTGTACAGCCCCAGCTCCAGCTTCCAGCGCTGCCTCTGCTCTGCCCCCTGGGCTCTGCCCTTCCTCCAGCTGCCCCAGCTCAGAGCAGGGCAGGGATGAGCCAGGCCAAGTTAAAAATTACAGGAAGATCCCTGGCTGCACAGCAGGGATGTGGGAAAGGCACAGAGGCAGTGATCCCAGTGCTTATCCCAGAGTGGTGGGACAGGGCAGCACAAACAGCTCCACCTCCCCCAGGTGGTTAAACATCAGGAGAATCAATAAAAACCACAGTCCAACACAGTCCCAAGGGTCAGCAGCTCTTCCCCTGTCAGACCTGACTGTGCTGCCAGGAGGAAACCAGCAGGGAAAGGCAGCCCCAAACCAGGAACCCCATTCTGCTGGGATGCCCTGGGATTTGGGGAAAGCTGCTGCCTGTGGGGAGGGTGCCCTGTGCTCCTGGAATGTCTGGAAAGAGAATGCCCTGTGCCCCTGGAATGTCTGTGCACCTGGGATTTGGGGAAAGCTGCTGCCTGTGGGGAGGGCGCCCTCTTCACCTGGAATTTCTGTGCCCCTGGAATTTGGGGAAAGAGGGTGGCCTGTGCCCCTGGAATGTCTGGGCATCTGCTGCCTTTGTGGAAGGTGCCCTGTGCCCCTCGCTGGGGCTCAGAGGGCACTGCCCCGTCACGCTGGGTGAGCCATTAAACCCCAGCTCAAAGCAGTGCCCAGCTGGCAGGACGCTGTGTGCGGGCACCTCGGAACAGGGGGAGGGCTCAAAAACCCTGCTGGGAACGGCCAGGAGCTCACCTGAGCTGGGGGAAGGGAAAGGAAAGAGGAAAGGAAAAAGGAAAAAAAGGAAAAAGGAAAAAAAGGAAAAAGGAAAAACCCTCCCAAAATACCTCAAAAACCCCAAAAAACCCAAAGCCCAAAAAACTCCAAAAACCCCCAAAAACCACAAAAAGCTCCCAAAAAACTCCCAAAAAACTCCAAAAACCCCACAAAAAACCCCAAAATCACAAAAAACCCAAAGCCAAAAAAACCCCAAAAGACCTTCCCAAAATACCCCAAAAACCTCAAAAATCCCAAATCCCAAAAAAAACCCCAAACCCCAAAAAATCCTCCCCAAAATCCCTCAAAAACCACAAAAACCTCAAAGCCAAAAAAACCCCAAAAAAAACCCAAAAACCCTCCCGAAATCCCCCAAAACCACAAAAAACCCCAAACCCCAAAAAACCCCAAACTCCAAGCCCCAAAAACCCCAAACCGCAAAAAACTGCAAAAAAACCCAAATGGCAAAAAACCCCAAAAACCCCAAAAATCCCTCAAAAACCCCAAAAACTGCCAAACTCCAAACACCCCAAACCCTAAACAACCCCAAACCCCAAAAACCCAAAACAACCCCAAAAAACCCCAAACCCCCAAACCACCCCCAAAACCCCCAAACCCCAAAACTGTAAAAATCCCGAAAACCCTAAAAAACACCGAACCCCAAAAACCCAAATCCCAAACTGCAAAAAAAACCCAAACAACTCCAAAAACCCCAAACCCCCTAAAAACCCCAAACCTCAAAAACCCCAAAAACCCCAAACCCCCTAAAAACCCCAAACCTCAAAAACCCCAAAAACCCCAAAAACCCCCAAAAACCCCCAAAAAAACCCCAAAATTTGTTATTTTTTCCCCCCTATCAGCGGCCAACGGCTTCGCTGTGGCGGAGCTGGCGCTGGAGCGGCGCCTGGCACAGGTCAGGGGGTTTGGGGGGATTTTGGGGGATTTTGGGGGGATTTTGGGGTTTTGGGATGATTTGGGGGCAATTTTTAGGATTTAGAGGGGTTTGGGGGGGATTTTTGTGGGTTTTTGGGGGCATTTTTGGGG
>JAXCLO010000057.1:856858-868012 GCA_035583995.1 Arremon aurantiirostris | reverse complement strand
GCTGGGAATGGGGGGCAATTCCTGCTGGGGCATTTCTGCTGGGAATGGGGGCAATTCCTGCGGCATTCCTGCTGGGAACAGGGCATTGCTGCTGGGAATGGGGGGCATTGCTACTCAGAACAGGGGCTCTGCACCCCCAGGCTGCTGGCAGAGCCCCAGCCCGGGCAGGGCAGGGAAGGCAGGCAGACACTTAGAGGGAATAAGCTGATTAAGCATCTGTCACCTCATCTCAGGCTGCCCCAACACTATAAAGCTCATTTTCTGCCCGAGGCATTTTTATCCCAGCCAGTCCCTGCTTGGCTCTGACAGCTGAATTGTCTCCCCACGTGTGCAGGGCTCAGGCAGAGCCCTTTTGGGGCTCCTGTGGGCAGGATCTGTGTGGGGCACAGCCAGAGGGGTGGCATCACCCCAGTGCTGCTGTTCCAGGAGGGATCTGCTCGTCCTGCCAGGCTGGGGATGTCCCCACAGCACCAGCCACCACTGCAGAGGGCAGGAGATGACTGACGAGGCTAACGAGGAGCTGCCCCGCTAATTAAGGCTGCAGGCCAACACCAGGGCCCCTGGAAGCCGTTTTGGGGCAGCTCAGAGCACTTTGGTGGATGTGCTGAGCCTGAAAGGAGAGAAACGAACCTGTAGCAACAAGCCAGGTGCTCTCCAGCGTGTAGGAGACAATTGCAGAGCAGTTAATTAGCACTGGAGGATTGCTCCATCCTGCCCACAGCAGGTTTAACTCCAGTCCAAAATGCTCCTGGGCTGTCCCATGGATCAGCCAGAGGCTGGGATCAGTGGCCATGGCAGGGACAGGGACACAGCCCCAGCCCCACGCTCAGGCTCAGCCCGAGCTCTCTGAGGCTGAGCAAGAGTTAAGCAGCAGAAATGTTGGCAGAATTTCTGCAGGGAGGAGATTTTTGGGCGGCTCGCAGGTTCAGAGCAGTGTTTGTGTACGAGGACGTGCACGGGGATATGTAAATAGTGTGATTTTCTCAGCAGTGCCCGTGTAAACACATCGTCCTGAGCATGAAACCCGGGGAATTAATGATGGAACAGCCTCCCCAGGCAAAGCACCGGCCAAAATCCAGCACAGCTCGCCCAAAGCAGGGGGAATCAAAGCACAGCCCAGCCCTGGCACCGCTCAGGGCAGGTCCTGCTCCCCACGGATCCACAGGAGACGTTTTAAAGCAACAAATAAAGAGATAAAATCCCCCAGAGGGGCTCGTGGGGCGGCTGAAGGAGTGGGAAGGTGACTCTGAGCTGGCCAAATAAAATTCACCAGCCCCCAGGAGGAAGTTTGCTGAAAGTGAATGTTTTTAAAACATTGTCTGGAGTCTCCAACAAAAACAGCCTGGCAGGATGAGAGCGGTGACAAGGGCTCCTCACCCCAGAGATAAAAATAAAAATAAAAATAAAAATAAAAATAGCCCTTTGCAAACCCTGCTCTCTCTCCAGGGTGGGAAGGGAAGGTGACTCCAGAGCCCTCTCACCCCCTCCAAGTGAGAGACCTGGCAAGGAGAAACTGGGAAATGAATGGGTCTGTGCCATGGGATGGCTCAGCAGCATCACCCTCATGGCAAGGAGGAACAGGGAGGAATGAATAGGGACAATTTGTGCCATGGAGTGGCTCAGCAGCATCACCCATCACCCTCACACCAGGGACGTGCTGGAGCTGCTCCCCTGCCAGCACAGGGCTCATCCCCTCCCTGGGGGCACCAGGGGCTCTGTCCCCCTCAGGAGAGGTGAATCCAGGCTTGCAGGACACCAGCAGCAAAGCAAATATCCAGTAGCACTGTGGCAGTTAAAGCAAATCCCATTTTCCCCAGATTTTTGCCCCCTCAGCAGCACCCACAAGTTGTTTGCCTTCCATGGGCTGCCTGGGCAGAGTTCAGAAAAACACAGACACAAAACCTGGCAGCCAAGGGTTGAAAGGGCTTTGCTTTGTTCCACTGAGCTGAATTCCCTGGGTAATACCACTCAGCTCCCCGGGACTGGCACGGCTTTGTTCAGCTGCCAAAAATGAAACTAATGCAAAGCACAAGGTCTCCAGGACACAGCCCTGCTCCCTGGGCTGGGGGAAGAGGCAGCACAAACAAGGTCCCCTTCTGCCCTCTGCGCACACTCCAGCTGCACCCAGGATGCTCCAAGCCCTAAATTATCCCATGAGGAAAAGTTTAGGATCAGGGGAAAGAGTAAAACACCCCAAGCTGCAAGGAGCCCGCAAGGATCACGGAATTCCAGCTCCTCAATCCTGAATTTAAGCTGGAAGTGGCTCAGGCAAGTCCTGCCCAACAGCTGAAGGGCAGCATTCCCAACACATCCCTGCAAGGGCTCCAAAGCCACGCGGATGTGGCACCTGGGGACGTGGCTCCAGCACTGAGGGAACGGTTGGATCTGATGGGCTCAGAGGGCTTTTCCAACCTTTTTAAGGATTTTGTGGTTCCCTGCAGGGCTGACCCTGCACAGGGCCCAGCCAGGGATTCCCTGGGTGACCATGAGGATTCCCTGGTTGACCCCAATGATTCCCTGGGTGTCACCCATCCCTGGGTGACCGTGAGGAGCAGGCTGGAGGGACAGGACAGCACCAGGGGACTCTCCCTGCCACTGCCACACTGCAGGAACAGCTCAGACCCAGGAAGTTTTGTGCCTAAATGGGTCAGCCCTGCTCCAGGAGCACTTTCATCATTTTGCCATCAATATTTAATGCCCAGCAAAGCCCAGTGCTGCCTCCTCCATCACAGCTTGTCCTGCCTGGCACCATCAGGAACAGCCCTGGGGGTTTCAAGAGCCAAGTTTCTGTCAAGAAGGAGCCCAGGGAAAATCAGGGAGGAAAGTCAGGGAAAAAACCAGTCCCCATCTAAAGGCATTGAGTTTCTCCTGGCTGTCATGCCAGAGGATGAGGGCACCCAAGACTCAGGGAAAGAGCTCTGAATGAGCTGTGTTGGGGTCTGGGCTTGAGGAGAGCTGGGATGAGGATCCAGAGGGGGCTCAGAGCCCCCAGCACTGTGGGAACACCCTCAGCACCCACCCCTGCAAGGCTGGGCCATCCTCGAGTCCTGCAAGGCTGCGACCACCCCAAGGAGCCAGGAGGGTGCCCAGAGGGGGGGCACCAGGGGCTGAGCCCCAGGCTGTGCCCAGGGGAGCTGTGTGCCCTGTGCCCTGTGCCCTGCAACACGAGCAGCAGTGCTGAAACCTTACCCAGGGCAGGCTCAGCGCCACGGGCACGGGGGCACAGCAGCACCTGGGCATCAGCACCAGGGGAGGGGAGCAGCACCTGGGGGTGGGAGCAGCACCCCTGGGACACCCTGGGCAGGCAGGAGCTGCTGCTCCCCAACACCTCACTGATTGCCCACCTGCCTGCAGGTGTCCCATCTCCAGGGAGGCCAGGAGGGCTCTCCCAGCCTGGGATGGATGGATGGATGGATGGATGGATGGATGGATGGATGGATGGATGGAAGGAACATCATTCCCAGCCCAGAGCCCTGGCAGTGCCAGAGCCCAGCTCACCACAGAGACCTGGGGTGCTCCCCACAGGTTTCCCAAGGCTGCAGGAAGCCCCAAGGCAGGGAGGACAGGGTATGGATGGAATTTGGCGTGCCACAGGCTGGCTCCTTCCTCCTGTGCCACACTCATGATCCCTGCACTCCAAACACACCAAAGCAGCCACGGTTTCCCTCCTGAGCCCCTCGAGGAGGAATCACTCCCATCCCTCAGGACATGAGGAGAGGCTGTGGTGCCACAGTAACATCCATTAGAGCTGATGGGGAGCTAAGGACCCTCAGGAATTGTGTCCACACCTTTCTGGACAATTGATTACAGCTGATGGGGAGCTAAGGACCCTCAGCAATCCTGTCCACACCTTCCTGCACCACAATTCAGCCTGGAGTTGGGGGTGTTGTTGGGCAAACACCTCTTGAAAGGCAGAGCCACTCGCACAGCACCACTGCAAACCCATCTCCCGCACGGAAAAATGGCTTTAAAATGAAATGGAGGTTGGGCTGTAAACGGCAATAATCTCATCTGGCAGGAGGAGACAGATCTGTCTTGGGGGAAGGAAGATTTGGCAGTCCCTGCTTTCTGCAAAAAGACAATCCCGAGCAGGGGCTGGGCGGGGGGGGGAGCTGCCCATCCTCATCCTCACCCCGGGGGCTCGGGGCAGAGCCCGGCCCAGCTGTGCCGCTGTCGGGGCCGTGGCAGTGAATCAGCAGCGCCCAAGGTGGGATCACGTTGGCGGAAGGTGCCAGCAGCCTCCGTCTCCCTCTGTAATTACTCCCCGCGTGTAGGCAGCTGCCTGTAGTGGCAGCATCGGCTCGGGGGCGGCTGACAGCTCCTGCACCAGCTCATTAGCACACTCACTCCCGGGGCGAGCGCTGCTTCTGCACAACCATGACAATGGGCTGGCTCCCCGGCACCGCGCCTCGGGGGAGACGGAGCCGGGCATGGGCACGGGGATGGGCATGGGTGGTGCTGCTCCTGCCAAACCAACCCAGACCTGCCGGCATGGGCAGGGGCACGGCAAGGATCGGGGTGCCCCAGGATGGGCAGGGGGCACGGCAAGGCTCGGTCACATCCCAGGATGGGCAGGGGGCACGGCAAGGGTCGGGCACCCAGCCTGGTCCCCATGGGATGGGGCTCGATGGCATCGCTCCCCTCCCTGGGTTTGTCCCTTCCTGCCCATGGAAACGTTCAGGCTCCTGCACAGGCCAAAAAAACCACCTGGGAAATGGGGATTGAAGCCCTGGGACTGGTTTTGGAGTCAGACTCCAAAGCTCAAGGAGGTCCAGAGCACCCCAGCCCCAGGTGGCCCCAAGAGTGGCCGAAGTCCTCAATGGAGCAGGGACACTCCAGGCTCCTGCAGGCACCACATGGCACACACACATCTCCAGAGGCCAGGAAAGCACTGCTGGCTTCAGAGCAGCCTCTGCCCACCACAGGAACACAACCGGAGCCAGGACCACCCTCCTGCAGCTCCCAGCACCCAGACACTGATTTTGGGGGAACCCACGAGATCTCCAGCAGCTCCATCTCCTGCATGTGGCTGCTCCCGCCGGCATCCCGGGGAGCCGAGGAGTTCCCTGGTGATGGAGAGCTCATGGAGAGCCCCAGCCCCGGCTGTTGGCACCCCGGGCACCCCTGCCCTGGGCTCTGCCCCGGAACAGCCGGGCAGCAGCGGCCCCTCAGCCCCGATGGGCTCCACACGTGCCGGGACAGACGGACAGCCCTGGGCCGGGCCCGGGGTGACGGTGACCCGCACCCCAACCCTGCCATTATCCCCGTGCTTCGAGGGCTCCACACCTCAAACAACAACTGAGTCACGGCCGGGGCTGCTCCCAGCCCCTGTTTGCCCAGGCGGTGCCAGCAGTGCCGGGGCACAGCGCTGGGTGCCAGCTCTGCCCCAAGGACAGCCGGCACGGGGCATGTCCGGGCACAGCAGCTGCTGCCAGGCTGCGAGGGAGCCCCAGGGACCACAGCAAAATGCCACCAAGACTCAGAGCAAAATGCCACCAAGATTTCGGGTGCCACAGCTCGGCCCGAAGCGCTGTTACACCCCAGAATCTCCAAAACCAACACTTCACAACTTCACCGCCTCGGTACTTTCTGTACTACATTCTTCTATCTTTTTTTTTTCTTTTTTTTCTTTTTTTTTTTTTCTTTCCCTGCTCTGTGCTCCCAGGTAACTCAATCCAAGCCCTTAAATCACAGGAAATCGTGCAAGCTTCCCAGTTTAACAAACGACATCCTGCGTTCCACGTTCGGCCACAGCAGTTTGATCGCTCCTGCTCTCAGACCCAGCAGAGCACAAACCGCTTCCTTCGGGGGGGAACTCAAACCACACAAATTGTTGCATTTTCTCAGGACACGGGCAGCAAAGCAGAGGGGAAAACTGAGAATTCTCGAACTCCAGGGGACGGGGAGGGCTCTGGTTTGGGGCAGAGCAGAGTGCCGGGGGCTGCCCCGCTGCGGGGTGATGCGGGGACAGCGCTGCCCACCCGGGCTCGGGCATCCCCACGGGGGTACCGGGGACCGCGGGTACCCCGGTAAGGCTGAGGGTGCCCGGGGAGGGCTCGGAGTGCCCGGGGAGGGCTCGGGGGTGCCCGGAGGTAACCGGGGAGGGCTCGGGGTGCCCGGAGGTACCCGGGGAGGGCCCGGGGTGCCCCAGCAGCCCCACCGGCCCGGCCGAGCGGCTCCGGGCACATCCCAGGGCCGGCCCCGGCGGCGCCTCCGCCCGCGCTGCCCCCGCGCGTCCCGGGGAGGAGAAACGCGATAATTCAACGATAATTCCAATAACGCCAAGGCAGGCAGGCGGGCACCTGTTGCGGACTCACCTTGTAGACATTCTCGGTGAGGCGGTGCACCTCCTCGGAGCGGGCCATGCCGGGCGGGCCGGGCAGCACCATGGGCGGCTACGGGCGGGCGGGCGGAGCGGGGCGGGCAGGGCGCGGGCAGAGCGCGGAGCGGCGGCGGCCGAGCCTTTTATCAGCTCCCGGAGCCGTGCCCGCCCCGCGCCGCCCCGGCCAGCCCCGCGGGGAGGAGCCGGGCTGTTCCGGGCCGTGCCGGGCTGGGAGTAACGACGGGAGTACGAGCGGCGCGGGGGAGGGAGAGAGGGAGGGATGCGCCGCGCCGTGCCCGCCGTGCGGGATCACATGCCCGTTCCCCATGCCCATCACCCATGCCCATCACCCATACCCCATCCCCCATCCTCATCCCTATTCCCATTCCCCATTCTCATTTCCCATACCCCATTCCCCATCTCTATTCCCATTCCCCATCCCAATCCCCATTCTCCATTCCATGCCCGTTCTCCATCCCCCATCCCCATCTCTATTCCCATTCCCCATTCCCCATCCCCATTCCCCGTTCCGCATTCTCATTCCCCAATCCCCATCCCCATTCCCCATGCTGCGCCCCATTCCGTTCACACTCCATGTCCCTCCTCCACCCCACTGCCCATCCCACACCCCATAACCTACCCTACACTCCTGCCGTACCTCACCCCACAGCCCCACACCATCCCCCTGCTTTACCCCTCCCCGTGGCTCTCCCTGTGCCCCACATCCCTGAGCTGTCCCCCCCTCCATCCCTTGCTGTACCCCCTCTCTGGGGCTGTGCTCCGTCCCCAGCTGTGCCCCGGGCAGGGGATGAGAAGGAAGAGCTGCCCGTGGTTTGTGGGGTGTTGGGAAGGAGGGTGCACATTGTGCAGGGAGAGCAGGGTGGGATGAGCCATCACCACGACCACGGCTGGGGATGCTCAGCCCAAGGGAGAGCAGCCCCTGCCTGCCACCTCGCAGTCCCCAGGCTGTCCCCAGGCTGTCCCACCACCTGGCCAGCCAGGAGAGCCAGGATTCCCAAGGGAGGCTCCTGCCAGCGCTCCCTCAGGTCCCTGTGGGACACCCAAGCCATCCCTGTCCTTCCCATGCCTCTGGCCAACGACAGCGGATTTTGGCCAGGTGCTGAGGGACACCAGGAGCAGGCCCGTGCCCTAGGGCAGTGTCCCCATCCCTGTGCCCTGCCCCGCTGTCCTCCCCGGGCACAGCCGCTCTCTGCAGGGTGAGCCGTGGTTAAAGGGAGCCCCAGGGCCAGGCTGTGCCCCTGGGCTGAGCCTTCGTCTCCCTGCTCTCCGCTGTGAGAAGCAGTGAAACAGTTAAGCTGCTGAGTGCGTTATTTTCCCTCACATCCATCAGTTCCCAGAACAAGGAGCCCAGGTCGATACCTTGGTCCCAAACCTCCTGTGTCTGTTCCCCTTCCCGCTCTCCCTCCCAGCCCTGGCAAGGCCAGGAGGGGCAGCTGCTCCCTCTGGCTGCCTCTGGGTCCCATTTTGGCTTCTGGCTCGGAGGTTCCACACTCCAGAGCACAGTGAGGAATTTACAGCCCCTGAGAAGGATTTTTCTCATGTTTCTGGAGTGCCCAGTTAACCCTTTCCCACTGGGGCTGAGGAAAGGGAGCAGCTGTGGCACCAGGGCTGCCCTGGGAGGTGTCCCCAGAGGAATCCCTGGCTGCCTGTGTGGCTGCTGGGACGCCACAGTGCCACCTTCCCTCCCCATCCCACGTGGCCAGACACAGTCAGCTCCCTCAGCCAGACACCAGCACCTCGCCGCTCTCCAGTGAAGGATTCAGCATCAAGCAGCCAGGAGTAGAGTGCCTCTCCCTGCATCTCCATCACCTTATTTTTAGTTACGTTATGTAAGTTCTTCGCTACGTCATGGATGTGGGGGGTTCTTGCATCTAATTCCAGTGTGACAGCCCAGCAATTCAAACAAGCTGTTCCTCTGGCGAGGAAGATAAAAGGATTTGTAATTTCTGATAATAAAAGAGGCCTTTTGGGATGGCCCTCAGAGAATCTCTTCCATCTAGGCCTGCTCGCAGACAGCCGCTCCACTTTCTACCCATGCTCTGCTTCTCCTTATCCCCTGGAATCTGAGTGCTGAAAACCTTTCTCCCTCATATCCCCCCGGAAGCAGCCAGGGAGTTCATTTCCCCACAGTCAGAGCCACATGGGGTGAATTATCCTTGTCCCTGGCCCTTGCCATGTCCCAGTGCCCAGGGCTGCCCATGCTGGAGCGGTGCCCAAGCCCACGGTGGCACTGCCACCCTGCAGCACCCTGGGAGCTCTCAGCAGGAAAAACCTGCCTCTGCCTCGTGCCTCAGCCTTTGCTTTGATTGCCTTTGATTTATTTTTTTAAATTTTTTTTTCCTGCTCACTGCTCGCTGCCTCTCTGTCAGGGTGATTCACTCGGCGGGGCTCGGCGGCAGCTGGAGCGTGCCCAGGGTAACCATGGTGCCAGAGCCCCGTGGGTTACCTGCACCCCCTGCTCCATGTGCCCGTGTGAGGGCGGGCCCAGCCGGCACGGGCCGTGGGTGCAGCGTGGGGAGCACCACCACAGGCTGGGAACAGCCGTGGGACGAGCAGGCAGCAGCGCCGGGGCTGGCAGGGGCCCATCCATCCATCCATCCATCCATCCATCCATCCATCCATCCCTCCATCCCTCCATCCATCCATCTGTCCATCCATCTGTCCATCCATCCCTCCATCCATCCCTCCATCTGTCCATCCCTCCATCCGTCCGTCCATCCATCCATCCCTCCATCCCTCCATCCGTCCATCCATCCATCTGTCCATCCCTCCGTCCATCCCTCCGTCCATCCCTCCGTCCGTCCCTCCGTCCGTCCCTCCGTCCGTCCCTCCGTCCGTCCCTCCGTCCGTCCCTCCGTCCCTCCATCCATCCGTCCCTCCCCGCGGCACCGGCCACCTCCAGCCCGGGTGGAGCGGGGTTGCTGTGGCAACAATCACTTATGTAATCCACCCCGCTCGGCTGCAGGTGTGGGGAGGAAATTGTGCTATTTTCGAAGTTTCATTAGGTTCCTCCTTAATTACCAGCGTGGCACCGTGCCAGCACTCCCGGACGGGGCATGTGCCTGGCACAGGGACCGAGGGTGGGGACGGGGCAGCGATGGCCGCGACAGTGGTGGCTGTGACAGAGGCAACCAGGGCCGTGATGGCCAGGGCAGTGACAGCAGCTGCACCAAGGGACAGCTCTGGCCCGCAGCCCCTCCGTGTCCGCAGCCTGGGGACACTGTCCCTGCTCCCAAAATGCCACCCCAGTGGCTGCCAGGGAGGGACAGGGCAGGGAGGTGCTGGAGGGCAGCATTACTGCCCAGGGAGGAGAATGTGGCACTGCAGGGTCACTGAGAGATGCCACATCCTCAGCGACTCAGGAAGCCTCCAGTGGCATGGAGAGAGGAGAGTAAAGGTGAGCTGGAATCCCTGGGGCATTTGGGTGGGATGTGGCACTGGCCAGCACAGACAGGAGGACGCAGAAGGACCATCAAGGCACCAGTGCTGGCTTTCGTCACAGTCCCTGAGGAAATGCTTGGAGTTTCCCAAGGAAGATCGAGCCCCAGCTGCTCCAGGTGGTCACTGGGTTCTCCTGGCACTGCCAGAGCGGGAGAGACCAGGCACGGAACAGGACCAGGATAAGAAGTCATCTCCATCTCCATCTCCATCTCCATCTCCATCTCCATCTCCATCTCCATCATCTCCGTCTCCATCTCCTCTCCCGCTCAGTCCCGCTGGCTCTGGGGCAGCCCCTGGCTCTCTGCTCCTCCTTTCAGAGTGTGCTGAGGGAAGGCTGAGCCCAGCCAGCCCCGGGTGCCCAGCAGAGCCCGAGCAGGGCAGGTGTGTGCAGAGTGTCACCGTGCTAATGCCATTCCCAGGAACCGCCTGTCCTGTGGCACCGGGCAGATGGCTTCTCCATCGGAGCCCTGACATCGCTGCGAGCCCTCCCTGTGCTGTGTCAGGAAGTTTTTCTTTCTAAAATAACCCAAACGTGATTTTTCTGACATCTGGGGGTCACTGAGGAGTCGGCCAGGTGGGTTTGAGCCAAACCAACCCCTCATGAGCACAGGATGTGTTTTCCCTGAACACCTCCCTCAGTTCTGCCCCCTGCCCTCCTCGGGGGCCCCTCCTCAACCCCAGGCTGTCCCCCCATTCCTTTGGGGTGCCTCATTGAGGAGCTGGGCCAGCAAACCCCACACAGCTCCAGGTCTTGGAGCATCCTGCCAAACTCACCTCTCCCACGCAGGGCAGCCATTGCTCACCAGGATTCCAGCAGGTGCCTCGAGCTGACAGGTTTGGGTTAAATATTGGAATAAATTCCTCCCTGGGAGGCTGGGCAGGCCCTGGCACAGCTTTCCCAGAGGAGCTGTGGCTGCCCCATCCCTGGAAGTGCTCCAGGCCGGGTGGGACAGGGCTTGGAGCAGCCTGGGATAGGAGAATGTCCCGTGAGCTTTAAGGTCCTCCCCAGCTGTGTGGGTTTGAACAGCCAGGTGTCTGCTCAGGAGGGCAGGAGCCTCCTGTGAAGTGGAAAATGGAAACCCCCTCCCTCTGAATTATAATAGTTTCATTTTGAAATTAAGGGGCTCTCAGGCAAAGATATGGGAGTAGGAATAACAGTTCTGTAGTAGGAAAATTAAAATATAAATGCAATAGTATTATTAGTAAAATTAAAAATTAAAATAAAAATGCAAAACCAAACCAGAGTGAGAATAGGAGCTGCCCCCTGTGTGCCAGGGGGTGTCCCAGCCCCATCCCTCCTGCAGTGCCAGCTGTGGCTCTGCTGCAGCACGGATCCTGCACAAGGGGGGAGTTTTCCTCTGCAGCTCCAG
>JAXCLO010000057.1:842107-856252 GCA_035583995.1 Arremon aurantiirostris | reverse complement strand
GAATGCTTGGCTCCTCCCCTGGGCGGGGCATCTCCCCATGGGATGCTGGGATTGGATCAGCCCTGCAGGGACACTCACTGGCCATGGACAGGAGATAATTAATAATTAATGCCCCATTAACAGAAGATAATTAATGATAAATGGCCATTAACAGAAGAGATCTCCTGGAGGGAGGATTGGCTGTGGAAAAGATAAAGAAAACTGCCCAATTAACAGAAGATAACTGCCCCACCTTTAACAGATGGTGATGGAACCCACACCCAGCTACACCTGAGACCCAGCCCAGCCCATTCCATGATCCTGTCACTGCTGGTGCTGGTGGGAGCTGCTCCCTGAACCATGCAGGGCTCAGGAGTTGGGAGCTGTCCCTGGGTTGGAGATGTCGCTGGGTTGGAGACATCCTGTGTGTGCCAGCAGCTCGCAGCAGTTAAATCCTGCTGAGCAAACCCAGCAAAGCCATTTACTGGGGATTAGCCAAGGATGAGCAGTGCAGGCCCTTCTTCTGCAGGCTGGGAGCTGCAGGCTGGACCCAGCCATCCCAGCTCCCACCTCACCCTTGGGGCAGTGGGGTGGGCTGGGCTGATTGCACCGAGGGGAAACTGAGGCACGGCACAGAGCATGGCCTCTCATCATCCCAGGGCTCCCCTAAGCCTGTTGGGAGCAGCAGCTGAGCAAATTCCCAGCAGTGCAAGTGCTGTGCCCGGGGATGTGGGGACAGTTCTGCTCCCTGGTGTGACACCCGTGTCACTCTGTGCCTCCGAGCACCTGGCCCTGCCCATGGCGGGGGTCACAGAGCCTGGGTGCCACCCCTGGGGGCACAGGTGGCAGCCCCAGAGGGACCCCAGCACTGTTCCCCATGGCTGTGGGCTGCACGCAGCCAGGCAGGGCTGGGACACTCCAGGTGCCAGCAGCGTCCCCCTGGCCGAGGGGACAGCCCTGCCCCGTGTGCCCTGCGTGTCCCCCTGCCCTGCCCCGTGTGCCCTGCGTGTCCCCCTGCCCTGGCAGGGCCGGAGCGGCCTCGGCTCTCCCCGGGGAGGGCAGGCTCAGGGAGGAGCCGGAGTGACGGAGGAAGCGCAGAGTGGGTGGGAGAACAAAGCGCTGGGGATGCTGTGCTGGGCCTGGAAGATGGAGGGAGGGAAGGAGGGATGCACGGAGGGAATGAGGGATACAGGGTGGGAATGAGGGGTGCAGGGAAGCTCTGGCTGCTGCACAAGGGCAAGGGGCAGTGGGGCTGGCACCAGCCATGCCACATCCCTGCTGCCATGCCTGGGGGCTCCACAGCACACCCAGCCATGCCATGCCCCTGGGGGCTGGGGGAGCCCCAAAACGCACCAGGACCCCCTCACTGCCGGGCCAGGCCCTGTCCCTCCTCACCTGCCCCAACTCCTGTTCCACGAGTGAGTAATGCTGAATTACAGCGCTAAGGAGCTCTCTGGGGATCCTGCCGAATAGCAGGAATAGTTTATGCGATTTGCATAATTGGTATGATGGGATTTGGCATCACGTTGCTGAGCTCGGGGACGTGTCCGGGGCAGAGCCGAGGTGCTGCTGGGGGCTGTGGGCAAACTGGGGGGCTCTGGGTACTCTGGGGGACTCTGGGCACCTTGGGGGGCTCTGGGCACCTCTGGGGGCTCTGGGCACCTTGGGGGGCTCTGGGCACCCCTGGAGGCTCTGGGGGCTGCCTCCCCCTGCCCAGCCCTGCCTAGGAAGCACCATGCGGTCACAGAGAGGTGGCAGAAGGGACAGGTTCAGGTCCCACTGCCATGCCCTGCCCGTGTCCCCCCTTGTGTCCCTCAAGCTGGCACTGGGCTGGTGGCAGCCCCACAGCCCCCTCGGGCAGGTTTGCTGTCCCTTGGGCACTCCTGAGGGCTGTGCCTGCCCATCCCAGCTCGGGGAGCAGCCCAAAGCTGGATCCCGGTCCTGAAGGCCACGGTGCTGAATTCCCCAGCTCCTGTTCCAGCCCCCAGGCCAAACCCAGCTCCCTGCTCGGCATCTCCAGCGGCTCCTCCTGCCTCAGACACAGCCCAGCCCTGGCACTGCTCTCCTCTCATTTCCTCTCCTGCTAATTAATGAGGGAGCCAGCCCTGGAGCAGCCTGGCACGGCTCTGCTGGGCTGCCCCAGTGACAGCCATGGCTGGGGACACAGGCTGGGGACACAAACATGGGCTGGGGACACGGACACAGGCTGGGGACACAGGTTGGGGACACAAACATGGGCTGGGGACACGGACACAGGCTGGGGACACAGGTTGGGGACACCCATCACGTGGCAGCGCTGGCCCTTGGGGACACCCGGCGTGGCCACGGCTTCACCCACGACTTGAGGAGCCACATTCCACAGCAGGGCAGGGCAGCAAAAATGGTGACACGGGGACAATGCCACCTCCCAGTGCTCCTCCCACCCATCGCCAAGGGACCCATGTCCCCCAGGAGCAGGAATTCTGGCTCCTGCATCGGAGCAGGCCCTGCTGAGGCATGTCAGCCCTGTTGAGGCATTTCAGCTCTATTCAGGCATTTTAGCCTTACTGAGGCATCTCAGCCCTGATCAGGCATTTCAGCCCTGCTGAAGCATTTCAGCCCTACCAAGACATTTCAGCTCTATTCAGGCATTTCAGCCCTACCAAGACATCTCAGCCCTGCTCAGGCATCTCAGCTCCAGCCCTGCCGAGGCACCTCAGCCCTGCCAAGCAGCGGCAGCTCCCGTCTGGCACCAGGAGCCAGCAAAGGTCACATTCCCGGCCATGGGGACAGACCTGCTTTGTTCCCAGTGCTGCTCTAATTAGGAAATTACGCTGATTTTTTTTTTTTTTTTTTCCCCAGAGTAGAACTATCAAAACTTGGGCTTGTTCCCTGCCAAAGCCTCCTCTGCTCTGCTGGTGACTCAGCGTGACACCAGGGCACTGGAAACACGGCACAGGGAGAGGGAGGGAGCCAGGGGTGGCACTGCAGGGTTTGGGGGTTTGGGTGCAGAACGCGGCACCCCAGCAGTGCCCCCACGTGTGGGAAGCACCTGAACCCCACACAGGGCAGGGCAGGCTCAGGGTGTGGGTAATGAAGCGGAGGAGGAGGATGAAAGATCCACCAAACTGTGCCTGGCTCTGAGTCAGGGTTTGCCAGGAGGGTGGGGGACAAGGGACACTGTGAGCTCATTCCCCTGGGTGGGAGCTGAGGGGGGACGGGGAGAGCCCCCAGGCCGCTGAGCCCCTGGTGCCAAAGGCAGCAGGGCCCAGGGGAGAGGATCTGACACCTCTGGGGTTCTCAGCTCTGTTTTGTTTTTCCTTGGGTGTTCCAGGAAACATCAGAGGCAGCAGAGCATGGCAGCATGTCAGGGGCGCAGCCGTGCTGGGGTGCAGCTGTTTTGGGGGGTACAGCTGTTCTGAGGCAGTGCAGCTGTTCTGGGGGGTGTGCTGGCAGTGCTGCCATCCAGCTGTGTTGGCATAGAAACTGCCAGGGCTCTGCCACCGCCTCCCGTTACACAATTTTACACAATTCCCTCCAGGCCCTGCTGAGGAGGGGAGGCAGCTCCAGGCCTGTGCCCCACACCAGCCTGGTGCCAGCTGCCTGTGGGCACACGGAGGGGTGTGGGTGGCTGGGGAGGGCCCAGCACAGCCCCAGGGAGCAGGGCTGGTTGGTGCCCAGCTGGACAGCAGGGAATAGCAGTCTGTTTAAAGGCACTGCTGCTTGCCTAAGGCTGGCTGGAACTCCTGCCCCATCTCAGACCTCACTCAGGGTGTGGAATGAAGGCTCTGCAGGCACATCCCATGGGATGGGGCAGTCCCATGGGTCAGGGACTGTCCTTGAGGGGACAGCAGGGAATGGGCAGCAACATTTCCCAGCAGAGCTCCTCGTTTCCCCTTCCCCTGCATGGCAATCCCACAGTGCTGGGAATCCCACAGCAGTGCTGGGAATGGCACTGAGATCCAGGAGGAGTGGCTGCTCCTGGGAATGCTGCTGGAATTCCCTGGCACTGCCACATTCCCTGATCACTGTCACTGTGCTGTGCCTGCCCTGGGCATTGCCCAGTGGCCCAGTGGCCAGAACCTCCCCAGAGGGGCCAGGGCCACACCAGGGCCATGCCAGGGCCACACCAGGGCTGGGGGCTCCAGGGAGGGCTCAGCTGAGGCAGGAGCTGAGGTTGGTTCCTCCTCTCCAGGGTTTAATTACCCACGAGCAGCGCTGCCCCCACCCTCCTCTTGCTCAACATCTGGCCAAGTCAAACACAGCTGGAAGAGCTCTGTGTGCAGCCCTCCCGGGGACAGCTGGCTCCCACCCCGCTGCCACGGCTGAGGGGCACGGGCAGTGCTGATCAAACACTCCAAACTCGGCACAGCTGCGTTCCCAGGGCCCGGCTGGGGGCGCTGGGGGCATCCCGAGGCTCCCTGCAGCAGGAGAGACGGAAATGCAGAGCAACGAGGGAGCAGCTGCTGCCCAAGCACGGCCACAGGCTCAGGAACAGCCCAGCTGGGGCCTCACCTGCACTGGGGGGAGCGTGGGGGGTCCCCAGCCCCTGTGCCCATTAGACAGGGACAGTCACACACAGGGGCAGGGGATGGACAACGCCACAGGGATGGAAGCACAAAGCCCTACAGAGGGAGCTGAAATGGGATGGGACAGTTTGGTCCCCCAGGAGGGAGGCACACGTCCACGTGAGCCCTGAGTCTGGGCACGGAGTGCTCGTGGAACAGTTTGATAATTCCAGAGTAATTCTTACACATCCCTAATTTGGCCTTGCTGTAAATCCAGCAGAGAGGCTCTCAAGAATCTCAGCCACACCAGGGCTGTGCCAGGACTGTCCCAGCACTGTCACCTCCCGGGGCCACCCAGGGCTGTTTGTGTCACACACGGAGCCTGCTCTGAAATCCCCTGCCCACACCTCTCCCAGGAGCAGGGAGGAGCGAGGCAGCTCCTGCTCATCCACGACACTCCCTGTGCAAACACGAGGCTGGAGAGGAGTCACTGGAGCCACTGGAGCCACTGGAGCCAGTTTATTGTCACAGCACAGCCCAGAGGTCACAGCCCATCCTGGCCCTTCCTCCAAGGAGACCCAGGAGCTGCTGGGGCAGCGACTGGCACAGGGAGCTGTGGCCAGTCTGCTCCCAACCTTCCTGCTGGATCAGTAAATGGCCTCTCCACTGTGGCAACAAGCAATGGAGGGAGCTGCATTAACCCCTTCAGCACCAGCCCTGCTCCCTCCCCACACCCACAAGGAGTGCAGCCACCAGGACCTGGCCTGGCCTTGGCACAGCATCCCTGGCAGGGCTGGGTCATCTCTGCTGCTGCCAGGATGGTCACCAGAGAGGAAACCAGAGCAGGGGGATGCAGCACACCCTCCTCAGGCCTCTCCTGTGGCCATGCCAAGCCCAGGGAACAGGGATTCCCCAAAGCACCAGCAGTGGAAGTCATGATCCCTGCAGGTGAAGCAGGGCCACGTTGAACAGCCCAGCACCCGCTGAAGGAGCCCTGGAGGAGAGGAAATGCTCGGGGCAGCAGGGCCCTGGTGAAGCCAAGGCTCTGGAGGAGCAGAACTGCTCCTGGCAGCAGGGCTCTGGTGAAGCCAAGGCTCTCTCTGCTGGGAATGGGCTGCGTTGCAGCTCAGCCGGGACTGAGCAGAGAATGAACACCGGCAGCAGAGCAGGACCTGCCCTGTCCTGTCCTGGCAGGGCTGGCTGTCCCCACAGGGCTGGGGTGAGCAGGGACACAGCCCTGGGATCGTCCAGTGCAGCTCCAGAGGCTCTGCAGCACCGTGCTGGTGTCAAACCCAGGGCCAGGGACTGGGGGGCTGCTATGGAACATTAGTGGGGACACAGCAGTGGGAATGGGGTGGCTCCAAGGCACTCACTGCCTTGGGGACACACCAGGAGGATGAGGATGCCCTGGCCAGCCTGTGGAACACAACAGAGGACATGGAGAGCACAACTCCACCCAGAGCTGCTGCTGGCCCAGTCCCTGGGGTCACTTTTTGTCTAGCACCAGATCCCACAACCCCAATAACAGCCCCACAAAGTCTCCAAGGACCCTCCAGTCCTTCTGCTGTCACAGAAATGCAGATGAAGGGCTGTGGCTTCAAGAACATAATGAATAAAGATCTGCAGTGTCCTGAAGAGCATCTGCAAGCTGGCAGGTGAGCTCGTTCCAAGAGCAGCCAGATCTGCCACCACCTGGCTGCCAGCAGAGTTCCTTCCAGAGCCTTCAGCATCCCCTGAGTCCTCAGAGGGGCTGGGGCTCCCTGCAGGGCTCCCAGAGCACTCTGGAGTGGTGATTCCTGCAGCTTCAGTGTCCACAGCAGCACAGGGAAACGTGTCCAATCCCCGAGGAACCATCAGCAGGAGCGGCAGAGTCTGTGGGGTCCATCATCCATCCTGCCAAAGCTCAACTCTGACGCTGCAGCAGGGCCCATGAGGGAGGAATCCTGGCTCCTGATGGCTCCTGGCACTGGCAGGAGCTCCAGGCTGGCATTGGGGAAGATTTCTGCCAGCTCCATGCCCAGGGCTGAGCCCTGCCCGGCCCCTCAGCTCCCAGCAGGTCACAGCTGCTGCAGCAGGAGCAGGGCTGAGCACCCAGGCTGAGCCCAAAGCAACCCCAGCCTGGGGCTGGTTCTGTGAGAGCCAGGGGGTCCAGCCCAGAGCTCCAGCACTGCCCAGGGGCAGCAGGACAGGGACAGGGCCACCCCTGCACAGATGGACACAGGACAGAGCAGGGACAGAGGGACACAGACACCACAGGGCTCCACAGGCTGGTGCTCACCCAGCCCATGGTCACTCTGATTTCCTGGGGTTTGGCCACAGCAAAGGCAGACTGACCACCAGAATCAAACCTAGAGAAAAATTTGGCTTTGGATGATTTGGAGTTGCTGTTTAATCCCGAGACAGCGCAGCTGAGTGAGTCTGGAGTTTAAGTTACAAAAAAAGAAAGCACTAGAAAATAATCTTGATACAAGAGCGATAATCAGCTGAGGTTCCCCACCCCGTGCAGGGAATCCTGCTCCACAATCCACCCAGCACAGCTGGGATGCTGCCAAGGCATTGCCTGCTCCCAGCACACTCTGGGAGGGCAAACTGTCCAGGGGGAGAGTCTGGAGGGGGATCCCCAGCACTGGGAGTTAAGATGCTGCCACCAGCTCTGCCTTTGGCCTGTTCTTGATGGGTGACACTTCTGTGGAAGGAAAAGAAACTCGTTACAGAAGCAGGGAATGCAAATATCCTGCAGCCATCTCCTGAGGGGGATCCAGGCCTCAGAGTCCCCTCTGCACAGCACCTGGACTGAGAGAAATTGGTTATAAATAATCCCACATTCCCACGTGCAAATGCCCCTTTTTCAGAGCCCTGAAGAATTACAGACTCTCAGAGCATGCCCAGCCCAGGGACGGATCCTGGGCAGGAGAAGGAGCAGGAGGAGGAGCAGGGCCAGCCCTGCCCTCAGCCCTGGGCTGTTTTGTTTGGCCTCAGCGCTGACATCTGAGCCCTGTTTAGGAATAAACAAGCTCCAAGGGAACCAGCCCCATTGCCCTCATGCCAGATGGCTCCTGGGCAGATTCCACAGAGGGAAATGGCTCCTTCCAGCTCCTCTTTGCACAGGCAGGGAGGTCCAGCTCCCGTGAGTGACAGCTCAGGGCTCTGCTGTCCCAGGAGAAGTCTTCACTGAGTTTCAGCTCCTCAGCACAGACACCTGATGAATCCCAGTGGGCTCCTTCTCTGCCAGGCAGGGCCACCAGGGCCTGTTTGGTGACTTTCTTAGTGAGCTCTCCCATTTCCCAGCTCCATTCCCACACAAATCCATCCACTGAGGCTTCAGATCACTCAGGAACACTCAGGGACCATCAGCTGTGTGCTCTATCAATCCTGGAGCTGTGGGACTGCAGTGATCCTCATCCAGCTGCTTCCAAAGCACTGGGAAGGGAGGTGGGAAGAGCTCCAAGTCCTGCCAGGCCTCAGGGAAATGCAGGGGTGTGCAGGGTGAGTGCAGCATCCACAAATACCCTGAGCTGTATGATGGGACCAGCCTGGGGCTGTGGGAGGAAGCCTTGGCTGGCTCAGGCAAGGCAGGAATTCCTGATGGAGCTCCTGGTGGAATGAGGTGTCTCAGGGCAGGTGCAGGATGTGGCAGGGACAGCAGTGTCACACAGGGAGCTCCCCAAGGCAATGCCACATGCTGATGGGGCAGTGTGTGCAGCCTGGGGTGCTCCTGCAGCGAGGGCTCAGCTGGGCCTGGCCCACCCCAGGGGCTGCTGTCCCACCCCAGGGGCTGCTGTCCCACCCCAGGAGCTGCTGGCCCCTCCCTTTCCCAACACACTGACATTGCAAGGACAGGAGCACCTGAAGCCACAGCTGTGCAAGGAGAACATACCTGGGATCTTCTCTGGGAGCGGCTCTGAAGGAACTTCTGGGAGCTCCAACTGTTCCTGTGAGGACATTACAGACAAAGTGTCACACATGTCACTGCTGTGGGCAAGCAGGGGGTGGCAATGTCCCACATTCCCCCAGACTGAGCTCTGAGAGCAGCAAAAAGGAACTTTAACTGCTGCTAAAAACAGCTTCCTGGAAATGGGGATTTTAACCACAGAAACATCAACCCCACCTGAGTAATGGCATTTAATTCTTCTAGAATGGCATCTTCATCCTCCTCAGTCAGGCTGCCAGCCAGGAGCTCATCTATTTGCTGTGGGGACAGGGGAGGAGATCAATGCCAGCCTGGTGGGGCAGTGCCCAGCCCAGCAGCTCTGGGCACAGGCTGCTCCCAGCCCCCTGCACTCACCCTCTGGTACTCCACAGCATCCTGGGTCTCTCCTATTATCCTCTCCACCTCTTCTATGGACATCACCTGCAGGGCAGAGCCAGAGTGCAGGTGAGGGAGGGCCCAGCAGGGAGGCAGCCCCAGCCAGCCCCCCTGAAGGGCCCCAGCCTGTACCTGGTGCATTTTGTTCAGACACTCGTTGCCTATCTTCAGGCCCTCGATGACCTTCATCTCAATCTGGGTGAATTCAATGTCCTGGACCTGCAGTGGGGAGGAGAAAGGGAAGAGGAGCCTGTCACACCCTGGCATGGCACAGGCAGGGCACAGGCTGCCCTGTGAGCCCTGCAGGGATTAACAGACATGGTGTGATGGTGTTCACAGGGGTCTGAGGATGAGGGAAGAGATGAGGATCTGACTCCGTGTTTCAGAAGGCTTGATTAATTATTTCATGATATATATTACATTAAAACTATACTAAAGGAATAGAAGAAAGGATCTCATCAGTAGGCTGGCTAAGAATACAACAAAAAAGAATGATAACAAGGGCTTGTGGCTCGGCTCTCTGTCTGAGCCAGCTGACTGTGATTGGCCATTAATTAGAAACAACCACATGAGACCAATCACAGATGCACCTGTTGCATTCCACAGCAGCAGATAACCATTGTTTACATTTTATTCCTGAGGCCTCCCAGCTTCTCAGGAAGAAAAATCCTAAGGAAAGGATTTTCATAAAAGTGGTCTGCGACAATGGATCTGGTGTGTTCTAGTGAGGTCAAAAAGAGAACCAGGTTAGGGATATTTGGTCAGCTCCAGGGGCTGACTGAGACGCTTGGAGTAAGGAGAAAGTAGGAAGAGAGTTGTAATCACCAGCTCAAAATATTTCAGAAGAGGGAGTCAACAATAGTGTATCATATCTCTGTAGAATCAGAGAATCATGAAATCATAGAATGGCTTGGGTTGGAAGGGATCTTAAGGATCATCCAGTTCCAATCTTGCTGACAGGGCAGGGACACCTTCCACTATCCCAGGTTTCTCTAAGCCCCATCCAACCTGGCCATGGAAACTTCCAGATACATCTGGGGCAGCCATAGCTTCTCTGGGCACCCTGTGCCAGGGCCTCACTACCCTCACAGTAAAGAATTTTTTTCCTAATATATAAGGCAACCCCATCTTTTAGTCCAAACCTATTACCCTTTCTTCTGTCACTCCATGTTCTTGCAAAAAGTCCCTCTCCAAATTCATTGCCTCTCTTCAGGCACTGAGAGGCCACAATTGGGTCACCTTGGAGCGTCTGTTCTCCAGGCTGAGCAACCCCAACCCTCTCAACCCATCCTCACACCACAGCTGCTCCCTCCCTCTGATTATGGGAATAAATCACACAGGACTCCATTTCCTTCATGGTGGAAAAGGCTAAAGGAAAAAGTTATTCACAAAACTCCTTTAATACAGTTTCACAGACCTCGTGTGGGGGGCTCCAGTTGGTTGGTAGTTTTCTTACCAATTACTTTATTGGTTAGTAACAAGTTGTTATTCTGTATTGATTGGTCACTCAAACTCTGGGTGTCTATGTACAGGGAGAGTTGTTTGTTTTATTTTTCTGTCTAATGGTGTAAAACTGGTTTAGTTTATTGGTGTAAAAATAGTTTTCATTTTTCTATCTAATGGTGTAAAAACAGCTTATACAGATACAAGCTATTTTTTACTATAAGTTGTTATATTAACAAATTACTCACAACAGGATTGCTTTCAAATGGGAATTTGCAAAATGCTAGCTTTGACAAGGCCACCACAGATTCCAGGAGAGCAGGCTTGATTTTGTGCAGCCTTTCTTTGTGACTTTTATACCATCTGATGACCTTGATGCCCACTTTGGATTCACTCCAGCAGCTCCAGGTCCTCCCTGTGCTGGGCCCCAGAGCTGGAGGAGCTCTGCAGGTGGGGTTGAGGGCAGAATCCCCTCCCTTGACCTGCCCATTCATCCTTGGATGCAGCCCAGGACACGCCTGGGGCTCTCTGGGTGCAAGGGAACGTGGCTGGGCCATGTCCACCCACCAGCACCCCAATCCTTCCTCCTAGGGCTGCTCCACCCGGTCACCCCCAGACCAGTGCAGAACCTCACCCTGGCCCTGTTGAACCTCATGAGAATCCCAGAAATTTCATTTCCAAACAGCAGCAGGTTGGTTTATGAAGCAAAGGGTGCTTACATCCCTAACTGTTTAGATTCTAAGCCATGCAAAAGTCAACTAACGTGAAGAATGATGGGTTTTAGTCAGGGTTTTTCAGTTTTTCTAGGTAGTGTATGTGCAATATTCCCCACCAGCCGCTGCACAATATTTATAAACCTCTTCTGTCATTAAAGATATTTTAGATTCGTCTCCAGATGTGCTGTTTTCCTACTCAAAAAGCATCCTTACTTAGATAAAACACATTTATGAAAGAAATCAAATGCCACTAGGGGAGTTCTCTATATGAGCCATGACTCCTAAGGCTCCAGGTCTTCAACACATAAATTTTAATTGGCTTATGTTGCCTTGTGTTGCCAAGAGCTTTCTGCTGACATAAAGATCAAAATTTTTTTTTAAACTCTGGACTTATCCCCAAATGTAAAAGCATTATTTCAGTTTAGTGTTCAGAATCCACAACACAAACAAATAAAATGCTACCACAAAACTTTAAAAGAGCCAGATCAGTACAAATCTTTTTATTGTGTCAAAGTCATCTTTATTCTGGTGTTTTTTTGTTGTTGGGGTTTTTTAACTACATGCTGCCTGAAATATACCAGTAAACATAGGAGGATGAAAAGATTTAGCTTAATTATAAAAAGATAATGATAAATGACATAATAGAGTAAATGATAAATTGTAAAAAATTATAACAAATCAATTACAAAAGATAGCCAACTTTTTTAATTACAGAGGAAAGAAAAATTAGTGGATTTTCATAAGAACATACACAGATTAAAATTTCCAAAGGGAGAGCCTTTAAAAGGATTAGATGTGCATACTCACAGGTGGATTAACTGCTATGAATATAAAATGTCAGCTCTGTTCCAAGTCTGTAATACCAAGAATATTGAACAAATCCTCTTGTCCCTTAACACAGAAAGGAGTCTGAAAGCATCAATTTTAGCAAGAACCTAAAGAACAAACACAGCTCAGAGAGTAATTAATTATAGAAATGGGATCATCCAAGAATTCCCTGTGTACATCTTACAGGGAAAGATGATGGAAGAGTTTTCATAGACCATATCCAGTTCAAAAACCAACCTCTCTGGGAAGCAGGAGAGTCTATTACATTTTAATAGTCTAGACAGACAAAAATAAGTGAAGATAATATTCCAGCAAATTCCCAGAGAAGGAAATTTTGAGGAAAACACTCGATTTCTCCTGGGCTTTAGTGCTGAAGTTCTTCAGTGTGTGAGCCCATTTAAAGAAGGAAGCACAAAAAGACATTCAGGGACAGACAGAGGGATAAAGCAGTAAGGAAAATGAGAATTCACAGCTGAAGGAAGCAAGACACAGACCCTACCACACCCTGCTCCCTTTTGGAGCCAATGCAGAGATTATTGCATCAATGTCTTTGCTCCATCCCCTGCTAAGCACAAATGCAAGGTAAAATACCAAGGGCTCTGCAAAAAGGGTGATTTTCCAAGGATTTTCTTGCAAATCCAACAATTCTGACAATGAATCATCTGATCTTTACAATTTTAAGAAAACACCATGATCAATCTGTTTTTCCCCGTGTAATTTATTCAGAGATAATTTAGACTCAAATATCCCATTCTCCTGAATAAAGGTTTAAAGTAAAAGTAGCAGCCATGGATAATCCCATTTAGACTTTGACCCGTAACTCTACAAAACATACACTTAGATTAATCATGTGTGTGCTCTGCTTGTTCTCCTGACAAATAATTCCGCAGTCTTGTTTCCCCATCATCTGTGGCATTTCTACTCTGATTTATGGACTGTATTGTATTGTCACAGTCACTGGAGCTTTTGAAGGAAAGAGGAATAGAACTGAAATATTGCTCTTACAGTCAGGAAGCAGATCCTGAAAAAAAAATGCATGAAGCTTAAAAAGGAAACTGAGGTTTTTTGGGGTTTTTCCCCCCTTCTGATTTCTTGAGCCTTAAAGCATAACAATTCCAAAGTTTTCTTTAAACTGGTTAATGACATGATTCCAGAAGCTATGGATGTTAATTGCCAGATTCACAATAAAAATCACAAAACACAGCAACCTAAAATAATAGATTTCACTTTCTCTCCACAAATTTGTGTGATTTAGTGGAGGTAAGAAGGGAAAAAAGGAGTTTTCCTTTCACTTAAGTAACAGTTTAACAACTTGTGAAAATCAGCTGAAACTGTTGGAGAAAGAATGAAACGAACATTTCCAGAACACGAAGACAGAGAGAATTTTTGTATTATAACAATTACTGCATATCACAGGAAATGAGATATTTTGTCCCAGTAGAGAGCAATCTGATTGTGTAAGGCACACAAGGTGACAAGAGTGATAATAAAACCTCTCATGACAAATTAGCAACTGCAATAATATATCAGCTCATCTGCAGCACCAAGGCTGCAGAAGCTGAAGTACAAATACACATGTACATTGGATGTGCCATTAGCATTGCTTTCACTGACTTCCCTTTCTAAATCACAGGACACCTCTATATTCAACTCAGTTGGATGCAGAAACAGAAAAACAGCAGAATACACTCCTGAAATCCCATTTAACTCCTTAATCACACAAATTCAATAAGAGGAAACTGAGGAGGGAAAAGAAAGACTCCAGGTTATTCAGACATGATTTGTGAAACTACTTTGGCTGTCTCTCATCACCTCTCTGTCAACCACAAACCTTCCAGGTCCTCCAGGTGCATCCATTCCATAATTTTACCAGGCACAGAGGTGAGGCTGACTGCTGAAAAATTCCAAAGTCCTTCTTTTAACCATTTTTAAAAGATGTTGGGATGTTTGGTCAGTCAGTGGAAAAAGCTGCCCAGAGAAATGGTGGAATCACCACCCCTGGAAATGTTCAAAAGGCATGTGTATATTGTATTTGCAGGGAAATGTCCCGATGAAGGCAGGAATGATGAATCTGACTCCGTGTTCTCAGAAGGATAATTTATTATTTTGTGATACCCTATTATATTAAAGAATACTATACTATACAATACTATACTATACTACAGAATACAGCAAGGATACTTACAGAATGATAAGAATAAAAAGATAATAATGAAAACTCCTGACTCTCTCCAGAGTCCTGACACAGCTTGGCCGTGATTGGCCAAAGAGTGAAAACAACACCCAGCAGAATCCAATGGAACAATCAGCTGTGGGTGAACAATCTCCAAACACATTGCACATGAGCACAACACAGGAGAAGCAAATGAGATAAGAATTGTTTTCC